>QXTE01000278.1:301598-709765 GCA_003942145.1 Platysternon megacephalum
CTGTATAAGCTTTATACAGAGTAAACTCATAAATTGTTCGCCCTCTATAACACTGATAGAGAGATATGCACAGCTGTTTGCTCCCCCAGGTATTAATACATACTCTGAGTTAATTAATAAGTAGAAAGTGATTTTATTAAATACAGATAGTAGGATTTAAGTGATTTCAAGTAGTAACAGACAGAACAAAAGAAGTTACCAAGCAAAATAAAATAAAATACGCAAATCTATGTCTAATTGCACTAAATACAGATAAGATCCTCACCAGTTCCAAAATGTTCTCTTTTACAGGCTAATCTTCTTTTAGCCTGGGTCCAGCAATCACTCACACCCCCTGTAGTTTTCAGTTTCCTTCAAGTGTCCTGTGGGGGTGGAGAGGCTCCTTCTTTAGCCAGCTGAAGACAAAATGGAGGGGTCTCCCACAGGTTTAAATAGACTGTCTCTTGTGGGTGGAGACCCCCTCCTCTCCCTCTGTAGAATCCTGTCACAGAATGGAGATTCGAAAATCACATGGGCAGGTCACATGCCCATGCATGACTCAGGACTGCAGGTAGCAGCCATTACCCACATGCTGCCTTGAACGTCCTCAGGTAGACTTCTGATGTGGATTGGAATCTTCCAAGCTCTTTTGTCTGTTAAGTGCCCCCTGACTGAACACCTAATTTGCACATTCCTTTCCCCAGAAGTCACCAAATGTTCTAACTGAGGCCCCTTAGGAATCAAGCAATTACACAGCCCATGTTCATAACTTTGAACACACAAATGGTGCCTGCATACAACTAGGGTGAACATAACTAGTAGATCATAACCTTTACATAGATATGTACCTGGCACAGGCAGCACAAAACATGTTTCAGTTATGTCATATTCCCACAAAGCCTTATGGGAGGTACCGTCACACCTCCAACTAGCATCCAGGTGCCATTCTAGGCCTGGGTTCAATTCCTGTCTTGGACCTTGGGCAGTCACTTTCCCCTCCCCGTGCCCCAGTTTCCCCACTTATAAAATGGGGATAATGATACTGAGCCCCTTTGCAAAGCACTTGGAGATCTATGGCTGAAAAGTGCTAGATGCGAACAAGGTGGTATCATTAGCAGTATTTTCAGCATTGGCCCTCCCAGAAATGCTAATTCTGAGCCCATTCCTGCTGGGAGCAAGCACGCCAGTGTCGGGGTTCCACCAGGCAGGTTTGGCAGGATTATCTGGGTAGATCTCATTTAATTCTTTCCTTGCAGGGACCTTGGGCACTGGTTCACCCCAGTCCTTCCTAGTCTCTGCCTGTGGCACGTAATAGTTGGGTCTCCTGTGGGTCTCAATTGTCGTGGTCTCCTTTCGGTTGCTGGGTTTAATGTGCAGGGGCTGGGTGGCGATGGTGGCCTGTGACACACAGGGATGATCTAATGGTCCCTTCTGGCCTTAAACTCTATGACTCGATGAGAATGTCGCCATGGAGGGCAGCGCTCACATCAACACAGGCCCCAGAACAGGCAGCCCCACTACTTGAAGTGCAGGGTGAGTGGGTCTTTGTGAGGATGGATCCCCAGGCATAGGCAGTGAGCTAGGTACTGTGCTGCCAATTCTCATGATTTTATCATGAGTCTCATGACATTTATTGTTGTTCCTAAAGCTCCAGCTGCGGGATGAGATTGTCACCCGAGAAGCCCAGCTGTCTCTTTTTTTAAATGATGGTTCTCACTGTTACAGCTGCAGAGAAAGTCTGGAGATCCTGACCCTTAAATGCTCCGACACCAGACAACAAATCAAAAGAACCAGACTTTTATTTATTTTTAATTCTTGTGATTTTTAAGCTAGTCTCCTGATTTCTGGCCGGCCTGACACATGGCTTTTTGAACGCTTGGGGTTGGTGGCACCATTTAAGCCATCATGCAGCCGGCACATTGCTAATTGCAATAGGATTGAGCAGGATTAGGAACTTGTTTGCTTTTAATGCCCTGTGCACTTCCACAGAGCTCAGTGCTCAGTAAATGTACAGTTCAAACACTGTGGGTCTCAGCTTCTCCTTTCATTCACACAGAGGTAATTCCCCAGAAGTCAGTGACATTACCTGGATATACACTGGGGTGACAGCCGAAACCGGCCCAAGGTATTTGGAGCACACTTTCCAAACAGTGAGATTAGGCCTGTGAAAATCCAGGATCCTAACCTGCTACTGCCCAATTCCCACATCCTTCCCCACACTAGATACCAGAGCCACCTTCCTGTGCTTTGGAGTTTGAATGGTGTTTTAGACTAAGAGACAAGGCAAGGTTGGGAGACAGTCACTGTCATTTCTACCTGCACCAAACTGCCTCGTGTAGCTGGGGTACTGGGCTAACAGTCCTGAGCCCTGGGATGTTGTTAGTTGTTGTGCTTGTCACTGATCTAATCACTCTCTGATCACACAGAATAATTACTTGGCTAGGTGTCCTGTGTAGAGAGAAATGTGCTTCTAAAATGTAGCAAACTGCTTCTTCTCACTGGTTTTTAATTAAAGATGCAAACCACATGGAGCAGGCAGGATCGACGTACATAAAATGTACACCCCTGTTTTTTAAGAACGGATTAGAAAAATATCTGTCTGGGATGGTCTAAGTATACTTCAGGGTTGCCACCGGTCTGGGTTTTACCTGGACACTCTGGTCCTTTGGCTTGTGTGTCCAGGTGTCATTTACGGTTGCCAGGTACCCAGTTTTTGACCGGAAAGTCAAGTTGAAAAGGGGACCTGGCAACCCTAAATGACACCCGAACCAAAAATCTGGTTACTGCTGGGCAGGGGGAGGTGACGTGTTATTAACCCATGCCAGCGCCACATCCTACCTATAGGCTGGCTCCTTGAGAGGATCCGGCGAGAGACGTGGGGAGGGGAGAGAGAGGAATGAGTGACAGGGGCCTGGCCTTAGGGGAAGAGGTGGTGCAGGGGGTATGGCCCAGTTTCCATCAATTAGAAAGGTGGCAACCCTAACTTAAATCTGCCTCATCCTGGGGGAATGAACTAGACAACCTTTTGAGGTCTGTTCCAGATGTACATTTCTATAATGTTCCAGAGGTGGTTAGCTCCAGATGTGAACTGGGGAACAAACTTTGTTTGAATTCTGCAGCTCTCCCACTCAACTTGTTATTAATGTTCTCTTTGTAATAATTCTCAATATGTTTCTCTTGCATTCAAAGAGCAAGAGGAGAACCCTCCCTCAGCTAATTTAACTTCGATAAATTCCCAGAGCTGCCAGGGAAAGATTGTGCAGCCTGGCGGATAAAGCAGCTGCCTCATATTTCAAAGGGTTAGAGATTAAATCTGGTTAAGGTTGGACTTTTATTAAAATTTCTGTTTACATTTTTTCTATTGGTGCGATTACAGAATAATTAGAAAGAAAGAAAGAAAGAAAGAAAGAAAGAAAGAAAGAAAGAAAGAAAGAAAGAAATTGGAACATCTGCTCCACGACAATTCACATACAGCAGAGGGCATCAAGGGCTCGAGTTCCCCTTAGCCTGTGGGCAGAAGAGTAAGACAGACCCTTCCCCTTACCTCTTGGCCAGGGAATGGGCACAGTCTTAGCTCCACCTCCACAGAGTGCTGCCAAGTGCATCTGAGCTGGCACAAGGAGTATCACAGTCTAGGCCAGAAGCAAATTCCTATCCCTGTGGCGCAGGAGGTCTGATTCTCTCCCTGTTGCTCGTGGGCACACTGCCCCATACCCAGGCTTGGACAAAGCCACAGTCTAGGCCCAAGTGAGGAAAGGACTCCCAGTCTGCTATTGGGCTTAAGTGCCACTTCACAGATTAACATGAAGACGAGACAAATTCTGCCCCCATCTGTACAGGGGCTGAGACCTCACCTGGTCACATGAGGTTGGCAGGGGAGACCCTCCACAAGCAATCACTAGGTAAAACACTCCTTTTATTTAGCCTAAAAGCTGAGGGCCATTCCAGGGCTCTCATTCTCTGAGGGGACAAACTAGGCCTAGCCAGACTGAGCACTGGGCTAGGGCCAGTGGAGCCATGAGGCTTCTACCCCCTGAGCTAAAGCAGGAACAGGGAAGCTGCCTGTGTTTGAGCACTTGCTGGTGGTCTCCTGATTGCTGGCTGGTTGCGGGGACGAACTCTCCTCCTTGTTCCCAGCTGCTAAGGAGCATTACAGGAAGCTGCAAGGGAATAACTGCTGAGGTTACATGACAGAGAACGGGCCGGAAGGTGGGATCGGGTGACTGTGGATGGGGGGGGAGACACTCTGATTGATGTGAAATGGGAGGGGAAGTGGGGGCTGGGCGATGGGGAGTGGGAAGGGAGGTGTCCCCAAGACAATGTCAATATTAAGATGGAAAAATTTGAGAAGCCCTGCACGAAAGGAGACCACTACTGCTGGCAGTAGTAAGCCCTTTCCTGTGGGCCCACCACTAGGGGGCAACATTTCTCACTCAGACACCCCCTAACCAATACTTTGCACTGGCCCCTCAGCTGGGATCCTATGATTGATGTGTAGAACTATTTGCAGAAGCTGAACTTCTGGGTACTTTCGCAGCTTCCGTGCCTGCAGAATCCTGGCTCTTCACACAGGGAGTGACTGTGCATTCATACAATCAGAGACCAGAACCAACATTGACTTATCAAACTCCATAGCTCAGGTAGGGTAAAATTCACCTTTCTGCAGAGGGTACAGGGTCCATACACCACTAGGCACCATCACTCCACTCCTGCTGGGCTGCAGCAGGACATAAGTGGCACCTAGCACTTGTATTGGCCCTCTGCGAAGCCAACCTTTCAAAATTCAAACCTCTGCAAGCGGCGGTCTCTGCACCACTCCAGCTTTAGCCTAGAGTGAGTCATTAGCAGCAGATCTGTCAGCACAGCCATTGTGCTACCTGCGAGTGGCTGGGAGGTGATTGCATTAGAGGAAAGCATCCACAGCCTAGCTAATAACTTCTTTTCATCACTGTCCTCCTTTCCTCTCTCCTCCTTTGCATCTCAAACACACTGAGCTCAGCTTCCTATCTGGTGCATCAGCAGGTCATCAATGGATGGTTGGAAGAGGATTTCCTGGGAGATTTGATTGTCCTCTGATCCCCATTTATTTTAACAGGGACACTGATAGAGAATCCAGGGGTTTCCTAAGTAACACTTTGGGAGGGTGCAATCCTGCCAGCAGTAACCAAACAGCAGGTAGGCAGCGGCGCCCAGCCACAGATCTCTGCAGTATGGTTTAGTGGGCAAGGCAGGGACTGGCAGCCAGGAGATGTAACCCTAGCACTGCCACTGACCTGCAGGGTAATCTTGAGTAAGTCATCTCATCTCTCTGTTTCCCCTCCGGCCCTTTGCCTGTCTGTCTGGGCAGCTCCTTAGGACTGGGCACTGTCTCTTGTTATATGCCTGTGCAGCACCTGGCACAGTGGCACCAGGATCTTGGCTGGGGCCTCGAGATCAATGGTGGCTCGTGACTTTTTTGACAGCTGAAGCAGCAGGTGGAGCCAGAGCCACCACTGCGGTGCCACTGCTACCTGGGCCAGCATGGGATGTGTGTGCTCAAGGCAGAATGGGCTTAGTGGTGTCCCCTTGCGCACATGCATGGGGCCCACCCCATGGGAAAGGGGTCTGGGTAGGTGCAGGATGCAGCCTCCATCGCCCCCCCCCCAAAAAAAAAGTTTTTGTGGAAATTTTTCATTTCTTAGGGTTTTTTTAAAACAGAAAACCAGCCACTGATTTTTTTTTTCAGTTTTCATAAACCATTCTTTATTTTTTTTTTTTTTTAACAAAAACAGTTTTTAGAAGCTGGAGCTGTTGTTTGAGGGGTTGGGTTTCTATTTTTCACTGAAAATGTCTGTGTGAAGTTTAAAAAGAAAAAATGTTTTAAAAAATGTCCTGCAAAAACCCCTCAGTATTTTCACCTGACTCCGCGTCTTTGCGGCATTCGAGGACACTGCAGACAGCTGTTGAGACTCTGTGGCTGCCTACTTGGCAAACCCGTTCAGGGTACAGAGAGCTGGTGGCCTCGCAGGTTCCCAGGACGACTCTTCTGAACAGCCCTGGATGGTGAGGCCTGTGAAGAGACTGTAACACGATCACTCTCTCCAGCTGAGACTCGGGACCATGGGTTTTTTATCACAATGTAGATGTACCTGGAGACCCCATGAAGGGGGAGGGTCTCAGAGCTTGGGCTCCAATCCGAGCCCAAACGTCTACACTACGCTTTTTAGCCCTGCAGCTCAAGCCCTGCGAGCCCAAGTCAGCTGACTTGGGATCTGAGAGTGGGTGCCGTGGGCTTTGATCTCAGTGTAGACATACCCTCCAATTACAATGTCAATGGCAGGAAGCCTTTGACTGAGGTTCTGCCCTCTTGCACAGCAAAGCAGAAGCAATTACTCCGTGTGCACATCAAAGGGGGAGAGCTCTGCCTTCTGTACTCTCCAGATAGTCCCCCGACACCTTGATCTCAATTAATGGGTGTGTGTGTGTGTGCACGCGCAGGGGGCAGTGAGAGAAGGCTTGCTGAACCAAACCAGCAGGAAGTAAAGCCACCCATCTGAGGTGGGCAAGGCAGGAAACAGCCCCAAACCAGCCTGGGACGAAGGGTTCGGTGGCAGCCCTGAAGCCAACACCTTGGGAAGCACAGACAGCACTAGAGCTGGATGGAACGATGCTACGTGATTTCTTATACAATGCCCAGCACTGTGGTGTCTGGGCACCTAGTGCCAGGCAAAAGGTTCTGAGCACACCAGAGGGCAGTGTGTCCTGCTGTACCAGATGTGACAGGATCCCCAGGGTACAACCTGGACCTGTTGGACCACTGTGCCCCCTTAATTCTCCAGCCTGGGCTGTCTCTCACAGTGCTTTGCTGGTGACAAGCAGCAAACCCCTCCAGGTGCTGTTATCACTCAGTCAACAACATGCAAGGACACAGCTAAATTGCATGAAGGCTCCACAAGCCACTCATGAACCATACACAGGTAAACACCAGCAAATCTCTTAAGCCACTCCAGAAATATACTGTCTTACACTGCTCAAAACCTTCTTTTGAACAGTGCAAACTTATTAATTAGTTCTCCACTTCATCAAAGGATAGTGGACATGCACCAGGTAATCTGAGCAGATTCCCGAAGCACTTTAGATAAACCATTAAAATACGTTTATTAACTACAGAAAGAGAGAGTTTAAGTGATTATACATTGTAGGCTTAAAAGTCAGAGATAGTTACCTTACAAAAATAAAAAGTAAACTTGCATTCTAAATCCTAAACTTTTAGACTAAGCAAGTGTTGAATCAAACAGCTTTTCTCACCCCACTGGATGTTGCAGGCAGGTTACAGTTCTGACTACACAGGCTGACTTTCCTTCTCAGCCTGGTACCAGTCTTCTCAGTTCAAGTCTTTTTCTTCCCAGGGTTCTTGTTGCCTTCAATGTAGGTGGTGGAGGAGAGAGGTAATCACATGATGCCACTGTCCCTTATTTTACACCCTCAATCTATGTCCCAGGAAAGATATTGGCCTAGGCATGTCCTGGTGGGCCTTGCTGAGTCAAAGAGTTGAGAGCAATCCCCATTGTGTGGTGCTTGAGCAACTGCCTCTCACAGTACTGTAAATCCCTTGTTTATAATTCCCTAGGCCCTGCTGGTCAATGGTCATTTAACTCTTTGTTGTCACTGGAGAACTAGCAGTGGGTAACTCCCAAACTCACAACATATTTCAATAACAACCATACAGCAAAATCTCATAACTTCATACACACTAACAATATACACATTTTGACAGAACAGTGGGTCTCAGCAGATATGATATCTTACATGGCACACTTTGTATGAAATATCACAGCCATATATGAATGATGAATATGGGTGTAGCGGGGTGAGCATCCGCTGCAGCCGGAAGGGGTTGGAAAAGCCCTGCATAGGGCTGGGGAAGGGAGCAAAACCCCGGCTGATTGGGGGAAGTGGCTGCAGCTGGAGCCACGCCCCAAACAGACTAACCGGGCCTTATAAGAAGGCCAGGGCAGCCAGAAGCTCAGCAGTCTCTCCTCTAGCTGTGGAGGGAGACAGGCCTGGCTGCTGGAAGGGTCAGAGGTACCTGGGAGTGAGGCTGGGCTGGGGAAAAGCCAGAGGAGTAGGGGAGCTCCAGGCTGGCAACTCCCCAGGCTGTAGGGCCTGGTTCCAGGCCCATAGAGGTACTGGGTGGGAGAAGAAGGCAGCAGGTCAAACCCCCCTTGCCAGTGCTACTGGCAGTAGCCTTACACTGAGGCAAGGTGGGGATAGGGGGTGGGGAGACCCTGAGACTGAGGGGTTACTGCTAGAGGGGCAGAACCCCAGAGAAAGGGGTACTGAGGTCCTGGGAGGGATGCGGGGGCCCAGGGGCAGTGGGACACTGGCCTGCAGAGGGCGCTCTGGAGGCTGGAGAGCTAATTCCCTGAGATGACCAGCAGGAGGTGCTGCAGGGGTGAGTCCCACACGCTTACAATGTGGGTTACAGGGAGCTACTCTGAGGTACAGTGTGTCACACCAGAACTTCCCCTTCTCTGTCCAGGGGAATCTGGGGCTGCTGGAAAGTGCCAGACTGGTGGCTCTAGATGCGCAGGCTTCTACGTATCCATACAATGTCAGCCCAGGCAGCGCAAGTAGCCACCTCACCCCTATTACTCCCCTCCTGACCTGGATGGACCCTTCTCCATGGCCTGTCTGCTCCTTGGCCTCCCTATGTCACTTTCAATAAAGGGGCCTGTTTGTGCTAGCTCTGGTGGTGGTTTTGGTGCGGTGGACACCTGCCCGTCAAACCCATTTCACATGGGCTGCTGTACTGCCACCAGGCAGTGACAGGTGTCCGTCCCCACCACCACATCAGAACTGGCACCCTCTCTCACTCTGCCCCTCATGCCAGCAGCCTTTATCCCTTGCTCTGATGCCACCCTTCCTTTCCTGTGACCAGACCCTTTCTGGCTCCCCTCAGAACTGCCCAAACACTATCCTGGTCCCAAAGGGGCTCCCTTGTCTATAGCTCATTTTCCATAATTCATGAGCCCCCAAGTCCCCAGCTCCTTCTTCCTGACCCTTAGGTTGGGGACATATAAGAGGGGCAGAGTCTTTCCACCTGGCATGCTTTCTGGGGGCTGCTCTGTTTAGCGCAGCAGCTCAGTGTTACACAGACAAGAAAGCTGCACTGTTTCAGGGCCCCGTGGCAAAGCGCTCTGGAACTTGCACATAGGGCATTTGCTGGGGTGGAAGTCACCGTATTTCTCTTTTAAAAGTTTGGGGGCACCTTTTGTGTATGGAACCCTTGGGATCTGGGCTGTCCCTGGTAACATGCCAAATAACCTCCAGGGATCTTGCTGAGACAGGAGGGTTAATCAGGGGCCTCTTAGGGAATCTCCATCCATCTCCAGCTCTGTGACAGTGAGTACAGGGGTGAGCTAACAGGTCACTGCCAGGCACATTCCTTCACTGAGGCAGATTCATTTTCTGCTCCAGATGTTTCCACCCCTCTGAAATAACAGGCCCCCGTCCCCTGAGAGCAAGAACATTTCTGCTGCATGCTGGCAAAGCTACCAAATGGCAGGTTAGCGCCACCTGGTTCGGTGACCCCTTTCTTCTCTTCCACCATTGCAGCTCTATCCCCACACAGAGTAGCAGCACCGCTGCTTCATGACTCTCCCTTTTGCCAGGTCACTCGGTGATTCCCCTTCCATGGGGCTCTTTCTAAGTCTCTCCACACAAGCAGCATCAGGCAGTCCTCACGCCCGCTGCACTGATTATGTCACTCCCGCAGTCATAGAAGGTGGGTAGTGAAGGTCAGGGGAGGCTAAGCCTCCCCATACCTAGGCTGGTGCCCCACCCACACTCTGTCCTGAGACCCCACCCTCAATTCCCCTCTCCCCTGAAGCTGGCAGGGCCTTACCTCTGGCCAGCGGCCTGGAGCTCGGGGTTCGGGCCGGTGGCCAGAGACTGGAGTGGCCTGGGGCATCTCAGGCCAGCCAGGGGGTCGGGCCAGTGTCCCAGGGATCAGGCCGGCTGGCACAGCTGGAGCAGGCCAGCCAGGGCTCCTCCAGCTGCAGGGGAGGGGGAGGTTTTGGGACTCCAATCATGGGGTGGGGGGGAGCTTGGGCAGAAGGGATGGGGCCAGGGAACTAGCTTCCCCAAAGGGGAGGTTCACCCACTGCCTATGCCCGCAGTGACTCAGGCAGTCTTCCCATTCACTGCCCCTAGCAGTGGATGGCAGGGGAACCCAGTCCCACCCTCTACTCTGGGTTCCAGTCCAGGGCCCTACAGCGAGCAGTTAAGGTCTGGGTCTTCACCAACGCTACTTATCTTTTCCCTGGACTACTTCCTGCCATGCTGCTTTAAGCTTCTCCTTCACCAGCCTTCCTAGTCAGACCCCCCTAGGCCTTGTCTACACTACAGGGGAAACTTGATCTAAGCTGCACAATTTGAGTTATGTGAATAGCGTAACTCAAGTCGATGTAGCTTAGATCTACTTACTGAGGGGTCCACACTACGTGATGTCAATTGGAGATGCTCTCCCATCGACTTCCCTTACTCTTCTCGATCCGGTGGAGTATAGGAGTTGATGGGAGAGCGATTGGCGGTCGATTTAGTGGAAAGGCCCGTTAAATCAACTGCCAATGCATCAATCGCCGCGTGTCTATCCCCTGGTGAGTGTAGACGAGCAATTAGGTCTTCTAGGTAAACCCTTCCTCATGTGTTCCTGTCCCTTTTCTCAGGGCCAGACACTGCAGGTTTCCTCCTCCTCCACTGGTCCAGCCTCCTGGCTTTATAGAAGCCCTGCTCATTCCCTCACAGGTGAGTTTCCCTCTAATTAGCGCCCTCTGCCCAGCCTAAATTTCCCCTATTTGCAGCTGAATTGGCGGATTGGGCCTGTCTGGCCTAACTCAGCTCTTTCAGGACAAGTGTGGGGTGGACACCCAGCACACCCTCAATAAAGATTCAGTGTAAATGTTGGGTGATGGCTGTGACAGGACAATTTCCTGCAATATCCTTGAAAAACCTTACTGAATTCTATTCAAGTCTCTTTGCATTCAATCCCATGCACTCCAAAGTGTATGACTTACTGCGGGACTGGCTGTAACCATAGGTGCTGACTTCCCCTCTTTCACGTGGGTGCTCAACCCCTCCTCTGCCCCTGGCCCCGCCCCCACTCCACCCCTTCCCTGCCCCCATTCCACCCCCTTCCCCGAAGTCCCCACCCCAACTCTGCCCCCTCCATACCAATATTCCAACTCCTTCCTCAAATCCCCGCCCCAGCCCTGCCTCTTCCCCGCCTCCTCCCCTGAGAACGCTACGTTCCTGCTCCAACTCCTCCCCCCCCCCCCGAGCATGCTAATGCTGCCAAACAGCTGTTTGGTGGCGGCCAGGCGGGAAACGCTGGGAGGTAAGCGGGGATGCGGCGCGCTCAGCTGAGAAGGGAGGGGAGCTTGGCTGCCGTTGGGTGCAGAGCACCCTCTAATTTTTCACTGTGGGTGCTCCAGCCCCCGAGCACCCACGGAGTCAGCACCTATGGCTGTAACATCTCTAGAGGGGAGACATGGCCAATGAAAACCTTAGGAAATGTTAAGAGCCACAAAGGGCTATTTGAAACAATGTGCCAGACAAGGAGCAACTTTTGGGACAAGTCAAGTGGGTTTCCTAGGAAATACCTGGGGAGAAGTGACTGGATCCAACCTTTTGAAGCTAGGCCCTGAGGAGAGAACCATGGGCTGCTGATTCCTGTTCCCAGAATCTGAAGATCAAAGGCCGCCTGTCTTGCTGGGAATAGCACAGTGTAGGCAGGGGGCTGTGCAGCCTGGAAATACCCCCATCAGGAGAGAGAGAGAGACACGAGTATTTCTCTGCCCAAGAATGGGGACGACTGGGAGCCGGGAGCCGAGGCTGGGTGCCCTGGGCTGGACCATGAGAGGGATACAGGTGCGGTTGTTCTGCACTGTGACAGGCTCCACTTAGAGGGATGAGGAGAGATTCAAGTTCAGTTAATGATCTGGGTGAAGGTTTGGGTGGGCTCCTGCTCCTCCAATCTAATCCCATAACAATAGCTAGCCCTGCTACAGTGTATTCCATTGAAAGATCACAGCATGCTCTGCAAACACTAGCCAGTGCAGCCTCACCATGCCGGGATCTAGAGAGATCGCTTCACCCATCAGAGAAATGTCGCTGCCCCTGGGATGAAATGCAGCAGCTATTTAATGGCACACACTACACAGCATGCTTTCACTTCCCTTAGGATAGGAAGTGAAAAAGACGAGTGTATCTAATTGATACTGCAGGAGGAATTTAGGTCAGCGCAATGTAATTACCTATGTTGGGATTTAGCCAAGCACCTGGATTAACACCCTTCCTCTTATGAACATTATGAAACTTGAGTGTGAAATCAAAAAAGAAAACCTTGTTCTCCTTTGGCAGGTTTCAGAAGCATTTTGTCTCCTAAGAAAAGGGGTCAAGGTTATTGCTGAGTGAATCGCTGGTTTATCAGTTCAGTGTCTGAACTGAAAAAATCTTAAAACAAATTTGATATGTTTTGAACCAAAATTGAGGGGGTTTTTAGTCTTTTTTTCTAACCAAAACAAAAAAAAATAGAACACTTTGTTTGGGTCGAGGGAAACATTTTGAATGTTGATTTGAAATGAAATGCTGAAACTGTTTTGTGTGAACCATTTTGACACTTCCGAATTTTGTTGTTTTTTCAGCCAGAACTATTTGCTCTATTTGAACCTAATTCACAAGTGTGGTCTGTGCCCCCAAAAGGTATTTTTCGGTGAATTTACTATTTGCTGAAAAAAATTCACCCAATTCTAGTCAGGTTCTCTTCCTAGCCCTCAGCTTTCCTTTAACTCAACCCAAGGTCCTATTTTCCGCGAGAGTAAGATCTAAGTTGTAAATCAGTGTAGAAACTTTCCAAACATTTTGATGATTCACAAATAAAGTGGGTGGAGCTGGGAAGCCGTAATAGATTTCAGAAGATCTCCCCACTCATTGCTACTTCATTTCTTACACACCCATCTCTGCAATCAAGGTTCCTTGCTCCAGTCAACCACTGTGGACAGTAAACAATTGCAGCAGAAATGATATATAGGCTAGATGGCCACATTCATGAAGAAAGATTAACAGAACAAAGGTCAGTTCTTCAGCTCATGTAAATTGGTGGAGCTGTGCTGAAGTCTGTAGAGCTAGTCCAGCTGAAAATTGTCTCTAAAATATATATTACTTGGCTAAGGGACTCATCCTGCTTGCTATGAAATGTTGGCAAAACTCCCATGGATTGCAACGGGAGCAGGGTCAGGGGTTCGGAGTAAGACATGAGAATCCATTTACACAGTGTGAATATGGGAAGCATCGTCTGACCAGGAGCCCTGTCTTATGAGACCGTGCTAGAGTCTTCCAAGGGAAATAGAAACCCCATTTCATAGGACACGTCAAAGGGAACTGAATGAGGTTCTGAATGGTGAAGTCCTTCCTTGGCCGATGGGCTCGGCTAGATGTGACCTATTATTATTGGCCACTGCTAACTGGAATGATTCTAAATTTCAAGGATTGTAACTCAGAATGCACTGAAGTGAATGTGTCTAACCTGTCAAATGAGCCTGAATTGGTTCCCCTCACTGATATTAACCAGCACACCCATTCAGACAAGCCCTCTCGCACGCTGAATTAGCCTTGCATCAATAATCCATGTGCAAACTATCACCAGGAAAATCTGCTTCCAGAGAACACAAATGCTAGCCTAAAATTGATTAAAAACTAATTTTCTTGTAACTGGTTTGGTGTGACAGCAGCGCTGTGATGGGAGACAGCCTGGAACACGACAAGCTTTAACTCTGGGTGAAATAACCGCCCCCATGCCCACACGGTGGGAGACAAACTTCCCAGTTACGCAGACACCTTCATGTTTAGTTAATCAGCAAGGGCTTGCCTAGTTACCACCCATCAGGTAGTAGGGGAAAGGTGAATGCTTTGCATCAAAACAGTTAATAAGAGGTGTTGCATCTTTTGCACTGTACACCATAAACATGCTATGACAAAACCACAAGGGCATGCGGGGGGCAAATAACTGTGTTTATTGAATACACACAACATGCCAGACCTAGCTACATGCATTGCTCTGGTTGGGTTCTGGTGGCTCAGGTCACAGTGGGCACCAGTAGAGGGCTCACAAACTATTTAAAGGGATACGCCCCTCTTCCTATACACCAACTATTTAAAAGGCTACTCCCTAGATATTCAAGCACTAGTACAGAAAGGACCAGAATATCTTGAGCATCACATTGAGACCCATTATTCTGGAAGGTGGGGATTCACACTACAGCAGGTGCTCACTCCTTTATAGCTGGATTGTCATCCTTCCATGGCTTATGGGTTCCAACCAGACTACCCTGAGAAGATCAGGTTGATAGCTACATCCACCCCAGCTCAGCTCTCTCTCTCCCTTCTCTATCAATCTTTATTACTTAAGGGCCAGATTTGTGAAGAGCTCATCTCCTGTTCAGGTGTCTAAGAGAAGAGGCCAGATTTTCAGAAGTGCTCAGCATCCAGCAGCTCTTATCCTTAAATTACTTCTATGTGCTCACAACCATAGAATCATGGAAGTGTAGGACTGGAAGGGACCTCAAGAAGTCTTCTAGTCCAATCTCCTGCACTCAAGGCAGGACTAAGTATGAGACCATAATGCCATCTAAACTAACATTTTTTGTCTAAGAATTTCCTGAGTTTCATAAATAGTCCTGACATGGGAAAGGGGGAGAGCAGATCACATGACATGAACCTCTGAGATCCCAGAACTGGAAATCTTATACTTCCTGGTTTGCTCCAGGACAGAGACACAGCATGAGAAGTTTTGCTTGTGGCATTTCAGTATTTTTCACATCTGATGTCAGCCAAAACGAGTGAGGGCAGAATCACATGATAAATCATTGCAAAAATTAGTAATATAACTTTATGCAATGTCTCAGAAAGATCTGTTGTATTAATGTAGATGGATCATATGTTCCAAAGGGTCAAAGGTGTTAACAAGCCCCTGTCACTGTCCAACATTAAACAGTGTTAAACAAGGTTAGGTCTGCAGAGGTCTCAGCCTGCTCAGTACCCTGGCAAATACCCCATTAAACATAATTTTAACTTTTTATTAAAGATACAGAAAAGAAGGGAAAACAGTTAAGACATTTGAAATATAAAGTATTAGTGAGGTTTTCATTGTAACAACAGCCCTTGCTCCCATTCCCTTTAGCTGTTTGACAGTCTTTCAGATGAGATCAAAGATGGTGGTGACTGTCCGTTTCGAGGAAAAGAGAAGTTAGCTGAGATGCACTGGAGGGGCTGTTGTTGTTCAAGTTGGATCCTGTGTCCTAAATGATGAACACACACAAGGGGAGAGGGAAGAACAGCAACGCTAGAGAAAGCAGCTTCTGTCTCTGGTCTTGAATCTCACTTGCAGCCTCACTGCTGGAAAAATACTGGCCCAGCACATGGTCTCATCAGCCATTCCCAGACCTGGCAAACTTGTACCAGCATCGGGCTGTCCAGGGCATTGCATTTAGCTGCGTCTTTGGTCTCAGGCTTCCAGCAATGCTGCAAAATATACTGTACAGTTTTGGCTGGCTAAGCCAGACTCTTCCTAGCCAGAAGAAAAAGGGAAAAGATAAGAAGGGGAAGAAGTAAGGTAGGGAGCTGGTGGAGGCTGTGATATATTTGGGTTCCTTTGTTTGGCCCAGTCCGGTCAGGACATCTTTCCGATTCAGGATAAAGATGGCCTGGGGTCTCAGGAGACAGTGGACAGTCACAACGGTGAAGCTCACTCCTTCCCCATCTTTCAAAGTCAGTCAGTGTCGCAGTTGCCTCTGTTTGTTTGTCCAAACTCTCGCCTCCCCCATCTCTTTTTTTAAGAACCCCCAAAGGGAGTGACGAGCAGAATAGCACATCCTCCTATTATCTGGTCCACCAATCGGCCCACTTTATGACACACCACTTTTGGTTTATTAATTTTTGGCCTGACACTGTTTTTGGTTACCAGACATGATCTTACAATAGTTGATCTGTGTTATTAGAAGTCCTTTTTGTTGTACTAATTGAGTTTTGTTGTCTCCCTTTTGCAATTTTGCCCATTAGTATTTGTTGTTATAGGTTATCATTGAACTTCATGGACCTTCCCTCAGTTTTTACAGCTAGGGTTAATTTGTAAATCCAGTTGTCACAACAGATAGAAGTTCAGATCAATGTTTAGTGAGAGCTCAGCTCACATCATATTTGGGCACACAGGTTGTGGATGTGGGTGCATGCCTTAAAATATAAAATCGTCTGGAGTAAAGCTGTTACCATGCCACATCTATTAGCTTCAGCAACAGGTCCTGTCAACCAAAAGCAATCAAAACGACCAACATATTTATTTTCTTGCCTCCTGATGACAAGAACAAACTCATGAGCCTCTCAAGGGAATATCCAGCTAGACTCCCCATGAAGCAAGATCAAGATGGTCCTTTCGGGTATTACTAATTGTCAGATAATTACGTTATTTTCATTACCTGTGATTTTCTCATTTTCCTCCAGTAAAACTAACAAAAATCTTTGTAAATGTTGTGCTTCAAAGTCCCAAGAGGCTGAACAGAAAAGTCCTTCCAACCAAGGGTAAAACTGAGCTAAAAAAAATCTGTATCGAATGTTGCTAAGGCAGAGCTTGCTAGGAACAGATATCTTGTGGCTGGACTTTGCTAAGGGAAGACAGTGTCATCTGGCTTCAGTCCACATTTCAGTCTTGGCCCCAAATCTTTCCCAGCCCTTTTTTTCATATGTGGATAAACTGATTTTTCAGAATCATTCCAGAAGATTGAAGGAATTTAAATTCATTTGTCAAAACACAAGTGGAATTCATGCCCTGTAACCCATCCTAGGCCAGCCTGGCTCTCTGTCTCCCTCTAAATGGCTGGCCGACATATGGACATTTATGAGCCGACTTCTGCTTTCAACAAAGGGTCTTAGCAGAGATTTTGAGCACAAGTGTGTGTTAGGTGCCAAGCTGCTCTTTGTGGGTCTGAAAATCTCCCCATTAGCTCAAGCTGTAGAGGCTCATGCTTATAGTCACAGAAGAGCAGCAAAGATGATTAAGGGTGTGGAACAGTGTTTATATGAGGAGAGATTAAAATGACTTGGACTATTCAGCTTGGAAAAAGGATCACTCCGGGGGTGGGGGATATGATAGAGGGCTATAAAATCATGATGAGGTGGAGAAAGTGAATAAGGAAGTGTTATTTACCCCTTCACTTAACAAGAACCCGGGGTCACCTAATGAAATGAATAGGCAGCAGATTTAAAACAAACATATGAAAGTACTTTTTCACACAACGCCCCATCAACGTGTGGAACTTGTTGCCAGGGACTGTTGTGAAGGCCGAAACTATAACTGGATTAAAAAAAGAATTAGATAAGTACATGGAGGATGGGTCCATCTATGGCTATTAGCCAAGATGGTCAAGGATGTAACCCCATGCTCTGCGTGCCCTAAGCCTCTGACTTCCAGATGCTGGGACTGGACGGCAGGGGATGGATCACTTGATGACGCCCTGTTCTGTTAATTCCCTTTCAAACATCTGGCATTGGCCGTTGTTGGAAGACAGGACTTTGGGCTAGATGGACCATTGGTCTGACCCAGTATGATCATTCTTATGTTAGTCCGTGGTTCAAACCCCACTGTTGGCTCAGGTAGCATGGTTTATGCATTCACCATTTAAACCCTATTTAGAAGGCTTATATGCGGCCTTAGTCTTGTGCTAACATTCTGCACAGGGATGGATTCTACCAGACAATGTGACAGGTGCAGTCGCTGCTGTGAAGTACTAGGTGCTTATTCAGACACGGGGATAAATTCAGGTCTGGTTTAAGCAGATGCAACTCCATGGGCTTGAATGGAACTGCCTCTGCCCACCCAGGGCTAACAATGGGCCATTATATTCAACTCACAAAACTTTAGAAGAGCCGACAGCACAGATCACATGACCACACAGACTGAACTCAAATGTCACTGGAAGCCAAGATGGCTCCCTCAAGCACAGCTCTCCTGTGCTGACACCGATCGCATCAGTGGCCCTTCCCAGAACAGCTCCTGGCAGGAAATCACAATCCCCTCGCCTTTGGCTGCATGCTCGGGTCATTCACTATCTCTGCCTCATCCTCTGCTGAGACCAGAGTTCAGGGTTCTTCTCACAGCAGGTAGCACCATGGCTGCTCCCAGATCCATTATCCTAGAGAAAAGCCATGTTTACTGGCATAGGATGAACATAAAGAGACAATCACAAGTAAATAAAGACACTTCAGCAGGCTAGAAGCGGAGCTGAATGATCACTGCAGAAAACATTGTTAGCTGGGCTTGGCTGCATAGAATATTGGGTAACCAAGATGATATAAGGCTGGTCAAAAAATTTTTATCAACGCTGTTTTTCAAAGAAAAAGAGGGGCTTGAGCAAAATGATTTTTTTCAGAAAAGTGGATGCTTCCCTTAGACATTTTGATTTTTTGTTAAAAACAAACAAACAAATGCTCAAAAACTGAAATATTTCAGTTCTGAACTGGTGCCTCTGTACCTCACATGATGCACCATGGCCACGTTACTGCCATGAAGTATAGCCTCCTCTCACCATGAGACGAGACCATGGTGCACCATGGGAGACGTAGTCCAACCAGGGAGCCCAGCCTACAGAGGAAAGTGGGAGTCTGAGGCACCATAATGGTATTTCAAAGTCGTTCTCATCCAGTCAGGGAACAGAAACAAATCCATGTGTCTTAGCTGGCCAATCACCACTAACCATGCCCAGCAGGGCCTTGAAACACCAAGGGCCTGACCCAATCCCCCTTCCCATTGAGTTAACTGGCTACTGGACCCAGCCTTGAATGTTCCCTGAGCAGTGATGATAAAACAAGGTCTGATAAAAAAAAGGAATAAAATGGGGGCAGACAAAAAGTCTGGGAAAAATAAAAGAGAGCAGGGAGGAGTGAAATCAAGCCAGGCAAAGGCTGGGCTTGGTAAAGGAGTCAGGTGCCCAAATCTCACTGACTTATAATAGGATTTGGGTGCCTAATTCATTCATGCCCCTTTGAAAATCCCAGACTGAACAACCAAGGGTTAAAAATCACAAGGACAGGGGAAATAGGAATGGAGGGCAGCAAGAAAATGCCCAGGGGTGCCCCTCCCTGACCCGTGTTGTCTGCAGGCTGTTTATCTGGGGCCTCATTCTGCAGGGGCCAAGCACCCTACATGAAGCACTGAGTACTTTTAACCCCCACTGCACTGAGCGCGGGCTCAGGGAGTCACAGAATCGAACCCCTACAGGGCAGAGATATGACTTTTCTGGGTCTGGAAAGCTCCAGCCACACTGCTGTGTGCAACCCCAGCAGCAGCAATGGACAGAGGTCACCACCGTGCTCACAAGCAGAAGGGATGCCCCCAGATGGCAATGGCAGCATTCTCCACCAACCCTACACAGGGGTAAATGGTGACACAGGACCACGGTAGGGGACAAACAGACCATGTGTGTCAGGCTCATTTACACACACACACACCCTGGGATCTATGGGGCGGACAGAGGCTGCTTCAGCCCCACATGCCTGCTGGGGCAGTTTCAGGAGGAACAATTCAGCGTTGGGGTTTGAAAACAATATTATCTGGCCAGCCGTCAGATATGCAGAGCTGGAGGTGGCCTGGTGGCCTCTGCTGTGGAGCTAGCAGGGAAGGTTGCTTCTAGAAGTGACAAGGGAACCTGGAGTCATTGGGAGGGTCAGGAAGGGAGGGTAGGAACCCAGACGCTCAGAGGCTTGGCCGAGATCACCTACCTCCAGCATTCAAAAATCATGAATCAGGCTCCCCAGATGATGAGGTTGTTTTAAAATAATCCATTTGGGGTTCTTTGTACTTCCCTCCTGGCTTCTGACCCATTAGGGTGAACTCGCTTCAGGTTTTCAGGTTTTTCTCTACAGGCAGGTGGGCTAGAAACGTACTTTTGTTAAACCGAGCGCTGAGATTCTCATGCCGCCTCCTGATTCCAGTCTCGTGGTCTTTCAGAAATACACCAAAACATCACATGACTTGCAATAAAAGCACAAGAGTTGGCACCACTGACGGATTCCCTATGGGCACCCTCTTGGCCCAGGAAATCGGAAGTCTCAGGAGAGCAGGTTTGGTATTTTCTGTTCTTCCCGGACTCAGCCCCAGTGGAATGCAATGAGAGTAGCAGCTCTTTGTTGCATTGCGACATTTCCACTTTCAGCCCAGCCAAAATCAGAGGGGTTGGATCCTTAGCTGGTGTCAATGTGCAATGCTCCACTGAAACCGATGGAGCAAGCGCAATTTGCACCAGCCGAGTATCGGGCCCATGAACACAAGCCACTAAGACTATTTGCGACACGGCAGTAACTCTCTGCAATGCTCTGACCTCACAACTTGGACACAAGAGGGGGCCGGGATCAGAGGAGAAGAAATCAGAGCAGAGATTCGGTTCTGCAATTCTCTGCTCAGTTGTTTTAAAGCTGGGAGAGCCAGATCCTCAGCTGCTGCAAGTCAGCCTTGCTCATCGGCTTAGCTGGAGCCAGGCTACCTTGCGCCAGTGGAGGATCAGGCCCGTATTATTTACTCATTACCAAACTCCCTGTTCAGTTGGAGATTACCTGCATGGCTCACTGCTCTGCACTGCAATTGCTGTGACCTTCTCTATGTTACCTAGCGGTCACGAGACTCTATTTCTCCTGCCTGGCTGCGGAGACTAAATATTCAAGTGTATGCTGCTGTGAGGGCTCAGCCAAAAGCCAAGGGCATTGGAGCCGCTCAGAGCACTCCCGCCACAGCTCATCGAGTGGAGAATCGGAGCCTTCTCAGCCGCTTGAGGCAGCCTGGCAGGCAGGTCAGCAGTGGCTGGCTGGGGTGAAAACACAAGAGCCCTGGGCTGGAATCTCTCTTGATGGAGATGACAGGCTGAACAATAGTTAAACCCTAGCGAATGACCCCAGAAAAGCACCAGGGTTTCATTTCCACACAGCAGCGATCCCGTTAGCCCTTGTGCTTTGTAAACTACTCAGAAAACTCTGCACTCCTCTTTGGCGTCTAAGGCCATCATAAGGAAGCTGCCAGGATACAACTCAGAGAAAGATACCCTGGTCTGTTGTAGGAGTGATGTAACAGGGCTGTGACAAGTGTTGCTCCGAGACTGAGGGTTAGTTCCTGGCCCCAGTCACCGAACACAGCCCCATTGTGCTAGGCCAGTGGTCCACAAACTTTTCAGCGTTTTGCACCCCTACCCCTCCACCCCCTGTCCATGCCTGACCTCCCTGGGGGCCGGTGTTGGGAGTGGGGCCGTGGCTCCCGGGGGTGGAGGAAGGATGCAGACAGGAGTGAGGGGGCCTAGGCTGGGGCTGCAGCTGGGGGTGGGTCTGGGGCCTGGAGCGGAGTCCCAGCTGTGGCTGGGGGTGGGGCTAGAGGCAGGGCCGGNCATAGGTGCTGACTTCCCCTCTTTCACGTGGGTGCTCAACCCCTCCTCTGCCCCTGGCCCCGCCCCCACTCCACCCCTTCCCTGCCCCCATTCCACCCCCTTCCCCGAAGTCCCCACCCCAACTCTGCCCCCTCCATACCAATATTCCAACTCCTTCCTCAAATCCCCGCCCCAGCCCTGCCTCTTCCCCGCCTCCTCCCCTGAGAACGCTACGTTCCTGCTCCAACTCCTCCCCCCCCCCCCGAGCATGCTAATGCTGCCAAACAGCTGTTTGGTGGCGGCCAGGCGGGAAACGCTGGGAGGTAAGCGGGGATGCGGCGCGCTCAGCTGAGAAGGGAGGGGAGCTTGGCTGCCGTTGGGTGCAGAGCACCCTCTAATTTTTCACTGTGGGTGCTCCAGCCCCCGAGCACCCACGGAGTCAGCACCTATGGCTGTAACATCTCTAGAGGGGAGACATGGCCAATGAAAACCTTAGGAAATGTTAAGAGCCACAAAGGGCTATTTGAAACAATGTGCCAGACAAGGAGCAACTTTTGGGACAAGTCAAGTGGGTTTCCTAGGAAATACCTGGGGAGAAGTGACTGGATCCAACCTTTTGAAGCTAGGCCCTGAGGAGAGAACCATGGGCTGCTGATTCCTGTTCCCAGAATCTGAAGATCAAAGGCCGCCTGTCTTGCTGGGAATAGCACAGTGTAGGCAGGGGGCTGTGCAGCCTGGAAATACCCCCATCAGGAGAGAGAGAGAGACACGAGTATTTCTCTGCCCAAGAATGGGGACGACTGGGAGCCGGGAGCCGAGGCTGGGTGCCCTGGGCTGGACCATGAGAGGGATACAGGTGCGGTTGTTCTGCACTGTGACAGGCTCCACTTAGAGGGATGAGGAGAGATTCAAGTTCAGTTAATGATCTGGGTGAAGGTTTGGGTGGGCTCCTGCTCCTCCAATCTAATCCCATAACAATAGCTAGCCCTGCTACAGTGTATTCCATTGAAAGATCACAGCATGCTCTGCAAACACTAGCCAGTGCAGCCTCACCATGCCGGGATCTAGAGAGATCGCTTCACCCATCAGAGAAATGTCGCTGCCCCTGGGATGAAATGCAGCAGCTATTTAATGGCACACACTACACAGCATGCTTTCACTTCCCTTAGGATAGGAAGTGAAAAAGACGAGTGTATCTAATTGATACTGCAGGAGGAATTTAGGTCAGCGCAATGTAATTACCTATGTTGGGATTTAGCCAAGCACCTGGATTAACACCCTTCCTCTTATGAACATTATGAAACTTGAGTGTGAAATCAAAAAAGAAAACCTTGTTCTCCTTTGGCAGGTTTCAGAAGCATTTTGTCTCCTAAGAAAAGGGGTCAAGGTTATTGCTGAGTGAATCGCTGGTTTATCAGTTCAGTGTCTGAACTGAAAAAATCTTAAAACAAATTTGATATGTTTTGAACCAAAATTGAGGGGGTTTTTAGTCTTTTTTTCTAACCAAAACAAAAAAAAATAGAACACTTTGTTTGGGTCGAGGGAAACATTTTGAATGTTGATTTGAAATGAAATGCTGAAACTGTTTTGTGTGAACCATTTTGACACTTCCGAATTTTGTTGTTTTTTCAGCCAGAACTATTTGCTCTATTTGAACCTAATTCACAAGTGTGGTCTGTGCCCCCAAAAGGTATTTTTCGGTGAATTTACTATTTGCTGAAAAAAATTCACCCAATTCTAGTCAGGTTCTCTTCCTAGCCCTCAGCTTTCCTTTAACTCAACCCAAGGTCCTATTTTCCGCGAGAGTAAGATCTAAGTTGTAAATCAGTGTAGAAACTTTCCAAACATTTTGATGATTCACAAATAAAGTGGGTGGAGCTGGGAAGCCGTAATAGATTTCAGAAGATCTCCCCACTCATTGCTACTTCATTTCTTACACACCCATCTCTGCAATCAAGGTTCCTTGCTCCAGTCAACCACTGTGGACAGTAAACAATTGCAGCAGAAATGATATATAGGCTAGATGGCCACATTCATGAAGAAAGATTAACAGAACAAAGGTCAGTTCTTCAGCTCATGTAAATTGGTGGAGCTGTGCTGAAGTCTGTAGAGCTAGTCCAGCTGAAAATTGTCTCTAAAATATATATTACTTGGCTAAGGGACTCATCCTGCTTGCTATGAAATGTTGGCAAAACTCCCATGGATTGCAACGGGAGCAGGGTCAGGGGTTCGGAGTAAGACATGAGAATCCATTTACACAGTGTGAATATGGGAAGCATCGTCTGACCAGGAGCCCTGTCTTATGAGACCGTGCTAGAGTCTTCCAAGGGAAATAGAAACCCCATTTCATAGGACACGTCAAAGGGAACTGAATGAGGTTCTGAATGGTGAAGTCCTTCCTTGGCCGATGGGCTCGGCTAGATGTGACCTATTATTATTGGCCACTGCTAACTGGAATGATTCTAAATTTCAAGGATTGTAACTCAGAATGCACTGAAGTGAATGTGTCTAACCTGTCAAATGAGCCTGAATTGGTTCCCCTCACTGATATTAACCAGCACACCCATTCAGACAAGCCCTCTCGCACGCTGAATTAGCCTTGCATCAATAATCCATGTGCAAACTATCACCAGGAAAATCTGCTTCCAGAGAACACAAATGCTAGCCTAAAATTGATTAAAAACTAATTTTCTTGTAACTGGTTTGGTGTGACAGCAGCGCTGTGATGGGAGACAGCCTGGAACACGACAAGCTTTAACTCTGGGTGAAATAACCGCCCCCATGCCCACACGGTGGGAGACAAACTTCCCAGTTACGCAGACACCTTCATGTTTAGTTAATCAGCAAGGGCTTGCCTAGTTACCACCCATCAGGTAGTAGGGGAAAGGTGAATGCTTTGCATCAAAACAGTTAATAAGAGGTGTTGCATCTTTTGCACTGTACACCATAAACATGCTATGACAAAACCACAAGGGCATGCGGGGGGCAAATAACTGTGTTTATTGAATACACACAACATGCCAGACCTAGCTACATGCATTGCTCTGGTTGGGTTCTGGTGGCTCAGGTCACAGTGGGCACCAGTAGAGGGCTCACAAACTATTTAAAGGGATACGCCCCTCTTCCTATACACCAACTATTTAAAAGGCTACTCCCTAGATATTCAAGCACTAGTACAGAAAGGACCAGAATATCTTGAGCATCACATTGAGACCCATTATTCTGGAAGGTGGGGATTCACACTACAGCAGGTGCTCACTCCTTTATAGCTGGATTGTCATCCTTCCATGGCTTATGGGTTCCAACCAGACTACCCTGAGAAGATCAGGTTGATAGCTACATCCACCCCAGCTCAGCTCTCTCTCTCCCTTCTCTATCAATCTTTATTACTTAAGGGCCAGATTTGTGAAGAGCTCATCTCCTGTTCAGGTGTCTAAGAGAAGAGGCCAGATTTTCAGAAGTGCTCAGCATCCAGCAGCTCTTATCCTTAAATTACTTCTATGTGCTCACAACCATAGAATCATGGAAGTGTAGGACTGGAAGGGACCTCAAGAAGTCTTCTAGTCCAATCTCCTGCACTCAAGGCAGGACTAAGTATGAGACCATAATGCCATCTAAACTAACATTTTTTGTCTAAGAATTTCCTGAGTTTCATAAATAGTCCTGACATGGGAAAGGGGGAGAGCAGATCACATGACATGAACCTCTGAGATCCCAGAACTGGAAATCTTATACTTCCTGGTTTGCTCCAGGACAGAGACACAGCATGAGAAGTTTTGCTTGTGGCATTTCAGTATTTTTCACATCTGATGTCAGCCAAAACGAGTGAGGGCAGAATCACATGATAAATCATTGCAAAAATTAGTAATATAACTTTATGCAATGTCTCAGAAAGATCTGTTGTATTAATGTAGATGGATCATATGTTCCAAAGGGTCAAAGGTGTTAACAAGCCCCTGTCACTGTCCAACATTAAACAGTGTTAAACAAGGTTAGGTCTGCAGAGGTCTCAGCCTGCTCAGTACCCTGGCAAATACCCCATTAAACATAATTTTAACTTTTTATTAAAGATACAGAAAAGAAGGGAAAACAGTTAAGACATTTGAAATATAAAGTATTAGTGAGGTTTTCATTGTAACAACAGCCCTTGCTCCCATTCCCTTTAGCTGTTTGACAGTCTTTCAGATGAGATCAAAGATGGTGGTGACTGTCCGTTTCGAGGAAAAGAGAAGTTAGCTGAGATGCACTGGAGGGGCTGTTGTTGTTCAAGTTGGATCCTGTGTCCTAAATGATGAACACACACAAGGGGAGAGGGAAGAACAGCAACGCTAGAGAAAGCAGCTTCTGTCTCTGGTCTTGAATCTCACTTGCAGCCTCACTGCTGGAAAAATACTGGCCCAGCACATGGTCTCATCAGCCATTCCCAGACCTGGCAAACTTGTACCAGCATCGGGCTGTCCAGGGCATTGCATTTAGCTGCGTCTTTGGTCTCAGGCTTCCAGCAATGCTGCAAAATATACTGTACAGTTTTGGCTGGCTAAGCCAGACTCTTCCTAGCCAGAAGAAAAAGGGAAAAGATAAGAAGGGGAAGAAGTAAGGTAGGGAGCTGGTGGAGGCTGTGATATATTTGGGTTCCTTTGTTTGGCCCAGTCCGGTCAGGACATCTTTCCGATTCAGGATAAAGATGGCCTGGGGTCTCAGGAGACAGTGGACAGTCACAACGGTGAAGCTCACTCCTTCCCCATCTTTCAAAGTCAGTCAGTGTCGCAGTTGCCTCTGTTTGTTTGTCCAAACTCTCGCCTCCCCCATCTCTTTTTTTAAGAACCCCCAAAGGGAGTGACGAGCAGAATAGCACATCCTCCTATTATCTGGTCCACCAATCGGCCCACTTTATGACACACCACTTTTGGTTTATTAATTTTTGGCCTGACACTGTTTTTGGTTACCAGACATGATCTTACAATAGTTGATCTGTGTTATTAGAAGTCCTTTTTGTTGTACTAATTGAGTTTTGTTGTCTCCCTTTTGCAATTTTGCCCATTAGTATTTGTTGTTATAGGTTATCATTGAACTTCATGGACCTTCCCTCAGTTTTTACAGCTAGGGTTAATTTGTAAATCCAGTTGTCACAACAGATAGAAGTTCAGATCAATGTTTAGTGAGAGCTCAGCTCACATCATATTTGGGCACACAGGTTGTGGATGTGGGTGCATGCCTTAAAATATAAAATCGTCTGGAGTAAAGCTGTTACCATGCCACATCTATTAGCTTCAGCAACAGGTCCTGTCAACCAAAAGCAATCAAAACGACCAACATATTTATTTTCTTGCCTCCTGATGACAAGAACAAACTCATGAGCCTCTCAAGGGAATATCCAGCTAGACTCCCCATGAAGCAAGATCAAGATGGTCCTTTCGGGTATTACTAATTGTCAGATAATTACGTTATTTTCATTACCTGTGATTTTCTCATTTTCCTCCAGTAAAACTAACAAAAATCTTTGTAAATGTTGTGCTTCAAAGTCCCAAGAGGCTGAACAGAAAAGTCCTTCCAACCAAGGGTAAAACTGAGCTAAAAAAAATCTGTATCGAATGTTGCTAAGGCAGAGCTTGCTAGGAACAGATATCTTGTGGCTGGACTTTGCTAAGGGAAGACAGTGTCATCTGGCTTCAGTCCACATTTCAGTCTTGGCCCCAAATCTTTCCCAGCCCTTTTTTTCATATGTGGATAAACTGATTTTTCAGAATCATTCCAGAAGATTGAAGGAATTTAAATTCATTTGTCAAAACACAAGTGGAATTCATGCCCTGTAACCCATCCTAGGCCAGCCTGGCTCTCTGTCTCCCTCTAAATGGCTGGCCGACATATGGACATTTATGAGCCGACTTCTGCTTTCAACAAAGGGTCTTAGCAGAGATTTTGAGCACAAGTGTGTGTTAGGTGCCAAGCTGCTCTTTGTGGGTCTGAAAATCTCCCCATTAGCTCAAGCTGTAGAGGCTCATGCTTATAGTCACAGAAGAGCAGCAAAGATGATTAAGGGTGTGGAACAGTGTTTATATGAGGAGAGATTAAAATGACTTGGACTATTCAGCTTGGAAAAAGGATCACTCCGGGGGTGGGGGATATGATAGAGGGCTATAAAATCATGATGAGGTGGAGAAAGTGAATAAGGAAGTGTTATTTACCCCTTCACTTAACAAGAACCCGGGGTCACCTAATGAAATGAATAGGCAGCAGATTTAAAACAAACATATGAAAGTACTTTTTCACACAACGCCCCATCAACGTGTGGAACTTGTTGCCAGGGACTGTTGTGAAGGCCGAAACTATAACTGGATTAAAAAAAGAATTAGATAAGTACATGGAGGATGGGTCCATCTATGGCTATTAGCCAAGATGGTCAAGGATGTAACCCCATGCTCTGCGTGCCCTAAGCCTCTGACTTCCAGATGCTGGGACTGGACGGCAGGGGATGGATCACTTGATGACGCCCTGTTCTGTTAATTCCCTTTCAAACATCTGGCATTGGCCGTTGTTGGAAGACAGGACTTTGGGCTAGATGGACCATTGGTCTGACCCAGTATGATCATTCTTATGTTAGTCCGTGGTTCAAACCCCACTGTTGGCTCAGGTAGCATGGTTTATGCATTCACCATTTAAACCCTATTTAGAAGGCTTATATGCGGCCTTAGTCTTGTGCTAACATTCTGCACAGGGATGGATTCTACCAGACAATGTGACAGGTGCAGTCGCTGCTGTGAAGTACTAGGTGCTTATTCAGACACGGGGATAAATTCAGGTCTGGTTTAAGCAGATGCAACTCCATGGGCTTGAATGGAACTGCCTCTGCCCACCCAGGGCTAACAATGGGCCATTATATTCAACTCACAAAACTTTAGAAGAGCCGACAGCACAGATCACATGACCACACAGACTGAACTCAAATGTCACTGGAAGCCAAGATGGCTCCCTCAAGCACAGCTCTCCTGTGCTGACACCGATCGCATCAGTGGCCCTTCCCAGAACAGCTCCTGGCAGGAAATCACAATCCCCTCGCCTTTGGCTGCATGCTCGGGTCATTCACTATCTCTGCCTCATCCTCTGCTGAGACCAGAGTTCAGGGTTCTTCTCACAGCAGGTAGCACCATGGCTGCTCCCAGATCCATTATCCTAGAGAAAAGCCATGTTTACTGGCATAGGATGAACATAAAGAGACAATCACAAGTAAATAAAGACACTTCAGCAGGCTAGAAGCGGAGCTGAATGATCACTGCAGAAAACATTGTTAGCTGGGCTTGGCTGCATAGAATATTGGGTAACCAAGATGATATAAGGCTGGTCAAAAAATTTTTATCAACGCTGTTTTTCAAAGAAAAAGAGGGGCTTGAGCAAAATGATTTTTTTCAGAAAAGTGGATGCTTCCCTTAGACATTTTGATTTTTTGTTAAAAACAAACAAACAAATGCTCAAAAACTGAAATATTTCAGTTCTGAACTGGTGCCTCTGTACCTCACATGATGCACCATGGCCACGTTACTGCCATGAAGTATAGCCTCCTCTCACCATGAGACGAGACCATGGTGCACCATGGGAGACGTAGTCCAACCAGGGAGCCCAGCCTACAGAGGAAAGTGGGAGTCTGAGGCACCATAATGGTATTTCAAAGTCGTTCTCATCCAGTCAGGGAACAGAAACAAATCCATGTGTCTTAGCTGGCCAATCACCACTAACCATGCCCAGCAGGGCCTTGAAACACCAAGGGCCTGACCCAATCCCCCTTCCCATTGAGTTAACTGGCTACTGGACCCAGCCTTGAATGTTCCCTGAGCAGTGATGATAAAACAAGGTCTGATAAAAAAAAGGAATAAAATGGGGGCAGACAAAAAGTCTGGGAAAAATAAAAGAGAGCAGGGAGGAGTGAAATCAAGCCAGGCAAAGGCTGGGCTTGGTAAAGGAGTCAGGTGCCCAAATCTCACTGACTTATAATAGGATTTGGGTGCCTAATTCATTCATGCCCCTTTGAAAATCCCAGACTGAACAACCAAGGGTTAAAAATCACAAGGACAGGGGAAATAGGAATGGAGGGCAGCAAGAAAATGCCCAGGGGTGCCCCTCCCTGACCCGTGTTGTCTGCAGGCTGTTTATCTGGGGCCTCATTCTGCAGGGGCCAAGCACCCTACATGAAGCACTGAGTACTTTTAACCCCCACTGCACTGAGCGCGGGCTCAGGGAGTCACAGAATCGAACCCCTACAGGGCAGAGATATGACTTTTCTGGGTCTGGAAAGCTCCAGCCACACTGCTGTGTGCAACCCCAGCAGCAGCAATGGACAGAGGTCACCACCGTGCTCACAAGCAGAAGGGATGCCCCCAGATGGCAATGGCAGCATTCTCCACCAACCCTACACAGGGGTAAATGGTGACACAGGACCACGGTAGGGGACAAACAGACCATGTGTGTCAGGCTCATTTACACACACACACACCCTGGGATCTATGGGGCGGACAGAGGCTGCTTCAGCCCCACATGCCTGCTGGGGCAGTTTCAGGAGGAACAATTCAGCGTTGGGGTTTGAAAACAATATTATCTGGCCAGCCGTCAGATATGCAGAGCTGGAGGTGGCCTGGTGGCCTCTGCTGTGGAGCTAGCAGGGAAGGTTGCTTCTAGAAGTGACAAGGGAACCTGGAGTCATTGGGAGGGTCAGGAAGGGAGGGTAGGAACCCAGACGCTCAGAGGCTTGGCCGAGATCACCTACCTCCAGCATTCAAAAATCATGAATCAGGCTCCCCAGATGATGAGGTTGTTTTAAAATAATCCATTTGGGGTTCTTTGTACTTCCCTCCTGGCTTCTGACCCATTAGGGTGAACTCGCTTCAGGTTTTCAGGTTTTTCTCTACAGGCAGGTGGGCTAGAAACGTACTTTTGTTAAACCGAGCGCTGAGATTCTCATGCCGCCTCCTGATTCCAGTCTCGTGGTCTTTCAGAAATACACCAAAACATCACATGACTTGCAATAAAAGCACAAGAGTTGGCACCACTGACGGATTCCCTATGGGCACCCTCTTGGCCCAGGAAATCGGAAGTCTCAGGAGAGCAGGTTTGGTATTTTCTGTTCTTCCCGGACTCAGCCCCAGTGGAATGCAATGAGAGTAGCAGCTCTTTGTTGCATTGCGACATTTCCACTTTCAGCCCAGCCAAAATCAGAGGGGTTGGATCCTTAGCTGGTGTCAATGTGCAATGCTCCACTGAAACCGATGGAGCAAGCGCAATTTGCACCAGCCGAGTATCGGGCCCATGAACACAAGCCACTAAGACTATTTGCGACACGGCAGTAACTCTCTGCAATGCTCTGACCTCACAACTTGGACACAAGAGGGGGCCGGGATCAGAGGAGAAGAAATCAGAGCAGAGATTCGGTTCTGCAATTCTCTGCTCAGTTGTTTTAAAGCTGGGAGAGCCAGATCCTCAGCTGCTGCAAGTCAGCCTTGCTCATCGGCTTAGCTGGAGCCAGGCTACCTTGCGCCAGTGGAGGATCAGGCCCGTATTATTTACTCATTACCAAACTCCCTGTTCAGTTGGAGATTACCTGCATGGCTCACTGCTCTGCACTGCAATTGCTGTGACCTTCTCTATGTTACCTAGCGGTCACGAGACTCTATTTCTCCTGCCTGGCTGCGGAGACTAAATATTCAAGTGTATGCTGCTGTGAGGGCTCAGCCAAAAGCCAAGGGCATTGGAGCCGCTCAGAGCACTCCCGCCACAGCTCATCGAGTGGAGAATCGGAGCCTTCTCAGCCGCTTGAGGCAGCCTGGCAGGCAGGTCAGCAGTGGCTGGCTGGGGTGAAAACACAAGAGCCCTGGGCTGGAATCTCTCTTGATGGAGATGACAGGCTGAACAATAGTTAAACCCTAGCGAATGACCCCAGAAAAGCACCAGGGTTTCATTTCCACACAGCAGCGATCCCGTTAGCCCTTGTGCTTTGTAAACTACTCAGAAAACTCTGCACTCCTCTTTGGCGTCTAAGGCCATCATAAGGAAGCTGCCAGGATACAACTCAGAGAAAGATACCCTGGTCTGTTGTAGGAGTGATGTAACAGGGCTGTGACAAGTGTTGCTCCGAGACTGAGGGTTAGTTCCTGGCCCCAGTCACCGAACACAGCCCCATTGTGCTAGGCCAGTGGTCCACAAACTTTTCAGCGTTTTGCACCCCTACCCCTCCACCCCCTGTCCATGCCTGACCTCCCTGGGGGCCGGTGTTGGGAGTGGGGCCGTGGCTCCCGGGGGTGGAGGAAGGATGCAGACAGGAGTGAGGGGGCCTAGGCTGGGGCTGCAGCTGGGGGTGGGTCTGGGGCCTGGAGCGGAGTCCCAGCTGTGGCTGGGGGTGGGGCTAGAGGCAGGGCCGGGGCTGGAGCAGAGCTGGGGCACTTTCCCTCGTGGCGGCTGGCCCGGGCCTGCCTAGCCCTCCCCCTCCCCCCCCCCCGGAACATTCGGGCTGCCCCACAATTTGGGGACCACTGTGCTAGGCACTGTACAAACACATTGTAAACACCAGTCCCTGCCCCAAAGAGCCTGCACTCTCAATCAGCAGCATCCTCCAGAGGGGGTGGAGGTGGGACGTGATTTGAGGGAAGAGGGTGAGGTGCAGAAATGAGGTCCCCAGCAGCTTGCAGCCTGTAACCATCACAGGTTGCTGTGTGCCGCTCACTGGAGAGGAGAACATAGTGGGGAGGAACCAGGAAATGTGATGAGACAGGAAAGAGTCTAGAGGAGGCAACCAGGCCAGAGGGATCCGTGGCTATGCTGCTCCTATAGCTCCGTTAGCCTGCCTGAAACCCAGACAGTCTGGGAGTGAGCAGAGGCTCCTGGGCATGGATTGCGGTGTATTGCAGTTGCCAGAACAGCCCTTTGGAGGTCACCAGCCAACATAAGGGAGAGCCGCCCAGAGTCTGCTCCAGCATGCACTAGGGCTGAAGCAACCTCCGGCAGCCTCTGGGATTGTAGCATCCGCGTGTGTAAGTAAATGGCAGGTTGATCGGTTCATACCCTGACACGTACTGGGCATGATCCTCCCCTGCCCTGCCTCTGGGGCTGTCGCTTGAACTGCTGGGCTGTGTAGTAAGCTGTGTCCAAACCCGGCCCATGGGGACTCTGCAAACTGGCCACTGGGGCAACCAGCAAAATGCTTAGCAACACCCCACCTCAGGGAAACACATGGGCCTGACCTTTCAGTGGCAGTTAGTGATTGCGGGTCCTCCAGTTTTGGAAGAACTTTCAACACTTTCTGAGGATCGGGATCCTTCCAGGGCTCTGCAGCTGAGCACCAGAATCACTAGTGACTTGGAAAGATTTCAGCCGCAGTCTTTGTCACAAAGTTGAGGGTCCAGGACACCAGGCATTGAGAAATAACTCGAGTGTGGGGTCACCAGAGACCCCAGGGGGCTGCTATTCCTCTCCCACCAGTGTAAATCAGGAGTAAAACTGGTGTCAACGGCATTGCACTAGTGTATCCAGTGAGGTGCTGCCAATATTTTAGCCAGGGCATCCTGCAGCACTGTCCCTTTGGCCCTGGGATAAGCCTGCATGCCCGGGCAGCTCATGTCAGGAATGGTCTAGATAATGCCTAGTCCTACCATGAGTCCAGGGGACTGGACTAGTTGACCTCTTAAGATCAGTCCTATGATTCTATGATTCTGTGTTCAAGGGAGGAAGGGCTGCAGGGCCAGCAAACCTAAGCCAACTTCCCATTTAAACAGAGATGCTCTCTCATAACCACAGCCCAGGAAGGAGGCAGCGTCACCAGGCAAAGGGTCGTCCACTGAGCTGCACCATTTAGGAAACCGTTCAACCTTGCTCCTGAACCCTGAGAGCTCTGCTGGGTGCTGACGGTGCAGGCCAGTGCTGAGTGTGGGGGCTGGGGGTGTGAGTGGGGCAGGGAGGCAGACCTCATTGCACCCACTTTATTACACTAGTTCACATCTGTGTGTACACAAGACCTGAGCCAAGAGAGTTTTGCCACGGACATCAATGGAAGCAGGATCCGGGCCCTTTGCACGTCCCACCTTTGCCACAGGCCTCTGCAGTCACATCTCCCTCACCTCCCTTGGCTCCGAATTCTCTGTGGGACAGTGCACAGGGGTGGGGGTAGAATGAGTGGGCCTCGGGAGGGGTGAGGCCAGAGGATACAAAACGGTTCTGTTCCTCCAGTCCCCTTTGCCCCAGGGGGTGTGGTTGCACTAGGGCTATGACAGCCATGGGGCTGAAGTATTATTATTATTATTAGGTGTATTGTGGTAGCTCCTAGGAGCCCCAGTCACAGATCAGGACCCCATTGTGCCAGGCGCCATCCATTATTATTGCTATTTATTAGGTACATTATGGTAGTGCCTAGGAGCCCCCCATAGTCGTGGTCCATTGTGTCAGGTGCTGTACAGATACAGGACAAACAGACAGTCTCTGCCCCAAAGAACTTATGATCTGAGGCAAGAGATGGAGAGAGACAGACAAATGGGGGAGCACAGGGAAACAATGAGACAGTGTTGGTCAGCAGGAGTCTCAGCAAACCAGCCTCTGAACCGCTGTCTGTTTGTAGGCATCCCGGCAAAGGAGAGTTTTAAAGAGGGATCTGAAGGAGGATAATGAGTTGGCTTTGTGGATGTTTGCGGGGAGCTTCTCCCGAGCGTGAGGGGCAGCCGGGGAGAAAGCACAAAGGGGCTTGTTTGAAAGTGTAAGTGGGTGATGGAGGCTGGGATGATGGGTTGGTTGCAGGCGGGGGCTGACAGATCGATAGCAAATGAGAGATGATAGGGTGGAGACAGGTCGTGAAGGGCCTTGCAAGTGACAGCGAGCAGCTTCTGTCTGACGGGCTAGGGAAGTGGGAGCCAGTGGAGGGAGGCCAAGAGAGGGCTGACGGGCCAAGCAACGGGCTCGGAGAATAATCTTTGCAGCAGCATTCTGAATGGATGTGAGGGGGCAAGGTTGCCTTTGTCAAGCCCAGAGAGGAGGGTTTTGCAATAACCAAGAGGCAAGATGCCGAGAAGTCAAGCTGTGTGGCTGACAGGAAAGGCTGCATCTTAGAGACACTGTGCACAAAGAACCGGCAAGGTTTAGATGTAGAAACAGACTTTGTAGAGTTGCTGCCCAGCTGCTCTGCTGGCCAGAGTGGAGGCTGCCACTCTGTGTGTGTCCCCAGCTCCCAGCCTGGCCACTGGGGCGAGCCTGAGGATTCCCCCTTGGGTGCAGCAGTGCCTGCCTGGGTGCTCAGTGCAAATATGGTGTAATTACATTGCTCGATGGGCTCCATCTTCGTACATTAATTAATTGGTCCTATTATTATTTACTTATCAGCTCTTTAATAAGGAGATCCCTTTTATTTATGTATTCGTCCCATGGCGGCGGCTTTGTTCTGTTACAAGATTATATTGGTGTGTTTGTTCCTTTGTTTACAGACTAGTTTTAATCCTAACAGCTCCTCTTAAGTGTTTAATGAAGGTATTTATTCTAAGCTGTTAGTTCGCATTTGTTCCTACTGTTTTGGGACAAAAGGAAGTTGTATCTTATTATTTCATTCCATGCTGTATATATTAATTGATATTCACATCAAATCGGCCAGACTGGTATAAATTGGTATTGTTCTCTCAAAGTCAACGGATCTATATTGAGAATTCGGCCATTGTATATCATTCTAATCATTCATACATATATTTACCCATTCAGATAATTAGCCTGCAGTAGAGCCACAGAGATCAAATGGATTAGTTAAATACTTTCATGCCATGTCACAATGTAAAAGCTATACACTTAAATGCATGCCAGGAAATGAAACAGTTACACTTCTCATTGCAACTTTAACAGCTGGGGTGAGCGCCTCATCTGATGTAAGTCAGAATAATGGGAAGCCTGCCGATTTGCACCAGCTCACCCTATAGATACATTTTCAAAAGCTGTCAGTGGATTCAAATTGAAGCCAGAAAACTGTACCCCTGTTTTTCTCCCTTGTAGTTAGCTGGTTAACTCCTTAGTTTGTGGGTGCTACTCCAGCCATCTGCTGATGTCTGCACCCAAAATTCACTTCTGGGTGCAAAAACTGAAAGGGCAACTTTGCAGACTCAAATTATGACACCAGACTAGCCACTGGGCCGAGCCTGCTATCGATATCAAGTTATACATCCAGCAGCCTAACCAACCAGTGCAAAGACAATATCCATGCAAAGCAAGAGGGTTATTGGGGCAACCAGTCTGTGAGCTACTTCAAACCCTTAGAAAATGTAGGGATAGATTCCCTGGTGCCCTGGTTCTTCAGGTCTAGAAACAAATATAGGCCAGCACCAAAGACCAAAACACCCTTACCTAGCAGCAGTAGTAGGTCTTTTATCCTCCCTATGGCTGCAGCAACATCGCCCTCACTGTCACTTGAGCCCTGTGGCTCTCCCAGTGACCCGGCTTGAACATCACATACTCAAGGTCCTCGCAGTGAGCACTCCACAGTCTGAAATATCCCCACACAAATATCCATCAGACACTTCGGAATAACTATCAAATTTGTTCAACTCTCAGTCAGTTCATAGACAAATTGTGAACAGAAAGAAGGATTAGAATACATTGTTTGTTAAGAATAGTCCCTCCAGCTTTGCTGCTAACCCACCTTAGTCTGCTCCAATTGCCTAATTTACTTTACTCTAGCCTTTCCTATACGTCTCTATAATCCTATTCTCTATCTACTTCTAGCCTCTTTTGAATTCCACTGTGTATTTTAACCATGCCATATTCATTTATCTTATTAATAGATCTAGCATTAATGTAGCTATGTACTCTTGTAAACCCAAGTGCAGATACATTCATGTGCCATATAGTCCATAGTATTTTCAAGTTACGCTTTGAGTCACATACTGACGAAGCCTGGCTTTGTGCTTAGCACCCCGCCCCTCCCCAAATGATATATCTACACCAGTGGTTCTTAACCTTTACTGCAGCCTGCACCCCTTTGGTTCTCAAAATATGTTCTCGCACCCCTTATCAAAAATTGTTGAAGTAGGTCAGTTCTTTAAACCTAGATATACCATAACTATAGAATGAAAGAGAGAGAATTATATATTTACTTTAATTTTGCAGTAAAATTAAGAATACCTGAAAAATTACACACTTTTTAACAATTATATATTTATTATTCTTTCTTTACATAGGCAACAAATCCTGAATTTTTTCCTAGCATGGCAGGGGCACCATCGGTGCAGATTGATCCCCACACATCAAGCGTTATCTTATGCTTAGGTTTGATGAAACAAAGTAGTTGTACTTACGTGCCCGTGCTTAATTTCTGTTTTAGATGATTTACCTTCTAAAAACATCTGGCATGTCTCGCACCCCCAGAAAGGTCATCTCGCACCCCTAGGGGGTGCGTGCACCCCAGGTTAAGAACCACTGATCTACAGTATTCAGCTGTTTTACTCTTTCCTAAGTGGAGTGTCTTGTTCTGTATCTTCAGCATCTCTTTCACCAGACAGGTGCAGGGATGGGAGACAGTCTGAATACTGGAATTCACTGGCACTTTGGAAGTCAGGTTAGAAAGTTTATTTCCTGAGACTTTTTTTTTTGTCAATCCTTTCTTTGAGTTTGAGCTACACTCCTGTCCTTGGTTCAGGAGCCATTTCATCCTGGTTTTCACTGTCACATTGAGGACCAGAGCTGGGGAAATAATATTTCCTGTATTATTTGTATTTGCTGTCTTGACAGGTATAATATTGCGACTAGTTTGTTTGACAAATAGCAGGCCAGATCAGACCCAAAAGGCTTTCCACCATAAAATTAATATAATAAAATAAAGACCAAAACCCCTCTCCCAAGTGGAACTTTGTCCCCAAAAAGGGAGAAAAGCCAGAAAAGCCACTCTGGACTTCTCTCTTGCTATTGATTTTATGTGGAAGATGCCCCATACTGGTGATGACCCTAAAATAGATCAATAAATACAGACTCCCTGGGCCTCTCTGAAGTGCAGATTAGCAAGGTGGAATTGAGTGCCCCAAACCTCCAGGCAGCTCTGAAAAACTCCGCCCAACTGCTTTGCTGAGCTTCTGCCCAGCTGAGCTTACAGCCGCTTGGTATCCCTGCAGCACTGCAAAGAGCTGGGGCCTGCTCCAAAGCGCTCGGGAAGTCTTTCCATTGAGTTCAAAGGGCTTTGGATCATGCCTTCGGAGAGCACCAGGGAACCTGGCCTACTATTTGCCCCTATAGAGCTTCTCAAGTAATGGAATTTGCTTATTTGTTAATAATTTCTTTGCTAGCTCATGGGCAGAGCTGTCCAATGAACTGTTTTGCAGATGAAATCCTACCTGCTCCAGTCACGACTCTGGTCAGTGTGGAGACCCCAATGGGGAAAGCTGGGCCCAATGCTCTAGTCCCTACACTGGTGGGGAGCATTCAGCAAGCCAAGGCTCCGTGCAACCCCCAGAACTGCCTCTCTGTCTCATGGATTTCTAGCACTCCCAGCACTGCAGGAGCTTAGTCCCAGTGCCACGCATCGCTCTGAGTGCTGTGGCACACCAGTCCCTGGGGGATATTTGGACTAGAGGAGAAGGGCGACATCCCGGGAGAGCACAGAGCAGAGAGAGCTGAGTTCTCGCATGTTCCAGGGAGATGCTGCCCTTTAACAATTACATCAGGCGCGTAACGGAGGAGATGGGATACAGCACCGGCCTCAGACGACTCCTTAACCAGGACGCGCAGTGTCCACAAGGTGGTGCTGTGCCACGAAGAGCCTGGAGTCTGTGAATGTCGGGGCTACTTTATCCTTAAAAATAAATTCAGACTGATTTGCAGGGGTGCCCCCCAGAGCGTGGTCGGGAGCATGGGTGGGGATCAGCTCAGAGGAAAAGCTCTGGCTTTGCAGTATTCTCCTGTAGTCACAAATCTGAGGCTCTCCCAGCTCAGATTCCAGGTGGAGTCATCTCACCCGGCACTGTGTAGTGGGCTGCATTAGGCGCTGAGATCTGGGGCAGTCGGGAGTTTGAGTTCTGACATGTAGCGTTGGTGTGTTTGGATCTAGGCTTTGGCTCTGGTCCATCACTACTTGCCCTGGGTTTGGCTGGTCTGTTGATATGGGCTGTGTTTGGGTTGGTCCCACCCTGCTGCACGTGGGCTTAGGAGACAGCTTCTTTTGCAGGAGAGTAAAAATCAATTTCCTTGAGGAGAGGCAATTTCGAGAAACATGGTTTCAATCTTTGCCCAACGAGGGAGGAGAGAGGTGGGTGCTCCAGGGAGCGCTGAACTCCCAGGCCTCTGATCTCTGCCACTGGTGCAGGTGAGGGCCCAGTGCCTCAGCTCTGCACGTTTTCCCGAGAACCCATTGTCAGGCTGGCCACTAGAGGGCAGATGCAGACTACACAGGGCCAGCATTCCGGAGACTAAAGCAGCTGTGATTGGGAGGATGCCGGCCTGCTTTGGGTTACTCCATGTGTACTGCTCCCTGCGGCACTGTGAAAGCCGGCCCTTTGCCCTGTGGGGAGCCCCACTACCCCTCCCTTCCCAGAGTTCAAACACCAGTTCTGGTGGGCACATGCCCGCCTGTGCTGCGCCCACCCCTGGCCGCCACTTCTGCCCTGCGTTCTGTGGATTTGCCCTCAGTTGGTGGGTGAGGTCCATGTGCACGCTGCCCCAATGCCTGCACTCCTGCAGCTGAGCTGGCTGCACAAGAACCTGAATCCCAGGCCTGGGGAGAAGTGACATACAGCTGGAGGCAGGTGGCAATGGGTGGGAGGGAGGGCAGGGCGTGTAAGTTGCTCTGAAAGGTGAGGGTAGTGAATCAGTCAGCAGGTGTGAGATGCAGCCCCTTTGTACACACCCTTGCTGGTGGCTCCTCTGAGACACCTTATGACAGTTCAGCACATTTGTCACCATCGGCATAATAACAGCACTTCCACAGCCCTTCCATCCACAGATCTCCTGGCATGTCACAAAGGTGGCTGAGCATCACTGTCCGAATGGGGAAACTGAGGCACAGAGAGGGGAAGCCCCCATTTTCAAAGATGACTCATAACTCTTGCTCCTTCAGTTTCTGAGTTCCCAACGTGACACCTTGAGGCAATCTGGTCCCAGGGTGCTCAGACTCTGGATGCCCCAGGAAGAGCTGCCACAGTATCTATTTTATTATCTGTCACGGGCCAGAAGACTGGACCTCACTATGGTGATCCCAGTTTGTCTCACCAATAGGCTGGATTTCTACATTGTGCTTGGCCGGGGGCTGCACCTTGCAACCATCTGCAGCCAAGGGGATTTGCAGACCCAGATTGGGTAACATACTGCTAAATTCCTGGGCTCTTTGGTGAGGAGGGGCACAGTTGGATGGAGGAGTTGGGAAGGCTTGTATGAATTTTGACACATAGCATTTAAAGGGAAGGCAGTGTAGTTCAGTGGTTAGGGCACAAGACTGCAAGCCAGAAGAGCTGGGTTCTCATTCCAGTTCTGGCACTGACATTCTGTGGGTAAGTCTGTCTCAGGTTCTGTGTCTGTAAGATGGGCATAATGACTGTGAGGCTGGCAGACCAGGTGCCAACTCATGTCAAATCCCCAGGTCAATTCATGTGTGTATTAGTATAAATCAAAGTGATTGTTGAGTGTATTTGGTATTTAGACTTCATGAAAATGAATGGGCTGTTACATGCATTGTTTTTACTTATCTGTATCCTGTTATACTGTAATAGCAATTTACATTGTACATACCCCTGTAACTAAATAACCCATCAAACGCGGAAGAAGCCTTGTGAAATGCAAATGAAGAACTTTAACAGAAAAGTGCTAATTTCAAAGCAAGTGATCATTGTGTGTGATAATCAGAGGTCAAAGACTTAAAATGCATTCCTCACTCTCTGTCATCAAAGGAAATCTGTTCTGGGTCCAGTGTTGTTTAACATCTTTATTAATGACCCGGATGTAGGTATAGAGAGCATACTGATCAATACTGCAGATGACATAAAACTTGGGGGGTTGCCAACACTTTGGAGGATAGGGCTAAAATTCAGAGGGATCTTGATAAATTGGAGTACTGGCCTGTAGACAATAAAATGAAATTCAACAAAGACAAATGTAAGGTGCTACACTTAGGGAAGAAAAACTAAATGCACAAATGCAGAATGGGGGGTAACTGGCTTGGCAGCAGCACTGCTGAGAATGATTTGGGAGTTGTAGTGGATCGCAATCTCAACATGAGTCAGCAATGCAATGCTGTTGCCAAAAAACAAATGCAATTTCGTGTTGCATTAACAGAGGCATAGCATGCAAGTCACAGGAGGTGATAGTACCACTCTACTCGACTCTGGGTAGGGCTCAGCTGGAGTACTGTGTCCAATTTTGGTCATCAATGTATAAAAAGGATGTAGAGAAACTGGAAAGGATCCAGAGGTGAGTGACAAAGATGATCAAGGGGATGGAAGGCAAGCCATATGAGCAAAGGCTGAAGGAACTGCATATGTTTGGTTTGGAAAAAAAGGACATTAAGGAGGGAATGATAGCGGTCTTCAAAAACTTGAAAGGCTGCCATAAAAAAGATGGAGAAAAGTTGTTCTCTCTTGCTACAGAGAGCAGGACAAGAGGCATAAAGTTCAAACTACAGCATGGCAGATTTAGATTAAATCTCAGGAAAAAACTTCCTAACTATAAGAACAGTAGGACAATGGAACAGACTGCCTAGGAGGTTGTGGAAGCTCCTTCACTGGAAGTTTCCAAAAGGGGGCTGGACAGCCATCTGTCTTGGATGGTTCAGACCCAACCAATCCTGCATCTTGGCAGGGGGTTAGACTAGATGACCCTTGTGGTCCCTTCTAACCTTATGGGTGTATGAAAAGCCCATGTGGGTAGTGACCCTGTCAGCTTGTTTTCTGTGAGAAGAATCTATTTGTATGGATTCAAGGAATGATCCTTCATCTCTGGACTGTTTGGATTCTAACAGGGCAGAATAACCAAATGAGAAGATGGAGATCTCCAGACTTATTCTGGGTAGCCCTGAGAAACTTTTGGGAAACTGGCAGATTACTACATCTCTGCTACCATTTGGAATTATAGACTGTGACTCACCTGTGTGTATATTTTACCAGCTTTAAGCTCTCAATAACTCTCACTTCCTTATCTTAGCTAATAAACCTTTAGTTGGGTTATTATAGAATTGGCTGCCAGCATGGTCTTTGTTGTAAGATCTAGAGTGCCAATTGTTTTGGGGTGAGTGACTGGTCTCTTGGGACTGGGAGCAAGCTGATGGGGTATGATTTGGGGTTTCAGTAACCTCTCATCATAAAGTCCAGTTTGGCTGACAAGCTAGACTGGAGAGTCTAAGGGGACTGTCTGTGACTCCATGGTAAGACTGATATAGTGATCCAGGAGTTCACATTTGTCATTGGCTTGGTGAAATCTAATAGAACACACCAGCCTATTTTTTGACAGTCTGCCCTGAGGTAGGCACTCAGTTGTGAGCCACTCCAGACAGCGTGACAATGACACTTATTAGTCCACTCTGGTGAAACATTGTGAGTTCTACGGATGCAAAGCGCTGTAGAGAAGTTACATGGTGTTATTAATAAAGTTGTGTTTTAAATGGTTGTAATTTGCCTAGAGAACTTGGTAGGTGCAAGTGAAAAATATGAATGAACAAAAATGTGTCTGAGAACTATTTTCCAACTAGAGCTGGTTGAAATGTTTTCACCAAAATATTTTCCCTCCAAATAACAGGGTTTCCACAAAAATGACATTTTTCACAGGAACATGTAATTTTTTTATCACATTTTTTAGATTTTTGTATGGGAAAATTCAAAACTAAAACAGAAAATTTCAGTTCAAATTGAATCAAAATGATTTTTAAATTTCAAATGTATGCTACGCTTTGTTTAGAAAATTTTGTTCTCTGGAATGATGGCCGAAGCATGAAGGGGCATGTGAATGTTTAGCATATCTGGCATGTAAATACCTTGCAATGCCGGCTACAAAAGTGCCATGCAAATGCCTGTTCTCACTTTTTGGTGACGTTGTAAATAGGAAGAGGGCAGCATTATCTCCTGTAAATGTAAACAAACTTGTTTGTTTTAGCGACTGGCTGAACAAGTAGTAAGACTAAGTGGACTTGTAGGCTCTGAAGTTTTACATTGTTTTGTTTTTGAGTGCAGTTATGTAACAAAACAAATCTGCATTTGTAAGTTGTACTTTCACGACAAAGAGACTATAGGACTTGTATGAGGTGAATTGAAAAATACTATTTCTTTTGTTTATCATTTTACAGTGCAAATATTTGTAATAAAAAATAATATATAGTTTGATTTCAATTACAACACAGAATACTATATATGAAAATGTAGAAAAACATCAAAAATGTTTAATACATTTCAATTTGTATTGTTTAACAGTGCGATTAAAACCGTAACTAATCTTGATTAATTTTTTTAATCGCGATTCATTTTTTTTAGTTAATGGGGTGAGTTAACTGCGATTAATTGACAGCCCTAGAAAAAATGTTTTCAACCAGCTCTAATTCTGCCTGATAACCTCCTGCAAAGTGATGAGAGGCAGTTAACTGTACTGGGCTCATTAAGAAAAGGGGGGAAGGGTCAAATTCTCTCTGTAAGGACATCTAAGCCAGCTCCGAGGCTGTCAGTGGAGCTGCATGAATGCAATAGCCTACTGCCTGGTCTACACTACAAAGTTAGGGCAACATAAGCCCCTAGTTGTGCATGTGTCTACACTAAAATTTGTCTCCCACCGATGTATATTCTCTATTAGACTGATGTAGTAACACCACCTCGCCAAGCAGCGCTGAGCCATGGTCAACGTACTGAGGTTGACGCAGCACAAGTGTAGACGTTGCATTATCTATGTTGACCCTTACAGTCCTCCAGCAGCTAACCCACAATGTCTGACACTGACCTCTCTGGTCTCAATTGTAACTCCACCGCCCAGGGGTCACAAAGACTGGAAGCCCCTCCCCAAACTTTAAAACTTTGCAAATTTCTGAAATGCCTTTTCCCGATTGCCCACCATGGTGAGCACACCTCTAGAAACTCTCCATTGTGGTGTGCAACTGCCCAGCTGACTGTGCCGGCTACAAGCTCCAGACATGCTCCACCCTGGAGTAGGCAGGAGATATGCACCTCCTGGGCATGTGGAGAGAGGAGGCTGTGCAAGCACAACTATGGACCAGCCATAGAAATGTGACATCTGTGAGCAGATCGCACTGGAGATGCAGTAGAAGGTGTACGACAGGGACGAGCAGCCATGCCGCATGAAAGTGAAGGAGCTGCGGCAGGCATACCACACGGCCAGAGAAGCCAACAATAGATCTGGTGCCAAGCTGCAGACCTGCTGCTTTTACAAAGAATTGCGTGCTGTACTTGGCATAGACCCCACCACCACCCTGCATGCTACAGGCGCTTTGGTGTTGGATTCAAGAACCTGAAGCAAAAGACACTGCCCAGCGTACCCTGGAGTGGGTGTTTTGCTCATACTTTGATGTTCAGGAATCCTGCTTGTGCTGTTTTCCCAAATTAATGCTAGGTTACTTTTATTAAAGAAAAACTCTTTCTACACTCAGACTCTGTGCTTGCGAAAGGGGAAGAATTGCCTCTTAGAGGCACCCAGAGGGTAGCATGTAATTTTCTCAGGTTACTGGGTGTGGGCTTGAGCTGGTTCTGTGTTATATTGTTGAAAAGGAACCTCCTAGATACTGAACCCGGCTCTTCTTGCTGCCCACTCCAACTGGCAGAAGGGTTACACAAATGAGTCAAGTTTGCAGCCACTTGCCACCTGCCCTGACTGCCTGGTGTTGGAAGGGGTAACCCAAGCCCTGTCTAGGAAAGGTTTGTTCCCTTTATTTTAAATATGTGCCTTTGCAGGCCTTACCTTCAGCAATGCAGGGGGTGCCACTCCCACAATGGAGGGTGGGGGTCTCTCAGGGGGTCTGCAGCAGCATTCCTGGCAGTTTGGGGAGATGCTCATTTTGGGCACCAGAGATGAGTACTTCACTGTTTGTGCTGGCACGTCTCGTCCGAGTGGGAGGCAGTGATCTCAAAGGCGGGTGTGCGAAGCAGGCAGTGCAAACTTCACTGAAACAGTACTTACGGCAAGTGTCAATCATTCATGGCCTGTCATCCTGCCAGGGCTGGCTGGGATCCAAATGACACCCAAACTGCACTATGTGTGGGAGATGAACGGGAGTGTCTGCGTGTGGTGCTAGAGAGAAATACCAAGTGTGACTAAACTGCGTACGGCTTCTGGGGGAAGAGCAGCAGTGGAAAAGCCTCATTGGAAACACGGTCACCATTGTGAGTAGCTAGGGGTGGGTAGATGAGCCCCACATCCCTCTGCGTATCCCTGGAGGGCTGCAGGCTGCTGTGCCACACCTTCAAGCCCTTCTCCCACCGGGAGAACATAACTGCCAAGCACTTGACTGTAAAGTCAAAGCACGGGCACTAGGTGCTGGGGTCTGAGCGGACACCACTGACCCAGAGTGTGTAGCCGTAAGGCATGTCTACACTTTAAACTTTTGCCACCACAAGTTACATCATCACGCAGTTAGTGCACCACTTGCGCGCGTGTACACTTGGCTCCTCGCGTCGGCGCTGTGTGTGCTCACCAGGAGTGTGTGTTTTGATGTAGAGTGCAGTGCACCATGGGTAGATGTCCCAGTGTGCAGCTCACCCCTGTCAAGAGCACTTCTTTTGAGAAGTGTTGGCAAGGCCTGGTGGGACAGAAACGAGTAGTGCAGGGGTGAGCAATTTTCATGCAATTTTCTCCACCCGATAATGCAATTTCCATCCCATAATTTTCACGCCTATTTTGAAAATCCCATGAACCCACATGGGCCTTGTCACTGCTGCCATCTCTGAGAGAAGCATGGAGCCTGCACAGCTCTGCACTATTATCATGAGCGTTGCATGCAGAGGATGCGCGGTCCTCCGGTATTTGCAGAGCTGTAAGAAGAGCTACGGGGAACATGATGATTTCCTGCAGGGCACGTTGAGGTGAGACGTAGCAAGAACCAATTCAAGGTCATTGGTGGTGTTCACCGAGCAGCTGCAGATGTTGGAGCACCAACTTTGGGGCCTGAGAAAGGAGCACTGACTGGTGGGATCCACATCCTAATGCAGGCTTAGGAGGATGAGCAGTGGCTGCAGAACTTTCAGATGCTCAAGGTCATATTCCTGGATCTGTTTGCTGAGCTCGCCCCAACTCTTCAGTGCAGGGACACCACAATGAGAGCTGCACTGACAGTCGAGAAGTGAGTGGTGATTGCACTGTGGAGACTTGTAATGCTGGATTGCTACCTGTCAATATCATTTTGGAGTTGGAAAATCCACATCGGGGATGTTGTCATGCAAGTCTGCAGGGTCATTAATCATCTCCTGCTATGTAGGACTGTGATTCTCAGCAACGTGCAGGACATAATGGATGGATTTGCAGCAATGGATTCCCGAGCTGCAGTGGAACGATAGACAGTGTGCATATCCCTATTTTGGCACCAGACCACCTTGCCACAGAGTACATCAACAAAAAGAGCTATTTTTCTATGGTTATGCAAGTGCTGGTGGATCACGGGGGACAATTCGCTGACATCAGTGTTGGCTGGTCAGGGAAGGTGCATGATGCATGGATCTTCCAGAACAGAGGACTGTTGGGAAAGCTACAAGCAGGGACATTCTTTCCTGACCAGTAGATTACTATTGGCAATGTTGAAATGCCAATAGTGATCCTGGATACCCAGTCTACCCTTTACCCCCCCTGGCTCTTGAAACCGTACACTGGCCACCTTGACAGCACCAAGGAAAGATTCAGCTACTTGTTCAGCAAGTGCAGAATGACAATGGAATGTGCCTTTGGTAGATTGAAGGGACGCTGGTGTTGTTTACTCACCAGATTGTATCTCAGTGAGAAAAAGATCCCAATGGTTATGGCTCCCCGTTTTGTCCTGCATAATAACTGTGAGGCAAAGGGGGGAAGTTGCTGCCAGAGTGGTGGTGGAGTGGCTGTCTGCTGAGTTTGAACGACCAGGCACAAGAGCTCTCAGAAGAGCTCAGCACGGAGCTATATGGCTCGGGGTGGCTTTGAAAGAGCACTTTAACAGTGAGCCACAGTAATGTATTGTGGTGCGCTGTGCTCTACCTGGCCCAGCCGTTCAGGGGCCTGTTAGGAACAGTGTGGTTCTTGGTGCACATCTATGAATCTAACACTGTTGATGCACCTATTAATGTTGTGGTGCTTGTTGGGTGTTTATGATTATTACACTGTTTGTCACTGATCCTATCGGTTGGGTCACAGTGTACAATACCACTACTTTCACTGGCACCAGACATCATGCAGCATGTGTTGGGAACTAATAACAATGAATTATTTCCCAAACAAAATAATTTACTGACTAACAAAAACATGTCAAAACAGTTAAATGTAAGTACATTAAAATCTTAGTAAATTTAGGACAGAGTGTAAAGAGAGGAAGTGACATTCACGTCCATTTTAGCTACACATACTTCAACCATAGTTCTCAGTGTATGTGAAGCTGTGGTTGTCCTTACTGCTCCCCAGGGTGGAGCAGTAGGGACACAGCTCCTGATGCCAAGTGGAATGTTGATGGGGATGTAGGGAGGTGCTATGTTGCAGTTCTCCAGACTGCAAAGGGAGGTGAGTCGACAAGACTCTGCAGCATCTGTGTGCTGCCGGAGAAGCTCCATTATGTCTTGGTGCATCTCCCTCTCCTTTACCTGCTGGGCCTCTGGGCCCTTTTGCCTGTTCACTCTTTCCCTTTCCCTACACTCTGCAATATTCATTTGCCAGGCCCTCTGTTCGTGGTCTGATGCAACACTGGCTTGCAGGATCTCACAGAACATGTCATTCTGAGTCCTCTTTTTTGTTCTCCTTATCTGGCTCAGGTGTTCCACGGGTGTGGAGAGGGAGCCCTTCCAGGCCACAATGGCTGCAGCTACAGATAAAACACACAGAGGTACCATTGTCAGTACAGTCACAATGGAAATCGAAAGCTTCAGAACTCCCTTCCCTTGCTCCCCTAAAGTTTTAAACAACACTTGCTAATTGACACTTCTGCTTGGCAGTGATTGTGCACAGTGCCATTCCAAGCTCCAGCAACAGTGAGTATTCATTCCTCATTCCCCCACCCCGCTCAGCTGGCACGATTTCCCACAGGCAATGGTGATGTTAGCTGGTCTCTCACTCCTGGGAGTAACAAAGGCATAGAGAGCACAGCTGCTGCTGGCGCCCCAAAGATGCCCAACCAGGCCCGTATGCTGCTAGCCTGTTTAAGGCAAGGGTGCCTGCCGAAGTTCTTGCCAACTGGTGTGGGAAAGCATCCTGCTATGGAGGAAGAAATAAGGCTGCCATCCCTAGAAACCGTCTGGAGAGGTTTGCAGAGTACCTCCATGGGAGTTTCATGGGCTCTCTCAGGAGGACACAAGGGACATTCCTTTGTACAGAAACAACTGTTCCACATGCCCTCTCCCTCAGCCTAACTCTACAAGTGATTGAAAAGCAGATGATAAAGCAACCTCTCTCGGTTGTACCACTACCTCTTCTAGTACGAGCAAATTAATGAAAAGTCGATAGCTGTGTCCTGCTATGTTGGGGGCACCATCACTGTGATGGGAAATAAATTTACACACTTACCAAAGGCTCCTTTCCCAGCATCAGGTTTGCCCGTGCTCGACTGCCGGGACTGCGGTGGAGTCTCAAACAGGTCCTGGCTCATGGCATAGCTGGGACTCCCACCCCGGTTGCATGTCCCCATCCTCTTCCTCCTCCACCTCTTCCTCCTCCTCACTGTTCATGCCTGGGGTCAATGTCTCGGGCTCCTCAGAGGTATACACTGCTAAGGCACATATTTAAAATAGGTGTAACAAACCCTTCCTAGACAGGGCTTGGGTTACCCCTTCCAACACCAGGCAGTCAGGGCAGGTGGCAAGTGGCTGCAAACTTGACTCATTTGTGTAACCCTTCTGCCAGTTGGAGTGGGCAGCAAGAAGACCTGGGTTCAATATCTAGGGGGTTCCTTTTCAACAATATAACAGAACCGGCTTGAGCCCCCACCCAGTAACCTGGGAAAATTACATGCTACCCTCTGGGCACCTCTAAGAGGCAATTCTTCCCCTTTCGCAAGCACAGAGTCTGAGTGTAGAAAGATTTTCTTTAATAAAAGTAACCTAGCATTAATTTGGGAAAACAGCACAAGCAGGATTCCTGAACATCAAAGAATGAGCCAAACACCCACTCCAGGGTACGCTGGGCAGTGTCTTTTGCTTCAGGTTCTTGAATCCAACACCAAAGTGCCTGTAGTGTTCCCCATCTTAACACCCCACTCACAGTTGTTGTCCCTGGTCAGTGAAGACCTAGAGTTCAGAGGTGCATTTGCATGAATTCTCGTCCAACCATAGTGAGGGTGGGCGGCACCAGCTGGTCCTGCCGGCTGAATGCTTGCCTCTTCCGCCAGCCACTCCCATCGGTTACCTTCTGCTGCCACCTGTGTTAGTATATAGGCTGGTTTGTCAGCCTGAGATAGAATTTTGGGTTTACTTTTGATACTCAGATCCTTACTAATATGTATGAAGAACAAAGGCACTATGCATTGAATTTCCCACAACCAGATGGGGCTTTTAGTACAATGAGAAAAGATAAGGGATAGAGCTAAAAGGGTTACAGGGTATGACAGGAGGGGGAGAAGGGAAAGCCCTCTAACAACCCATCTCTCTGCTGTGACCTCTGCAGGTCAGTTTCTTGAGGTTCTACCCAACTGTGGGGGTTCGCGCCCCTCGGTGGGGGCCGAAGCCCCTCCTTATTAGGCCGTTCGGCCTAAAGCCCAATGCCTTGGTGAATGCCCCGGGTTGCAGGGCAGCCCGGCCCAATGGCCAGAGTCAATAGGAATGCCCCGGGTTGCAGGGCAGCCCGGCCCAATGGCCAGAGTCAATAGGAATGCCCCGGGTTGCAGGGCAGCCCGGCCCAATGGCCAGAGTCAATAGGAATGCCCCAGGTTACAGGGCAGCCCGGCCCAATGGCCAGAGTCAATAGGAATGCCCCAGGTTACAGGGCAGCCCGGACCCTAATAGCGGCTCAGCGGGGGGGGGGGTCCTACCGAAACACGCTGAGGCTCATCAGGGGCCCGGTACCAGTCCGTTGCCCCTTGCGGTCCGCTCCCTACCGGTCTGAACGTTGGGGTTTCCCAGGAATCCCAGCCGGCCTCCGGGACCGTCGTCTCCTCTGGTTCCTCCCCTGGTAGGGCTTCGAGCCGAGCTGTGGGGATCTCCGGTCCCTCCGGCCTCCCGGGTGTGGGCCGGTCCTCAGCAGGAGCTCCGCCGGTGCATCCTTCCCCTGCGGCCGCCGGCCTAGACTGAGCTGAGCTCGCTCCTTTTATGCTCCCAGAGCATCTGGAGCATGCCCAGTACGAGCAGGGCGGGACTTCCTGTGTCAGAGCCACGGGCCTGACGCCACTGTGGCCAGTGCGGGGAGGGACTACCCCCTCACACCAACTCTTAGCTCTTGTCAGTTCTTAGCAGGCTGGGTAGAAACGCTGTCCTACCACAAGTGTTTTCAGCTCTGATTGAGCACTTAAAATAACAGTAGACTCCTAATGGAGCCCCTTTAGCTCTTTCTTTGAACATTGGGGAGGAACAGGTTAAACCAGACTGGGGATCTTTGGGGAGAGTCCACACCTTCTGGCAAGAACACCTATTCCCACCCCCTCTTACTCTCACAGGGGCCTGGCATTCGAGACCCTGACTTAATGAGGTCCTTTCAGCTGAGGGTGATCCACTCATTTGGGACACGTAAAGCACAGTTGTGCTCCCATTTACTCCTACAATAAAGACAACAACATTGATAACAACATTTCACTGCCCCTGTGTGACGGGTTGGTTCACAGAAACCCACTTGGGAGCTGCCAGCTGATGTGCAAGGGCTACCTCTTTTCCTGTTCTCCCTGCCAGCTACCGGTGGTTCCAGCACTCTGTCTTGCTGAAGCCAGACACAGACCCAGAGTCTGAACCACCTGTCCCAAAGCTGCAGGTTTACCTGAGAACAGCTCACAGAAGTCTGCTTGCCCTTAGCACTCAGATGCCCAATTCCCAATGGGGTATAAACCCAAATAAATCCGTTTTACCCTGTATAAGCTTTATACAGGGTAAACTCATAAATTGTTCGCCCTCTATAACACTGATAGAGAGATATGCACAGCTGTTTGCTCCCCCAGGTATTAATACATACTCTGAGTTAATTAATAAGTAGAAAGTGATTTTATTAAATACAGATAGTAGGATTTAAGTGATTTCAAGTAGTAACAGACAGAACAAAAGAAGTTACCAAGCAAAATAAAATAAAATACGCAAATCTATGTCTAATTGCACTAAATACAGATAAGATCCTCACCAGTTCCAAAATGTTCCCTTTTACAGGCTAATCTTCTTTTAGCCTGGGTCCAGCAATCACTCACACCCCCTGTAGTTACTGTCTTTGGTTCCAATTTCCTTCAAGTACCTTGGGGGGGTGGAGAGGCTCCTTCTTTAGCCAGCTGAAGACAAAATGGAGGGGTCTCCCACGGGTTTAAATAGACTGTCTCTTGTGGGTGGAGACCCCCTCCTCTCCCTCTGTAGAATCCAGTCACAGAATGGAGATTCGGAATCACATGGGCAGGTCACATGCCCATGCATGACTCAGGACTGCAGGTAGCAGCCATTACCCACATGCTGCCTTGAACGTCCTCAGGTAGACTTCTAATGTGGATTGGAGTCTTCCAAGCTCTTTTGTCTGTTAAGTGCCCCCTGACTGAACACCTAATTTGCACATTCCTTTCCCAAGAAGTCATCAAATGTTCTAACTGAGGCCCCTTAGAAATCAAGCAATCATACAGCCAATGTTCATAACTTTGAACACACAAATGGTGCCTGCATACAACTAGGGTGAACATAACCAGTAGATCACAACCTTTACATAGATGTGTTACATGGCCTATGTAGCAAAACCCTATTCCAGTTATATTATACATACATTTATGAGCCCCTTTATGGGGTACGCTGTCACACCCTGCATTCAGTACATATAATAATAATAACAAATAATATTAATAAAATAATACTAAAGTGATTTGTAGCCCAACACCAGCCAAAGTTGATCACTTTGAGCAACACCCCTCTATCTGCTGGATATCTGCTGTACAAGAAGGATGTGGAAAAAATGGAAAGAGTCCAGCGGAGGGCAACAAAAATGATTAGGGGGCTGGAGCACATGACTTATGAGGAGAGGCTGAGGGAACTGGGATTGTTTAGTCTGCAGAAGAGAAGAATGAGGGGGGATTTGATAGCTGCTTTCAACTACCTGAAAAGGGGTTCCAAAGAGAATGGATCTAGACTGTTCTCAGTGGTACCTGATGACAGAACAAGGAGTAATGGTCTCAAGTTGCAGAGGGGGAGGTTTAGATTGGATATTAGGAAAAACTTTTTCACTAGGAGGGTGGTGAAGCCCTGGAATGGGTTACCTAGGGAGGTGGTGGAATCTCCTTCCTTAGAGGTTTTTAAGGTCAGGTTTGACAAAGCCCTGGCTGGGATGATTTAGTTGGGGATTGGTCCTGCTTTGAGCAGGGGGTTGGACTAGATGACCTCCTGAGGTCCCTTCCAACCCTGATATTCTATGATTCTATGATATCTAGGCAGAATAGGTGTGTACATGTAAATACAGTTTGCTCCTGAAGTATCTCCCCCTCCCAGCTAGCTGTCAGGGGAGAACTCAATCAGACCCTGCTTACATCTGCATCCACAACTCCCATGACTGTGTACCCGGATCAAGTAGCTGCAAGACAATGTAACTGCACACGCAAATCAGGCATACAGGATTCCCGTAGGAAATGATCACTTTGATTAGCAGGTGTCTTTGTATTTTATAAGCTATAAAATTAGTCATTGTGCAGCTGAGTGCAGTGGGGAGAATCCCAAACCCTACAGCCTCTGCAGCCTCTGCCCTCTACGTGCTGCCAGGTACTCATCCCAGAGAACAATGGCACACACCTCCTTGCCAGCCTCCACTCTGCCATTGCTGTACCATTGCTGGGAGCAGGGCCGGCTCTAGGTTTTTTGCTGCCCCAAGCAAAAAATTTTTTGGCTGCCCCCCCCCCCCCCCCACACACACACACACACACACTTTTTTTTGGCTTTTACACATGTTTGCACTTTGCAGTTTTGTTCTGACTGTTTAAAATTAAAAAAAAATGAAAACAGAGAATTTGTAGTTAGTGAAATAAAACAATTTCCTACTAGTGTAATTTTAACATTTAATTTTAACAAAAACACAATAACAAACAATTTGAGTTCAACTATACACTGTAATGAAAAACTTTAGTGTCTTCCAGTTTCTCATAAATTAAAAGAATTTATATGAACTGAATTTTTCTGGTTTTTATACTTGCGTAGTCTTTTAATAAGTCAGTGAAATCTAAATTTTTTGCAAAAGTACTTTCAATTGAAATTAATGCCAGTCCTGACATACAATTTTGAGACATGGTGGACCTCAAATAATTTTTTAGTAATTTCAATTTTGAGAAACTGCGCTCACCAGAAGCCACTGATACTGGTAATGTTAAAAGAATGCGTAACGCGAAACGGAAATTAGCGCGAATGGCACCGATAGGGCAGCACAGTACACACACGACATCGTGATTTGAGTGACCGTGTCACATGACATGATATTTTTCATGTCACACTCCTATTGCACTACTGTACTTGCCGTAGATAAGGCGCTAGTCATTGGGGCGAGAGAGCTCCCCACGAGCTCGGATACACACTGGACCCAGCCCTGCTGGCGTTTTCCCAGCGCTGAGGCCGCCCAGCTGGGAGCCCGAGGGGCATGCAATGGAGAGAGCTCTGTGGCTGGAGGAGCCAAGGAAGAGGTGCTGGGCTTGCTGGACAGATGCAGCGTGAACAAGCCGAGGAGCGGCCCGTCCTCTGCAGCCGGGGCAGGGCCGCGCTACTGGCTCCGCCTGGAGGGTAGGCGCTGAGAGCGGCGGGAGCCGGTAGTGCGGCCCTGCCCCGGCTGCAGAGGACGGGCCGCTCCTCGGCTTGTTCACGCCGCTCTCCCGCGGGCAGTGGGAAGCGGCCCCCCCCCCCAGGCAGGCGCCGGTAGCACGGCCCTGCCGCGGCTTCCGGGGAACGGCCGCTCCTCGGCTTGTTCACGCTGCTCTCCCGCGGGCAGCGGGAAGCGGCCACCCCCCCAAAGGCAGGCGCCGGTAGCACGGCCCTGCCGCGGCTTCCGGGGAACGGCTGCTCCTTGGCTTGTTCGCGCTGCTCTCCTGCGGGCAGCGGCCACTTCCCCCCCAGGCGGGAGCATTTTGATGCCCAATACATTTTGCCGCCCTAGGCACCAGCTTGTTTAGCTGGTGCCTAGAGCCACCCCTGGCTGGGAGGAGGGGGCTAGGTACTGAGGGAACCATACAATGCACAGGTTCAGAAATGGCTGGGAGGGATCTGTGTGGGGACATTCTTTGAAAGTGCTTTCCATCCACAAGTCTCAAAGGCCCAGATGCTCAAAGGCATTTAGGCTTCTAACTTCCATTGAAATCAATAGGATGTTTGGAGCTAGGTATCTTGGAGAATCTGGGCCTACGTGCTTTGCAAGATATCAGTGACTCAATTTTATAGATGGGGAAACTGAAGCAGAGAGCGATGCGGTGACCCTCCCAGACACTCACAGCAAGGAGGCACCCATTTGGAGTTAGAATTCAGCAATCCTGACTCCTCGTCCAAGGCCTGCCCCACTGAGCCACAGCCACCAAGCTACAAAATGCCTCAGTCTTCAGCTGCAGTAAGAAAACCCAGTCCAGAGATCTCCACAGGGCCCAGCACACCCCATAGTTGCCCTGACACCAGGAGAAGGCTTTTCTTTGGACCTTCATCCCTTCAGAAGGGGAGCAGCCACCCACCCTCCTCTGGCCCACTCTGGTCCCCTCCTTGGTGGCCTCTCTAACTCCCACCCATCCCTCCAGAGCTCCCAGCTCTCCAGCATGCAGCAGCCTGTCTCCTCTCAACTTGGACACAGAAATCCCCGAGAGTGTCCTTTCCACATCCCAGAATCGCTCAGAACCCAGCTCCGCTGTCTTGCAGGGCAGGCAGCAACCCCTTTCCTGACTGCTGATCAAATCCAGGTTGTAGAGAGACGCAGCATGCAGCACAGCCTGTGGTTAGTCACCTGAGATTTAGCATCAGGGAGGACCATGGGGGCTGGGCAGGGGTGCTGGAACAATTTTTATAGTGGGGGTGCCTAGAGCCATTGAACCAAACTGTAACCCTGTATATAATGGAAACCACTTCAAGCCAGGGGGCGTAGCAGCACCCCCAGCACCCCTAGTTCCAGCACCTATGGGGCTGTATGCGTCCTGCAGCCTCTGGAGAGAATCCCCTTTCTATGGATTCCAGCTTAGTCCTACCTCTTTCCCTTTCTCCTCCATAGCCTTCCCTGCACCTCCCCCTTCTCTCTGTCCTTGGCTTTCCCGCCTTGCCAGCTGCTCCCTGCCCCTCTGAACCACCTTTTCCTGGCACACCGGCAGCACCTGCATTGCTTCAGCCCCCTGTCCATCCATGCAGCAGGGACTCTGGGGCTGACACGGCTCTCACGGTGTCCATCAGGGGATTCCCCATCGAACCGACCTGATTCTGCTCTCCGGAATGCCAGGAAGAAGGAATGTGACTGAGGCCCACGGAAATCAGCGGGAGCCTTTCCATCGGCCTAGTGGGTGTCCAATCAGGCCTTAAACCAGGTGTAACTCCACTGGAGTCAGCAAGTTTACACCAGGATGAAACTGGGGAAAGTGAGGTCAGGATCAGGCCCCTTTATGTGCTAAGCAGGTTCCCACTGAGATGAAAAGCAAAGTATGCCCATGGCACCAAGACCCGTCTCTGACCAGGGCTCTCCTGGCCCAGCCGGCAGTGATGAAGCCGTGAGTTGCTGGTGATGCCACCGTTTGGAGCACAGCGGTGCATGCAGTGACTGTTACCCCCTCAGCCAGTCAGAGCTTTCCTAGAGCGCTCTCTTTGGAAGGACGCGGTCCCAGCAGCTCTGCTCTGGCACAGCGGCACCTCGGGCTGCAGCAGAACTGGCCACACACCCAAAAGGGAGACGTTTTACTGCCAACATAAATCAAGCCGGCTGCGACACAGCTTCTCCCACACTCGGCTGGAACATAACACAAACAGCCTCTCATTTATTTATGAGGATATTGCCTTATTGCCGATAAATAACCTTAATATGCCTGATTGGGGGCTGCGCATTAAGCAGAGATGCGGCAAGTGACTGAAGAGAAGTCCCAGGAGCATGGCTAAATTAGGCAGCTTGTCTTACGAATATGCAGCCCTATAAATACCGAGCCCGCATGTGTCTTTTCCTGAGATTAAAACCGGAGGGGAAAAGCTATAAAAGACACAGTTTCCTTCTGATCGTTGGTGCAGTATGAGGGGCTCAGCCCTCTCGCCTGTCCTCGGGCCCCTGGAAACTACACTGGCCCTTTAAGAGCTGGCTCTCTTAGCCTTTCAGCTCAGCTCCCACTGTCTTCAAATCCTCAGGCCTTATTCCTCCCAGGCTTGGTACCAGGACCCTTGGGGGCCAGTCTTCCTCTGGCTCACGGAGAACAGGAGACAAGGAACCCACTTAGGCTGGTGGGGATCCTCCAACAGCCTCACCCAGTCTTCAGGGAATTTCAGGTCTTGCTCCTGGGTGGCTTCCTGCCAGGCTGAAGCTGGTGCAGGTTAGCCCTTGGCCTCTCTAGCAGCCAGCCCCCTCTTCCTGGGCCACAGCCTCTTATCCCAGCTGTGCTGGTCAACCAGTTAGTGTGAAGGAAGCCACTCTGCCCATTAGCCCGGTAGTGGCTGCGGTGGGGTGGGGGTTACACACCTGTCACATGGGGTATGGCACGGTCCTTGAGCCATGAGCCTCTGGTCTCTCCTTTTGCAGAGGACCTCGAACTTGGGGCTATCCATGGCAAGGGAGCAGCTGCTCAAGTCTGTCTCCTTAGAAGCTGAGAGACCTGGTTGTTGCCCAGCTCCCTGTGCCTGCAAGCAGGGGTAGGGAGCAGGCCCCAACCTGCGCACTCACCACAGAGACCCAGCAGCGCATTGGAAAAGAATGGTCATCTCACACCCAGGGAGGAGGCCATAGCGGGGTCCACTGAGAGTATCCCTAACCTGCCAGCATGAGGGAGAAGGAGCTGCCTAGAGCCCTCCCGCCACCATCCCCCGGAGAGGAGGGGAGGCCACGCGATGGCTGGCAGGAAGCATGGCAGGAAGTGCCCATTCGGAGAGTGGCGGAGCGGAAGTCGGTTGGGAGCGGGGCTCGATTTGGTTTGGGGGGCATCTGGGAGAGGTGGCATTTTGGTGGAGAGGGACCCTTGTTAGTCTTACTCCACCCGTGCTCTTAATTCCCAATGGGCTGTGGGGAACTATGAGGAGAAACAGGTGCCAGGAGAAGAGGGTGCAGCATGGAAACAGCAGATTCCAAAGACCTTTGTCCACATGATCTCCAAGACGTTCCTGCCCTGTAGGCCGCCCTCAACTCCTTACAAAGCAGCGAAAGCCCTTTCTGGGTTGATATCACACTGCACCAGCCAAACCGGATTTCCAGGGAGACTGTATTGTTGCTTTTTTGGGGACATCACCAGACATGACTGCTCTCCTCACCTGCTGGGATGGCAAACTCTTTTCTGCTCCTGTTTGGCCTAGATTTATGGAAAAGTGTAGAAAAGAAACCACTTGCTTTGCAATTACAAGTCACCTGACATTTTAGTTTCTCCTCAATCCTATTGGGTTTGTTTGTTTGTTTGTTTGTTTGTTTGTTTGTTTGTTTGTTTGTTTTTAGAACTGCACTGGTCTCTGTACTTGCCATAGGCAAAGCAGGTAGATATGTCTATGGTTAAGCTTGTCCAATATTTTCCATTACAGGTCTGTCTCATCTTACGCTGGGGTTACGTTCCGCGGTCAGCGCGTAAAGCGAAAACCGCGTATAGTCAAAATTACATTAGGTGTAATGGCGGGCAGAATCGCCCGCACTACAGAAACAGTATTTAAATATTTATTTTTCTCTCTTTTTTTGTTTTTTTCTTGTTTTTGCCGACCGCGTAAAGCTGAAATCGCACATGCTAAATGCGCCTAAGATGCGACAGACTTGTATAAACCTCTATTTCCAGTTGCCTATAACTTTGCCAGACTTTACCGCTTTGGGCTGAAAGTTTCCATATTTTGCTTCATGGTGAATTTTTCTGGAAAGTTTCAGCAAAAACTGTCCAGCCATCATCAAAAAGAAGATTAGTGAGATAATAGGTAATTTTGCTAAAGTTAATAAAAATTCCAGCTCTTTCTTTGAAAGACAATAGCCCCTCCATACTTTGGAGCAAGAATTTAACATATGGCTTGGGTTTCTTCTGGGGTCAGAGAGTTGTGCTTTGATATCCCCATGAAAATCCACCCAGATTTGGCCAAGACATAAACCTCTGAAAACTGCCATTTGCACATATGCAGTAGACTGTGTTAGAGGCTTGTGCCTAAATGATTTGAACATTTTATCTGCCCTGAGTGTGCTCCCAGGTTCCACAGAGGCTGAGTTGCAGACATCAGCAGCAGCAGCCGCTTTGGTCTTGTTGGTGAACTCCTGGCACCTAGCCCAGTGTGCCTCATATGCTCAAGTCCCAGGTCTTCCACTGACTGATGTTAATAACTGTGTGTACTTTGCTGCCCTTATTACGGATAAGAGTCTCATGCTCCTACCATAGGAGCCAGGCAAGTATCATTCCCTGCATTTTTCAGCTGGAGTAGCTAAGAGGTTGCACCAGGTCAACCCTGGCAGAGCTGTGAATAGAACCCTGTTTTCAATACAACAGACCACTTAGCCACACTGCCTTTCAGAATGAATGTGCCAGATCTATGTGCTTGGCAGTGCTGTCTGTAACCACTAAACCCACCTTTCCTATAGACCAAGGAATCCTGATTCCCAACATTCCTCTACTATCCTGCAAACATTTGTATAAGCAACTAATAAAGCATGTATTGCGTCCCCCTTCCTGTGACTGGTCCACATAGAGAAATAAAGCCTTCTACTACTACCAGTTACTCCTTTATCTCAAACAGTAGAGGTCTGCACTGTGAATTGAGGGTTCAAACTCTGCTGGTGATTGATATTGGGGTCAATATGGAATTTCTGTTTTTCATCTTTCTTTTCATTTTTAAAAAACCTAGAAATGATACAGCTATATTCAAACATGATTTAGATTGCAAAGTCAAGCACTCTGAAGTTAGGAAATGCCAGAATTATGGTTCTATTCTGTATAGATTCTTATACCACCTTATTGCCATGGTTATTTCAAGAGGAAAACTTGAAACATTTCATTCCAAAACGTTTCTGCACCAAACATTTCAAGATTGTCTGAACCTTTTCCCTCTGGTTTTCTTCTGAAACAAAATTCCAGTGAAAACAACCTGGTTTGGTGAAGTGTTTCTGTTCAATGGAACTGCACATTCCAACAGTGTTGGGCACTACAGGGCAGATGGCTTTGGGGAAATTCAGGACGATGGGTATGTTGGGATCAGCTTGCAAGTAGTAACCAAGGCTGGTGGAGACCATGGTGGGGCTGTTGTGTTGTCAGCAGGCTGTTGGGGTCAGAGTGCTAACCAGACTGCACTGCACACGGGGTTACAGGGCAGGCAGTGACACAGCTTCTCACTGGTCTGGATCGCACCCCAGAGTGTGTTACATTGGCAAAGTCAAGCAGGATTTACATAGCTGGCTGTTTTGACTGAGGTTTACACTTCAAGCAGTGGTAAATTAGTTTTAACTGATTCTCCCATGAGAAAGCTGGGAACAGTTGAAGAAAGGCCACAGAACTAGAGCAAAGGGAAGTGTAAAGATGAGCAAGCAGCAGCAAAGGCAGGAGGAGCAAAGGAGCAGATGCTGAGATCCCCAAGAAGCAGTTAGCAGAGCTGTGTGCATACTGAGGTGTGTCAGCAGCTGATCAGAACCAGTCAGACCTAGTGGCCATGCTGCACCCATATGCCATGAGGGGCTCCCTTATTCTCGTACAGGACATGCAGTAGACCCAGCAGACAGATCCCCAGATGATCTAGCAGAGGCAGCAGCAATGCTGAGAGGTTCAGAGCGGGGTAGGCAGGAGTGGAAAAGCTGGTAGTGGAGGAAAGATGGATAGAACTGGAGGCCAGGTGTCAGGGTCAGGAGGCAGAGCTGGAGCAACAGAAGCTTGCTGACCAGGACAAACACAGGCAGCTTGGACAGAAGAGGAGGGGTGGGGGGCATGCAGTGCAGTCTGTTTATGTACACGGGGTGTCCCTTGTATCCCCCCGAGATCTCAATGATGGTATTCTGCAATCCCATCTCAAAAGTTTCTAGGGATGGCAGCCTTATTTCTTCCTCCATGGTAGGACACTTTCCCGCACCAGTTGTTGGTAACTTCAGCAGGCATCATTGCCTTAAACAGGCTGGCAGCACATGTTTCAGGACACCAGCAGCTGCTGTGCTCTCAGTACCTTTGTTATCCTCAGGAGTGAGATAGCAGCTAAAATCGCTAGTGCCAGTATTCAGCGCCATTGTCCTGTACTCACACCCAAGGAAATAGGGACCAACATTTAGGGGGAGGGATAGCTCAGTGGTTTGAGCATTGGCCTGCTAAACCCAGGGTTGTGAGTTCAATCCTTGAGGGGGCCACTTAGGGATCTGGGGCAAAAATTGGTCCTGCTAGTGAAGGCAGGGGGCTGGACTCGATGACCCTTCAGGGTCCCTTCCAGCTCTATGAGATAGGTATATCTCCATATATATTTTATTGTTTCTTGCAACCATGAATGTCATGCCTATCCTTTACCCACCACACTTTTCCTTGCAAACACCAGCCCTGTCCCTATTTACCAGATGGGCACAGAGAGTTAAGTGTTTGTCCCACAGTTCTCAGTGACCTCAAGGGGAGCTGTGACTGCTCAGTTCCTCAGGCACTTTGCCCAAGGACATGCATTGAGTTAGTAGCAGAGTGGGGACTAGAGCCCAAGGCTCCTGACACCCAATGCTACGTCCTCACCATTGAGCACTTGGAGGCTGAGCTGAACTGCCCCTCCAACCCTTTTAAGGTTTGCCCGTTGCTAGCCTAGAACCTGCCAAGTTTTCATAGAGTCCAGCGCCAGAAGGGACCAGTGTGATCATCGAGTCTGCCCTCCTGTATAACACAGGCCAGAGACCTGCCCCAAAAGAATAACATTGCAAAAGGCAGGCACAGTTGTTAAACACACTGTAATTTCTGCAGTTGACGTTTGCAATACACTCTCTGCATCTCAAAAGCAGCTGCCACATTTCATTATCTCCGAGCTGCTCATTTGGACCTTGCCAGCAATACAAAGTCTGTGTACAAAGCAATATAATCATCATCTAACTTGCAGAGAATCTCCTTGGCTGCCTTTCTCTCCCCTCTGCCTTGAGCTGGATAATTTTGGAAGCATCGGGGTTTTCGCTCCCTGCAATTTGCATGGCAATCTTTAGCAATTTTTTTGTTATTGTTTTATTTTATTTTTTAAAGAGCTTGTCTGCCAAGAGAAGGGATCAGGCTGCCCAGGGAGATTAGAAATGGGCCATAGCTGTTTGGGTTCTTGGGTTTAAATGGGAGCTCTGTCAGTCTATTAGCTGTGCACAAACAATGGGGAAATGTCATTTTCCTTCTACCTCTCATTTCAGATACAGCATTTCTATTCTTAACCATCTAGCTAGCGCTAACACAGGGCTTGGAGCACTCCCAGCATTACCTGAGTGATGCCCCGTCTCCATGGGTAGCAATAGCAGCACATCAGGTCATGCACTGCCCATTCCTTATGCTTCTGTGGCCAAAACACCGCCAAAGGGCTGCAGCTCTAAGTGGAATGGTGCAAAGCGAGAGGTGTATGAGGGTGAGACGGCTTCTCGGGGTGCCCACGCCTGGGAGTTGTCTTGTTAGCCCCTGCCTCAGTGAGAGGGAGACTTGTGTGTGCTTAGCTGAGTGTGAGGTCCCTGACACCTCCAACCTGTCAGCTACCCCAGCACTCTCCTCTGGGCTCTTCCAGCCTGCTCTTTGCCCCTGTCACTGGACACACAGAAATTCCCAGGTTTGCTGTTCCCAAGGGAACAGTGTATGCACAGCTTCACGAGTACCACTCCGGATCAGGTCCTTTATAACATCACAGCTCTGAGATATAGTGATAGTGAAAACAGCCATATGTTTATCATCAAAGATAAGGATTTAAGTGATATTGAGTAAGGATAATGAAAACATATAAAACAAAAAGCATCACACGCTTCTTAGAGTCCTTGTCTACAGTAGTTTCTCTCCTAAAGCAACCTCCCAGCATCACCAGCCAACCTGGGTGGGCTCCACCTTTCACAAATGCACAAAGCGCTGGCCTTTTTGCTCCCTCAGTGATGAATTAAAGATGTGTCCTTTTGCCTTCTTCTTATATTCCCAAAGGTTATTGTTTTGCCCTCACAGTCAGGAGAACCCCTGGGGTTTAGACTCCGGTGTCTTGCCAGCCCCCAGTTTTCTCCGTATGCAGATTTGGCTTCCATTGCAGTGGCTTATGGTGCTTACCTTACATGGCCAATGGCAAGACAGGTGAATTAACTTCCTTTATCTGACCCAAAGTGTGTGTGTCTCGCTTGCCTTGATTTAGACACATTGTTAGTACCTACACACGACTGCTTACATCTCCTGCGCATAGATCACCCAGTGATTGTGAGGATCAGGGTGATCCAGGCTTTCATTTAAGATTTCCCATGACATTCGCTACGACAGCAATGTGCTGAGTGTAGTAAGTTTGTCAGGCTTGTCGGTGCCAATGTTACAGAACAGCAGCCCTTTGCCAATTGGAATTCAACAGCCCTAAGAGTCACAGAGGAGGAGGAGGAGGAGCACAGCTGCTATGCACCCTCAGCAACTCCCTTCTACCCATGGGGGCAGAGCCAACCTGCAGCCTCAGCACAGAACCAGAGCCCTGTCCTGTTCTTCCTCTGCCCTCTGCAGTGCAAACAAAAGCTGTATAGATACATAAGGCAGGCTCAGGCCAATGCAACATCCTTATTCGTAGGAAATTATTGGGGAGTCATCAAGGGAAAATGGCCTCAGGGCTAAAGCACAGGACTAGGCACCAGGAGATTTTGAATCTACTCCCAGATAGGATTGGACTTGCTATCCATGGATAAATTAAATTATCGCTGCGTGCCCCAGTTTCCCTCTCCAATGAATGGGAATATGTGACATTCCCCTCTGGTGTTATCCGGACCGGTGATGTGCTAGGTCACTCCAATCCTTGACTCAGAGAGCCAGCCTTACCCTGCTCTGCTGTGAGAACCCCCACTCCTGGGCTGTTCACACACAGCCTCTGACATGTAAGCTGCTCCTTGGATTGTGCATCCGAATGACACTACCCAATATCTCTGGTCCCAGACACAACCCTGGGAACCTCCGTCTTGCAGTGTCCAGTTATGCCCGCTGGACACTGCAAGCTTATCTGAGCTGGTCAATTTAACAAAGAAAATGATATGTACCAGGCTTGTTATCCCATTGGGAGTCTCTGAAATGCTTCAAACCAAATGCACTGCTTCAGGTAGAATAAACAAACAGATTTATTAACTATAAAGAAAGATTTTAAGTGATTATAAGTCAAAGCATAACAAGTCAGATTTGGTCAAATGAAATAAAAGCAAAACGCATTCTAAGCTGATCTTAACACTTTCAATGCCCTTACAAATTTAGATGCTTCTCACCATAGGCTGGCTGGTTGCTCTTCAGCCAGGCTCTCTCCTTTGATCAGCGCTTCAGTTGCTTGGAGTGGTGTCTGTAGATGTACGTGGAAGACAGAGGCCTGGCAAACGTCTTTCCCTTTTATCATGTCCTTTCTTCCCTCTTGCCTTTTCCCCCTCCTCCCTTCAGAGTCAGGTGAGCATTACCTCATCACAGTTTCAAACTGACCAAAGGAAGGGGGGTGACTCCCTCAAGAGTCTAACATATTCTTTTGTTTCTGCCTAGACCAGCGTCCTTTGTTCCTGTGAGGCTGGGCTGGGTTTGTCCCATACATGCCCTGATGAGGTGTGAACTGCCTCTCTGCTCTTGGGGAGTTTTTGCATGGGCTTATTTTAAGCCGTGAGGATACATTTTCAGCCACATAACTACATACAGGAAATTATAACCTATAATATTACTATAACATTACTGTAACAATTACTATAACATCACTATAACAACCATGCTCGGTGCATCATGAGCCTTCTGAAGACACCCAACATGACAAACTTTCCATTGGATACCACACAATCATTTTACAAGGATGAACATGGGGGTGCTGGGTATTCCCCCGAGGTACAGAGCATCACAGGATAATGGCATTTTTTCCTCCCATGAGGGGGTGAGGCTTAATCCATGAATGTTTGTGAAGTGCTCTGTGATGCTCTGTGTGCAACAGAAGGGCAAAGGGTTATTATTATACTTAATGTGAGGCTGGCCAAAGCCCCACAGAATCTGTTGCAAGGAGATTCCTGCAATCCCGGCAGGGGGATGGACTAAGTGACCCACAAGGACTCTCCAGGCTGGTCTGCTCTGAGTCAGTGTGGCCCTGCAGCTGATAGTAGAAGCCCAGATGTCCCAGACTCCAGCAGGTTTACGCTGTGCTTGCAGTTCTCTATTAATACTACTATTAAATGTATTGTGGTAGGACCTCAGAACCCCAGCCATAGACAAGGGCCTCACTGTGGTAGGCGCTGTACAGACACAGATAATATGCTGCCATCATGCCTTTTCCCAAAACAATCTCCTAAAATCCATGCCAGGAGCCTGGAAGAAAGCAGAGATATAATGCAAATTTAAAAAAAAAGTTTAAATGGCATAGCCTGGTTAGTTATAGGCCCATCAACTTGACACAGATCCTGGGCAAAATAATGCAGCAGCCATTACGGGACTCAATTAATAAAGAATTAAAGGAGGGTATTGTAATTAATGCCAATTAACATGGGTTTATGGAAAATAGACTCTGTCAAGCTAACTTGAAAATCTGTTGATGGTATTACAAGTTTGGATGCTACAGGTCATAATGTTAATAGTTGACGTTGGTGCTACTTTGAGCAGGGGGTTGGACTAAATGACCTCCTGAGGTCTCTTCCAACCCTGATATTCTATGATTGTATGATTCAAATGTTGATATAACAAATATACATAGACTTCTATAAGGCTTTGCCTTGGAGCTGCACACATTAAATGGATTAAAAACTGGCTGACAGGTCTCAAAATGTAATTGTAAACAAGGACTCGTCATCAAGTGGGTGTGTTTCTATTGGGTCCCGCAGGGATCAGTTCTTAGCCCTATGCTATTTAATACTTACCAATGAGCTGGAAGGAAATGTAAAATCATCACTGATAACATCTGCAAATAACACAAAAACTGGAAGAGTGGTAAATAATGAAGAGGGCAGGTCACTGATATAAAGCGATCTGGCTTTCTTGGTAAACTGAGCGTAAGCAAACAATATGCATGTTAACACAGTTAAATGTAAACGTATACATCTGGGAACAAAGAATGTAGGCCACACTTACAGGGATGGGGGGCTCTATTCTAGGAAGCAGTGACTGAAAAAGATTTTGTGGTTGTGATGGTTAATCAACTGAACATGAGCTCCCCATGCAATGCTTGGCCAAAAGGGCTAATAAGATCCTTGGATGCATAACCGGGGTATTTCAAATAGGAGCAGAGAGATTATTTTGCCTCCCTATTTGGCACTGCTGTGACCGATGCGGGGACACTGTGTCCAGTTCTAGTGTCCACAATTGAAGAAGGACATTGATAAATTGGAGCGGGTTCAGAGAAGAGTCACAAGATTGATTAGAGGATTAGAAAACCAGCCTCATAGTGATAGACTCAAGGAGCTCAATCTATTTAGCTTAACAAAGAGAAGGCTAAGGGGTGACTTGATCACAGTCTGTAAGTACCTACATGGGGAACAAATATTTAATAATGGACTCTTCAATCTAGCAGACAAAGGTATCACATGATCCAATGGCTCGAAGTTGAAGCTAGACAAATTCCAACTGTAAATAAGGTGTAAAATTTTAATAGAATAATTAACCAGTGGAACAATTTGCCAAGGGTTGTGGAGGGTTCTCCATCACTGGCAATTTTTAAATCAAGATTAGATGTGTTTCTAAAAGATCTGCTCTAGGAATTATTTTAGGGAAGTTCTCTGGCCTGTGTTACACAGGAGGTCAGATTAGATGATCACAATGATCCCTTCTGGCCTCGGGATCTATGATTTTATGCCCGCCTTAATCAGCTTCCTGACCACAGCCCTCCACAGGGATGGTAGATAATGTGCAAAAGATGCCAACATCCTCAGGAGAATTGGGTTCTATTCCTACGCCTGCCATTGGCCTGCTGGGTGAACCTTGGATAAGTCATTTCTCCTCCCCGTGCCTGAGTTTCCCCATCTGTAAAATGGGGATAATGACACTGATGTCCTTTGTAAAGCACTTTGAGATCCACTGAAAAGCACTAGATAAGTGCAAGGGGTTATTATCCTACTTGCCAGACACCAACCCACCACCAACATCCCTCAGTAACCAAGGGTCAGTAAACAATCTCATAGCTGAGTTGCACATATTGGCCCAGGGTGAGACATGCAGCTCGCTCCTTGGGTCAAGGTAACTGTGTCTCGATCAAGCCTGATTCTGTATGTGACATGCCAGATATTGCCAATAATTAGCCAATGGCTTCACGTGCCCTGTCAGGGGACTCAAGGTCAGGCCCTGGATTGGTGCCAAGGGCTGGAACGATCAGAGATCTTGTCCAGTAAGGCTTACCTGCTGTGAATGTGCACAGAGTGCCTGGGCTCTGATTGATCTGACGTGTGCGTTTCCCAGTTTTATCGCTCCCTCATTATTGATTTTCCTTTTTATGAATCAAATAAGCGCTGTTATGCTCTGCTATGAATGATTCTCGTTCCACCCTTCCCGGCTGGCTGCCTGCCCTGGGAGGGTTATTTATGAGTGATTCATGGGCCTTGGCACATATTTAAAGTGGTGAAAGCACACAGATAACCAGGAAGCTTTCTCCATGGAGTGACAACACATCTGTACTTCATCCATTCATGACCTGAGGATAGCTGGGGAAGGCTCTCCTTCCTCTGAGTCAGCAACAAGCCAGTGCCTCCAGGTGGCGTTCGGGGGTGCTGTGCTGTTGGGAATGCTATGTTCTGAATGACAGAAAGGGTCTGTCTACACTGCATTGTAAACTCGGGTCTCTGGGACCTGGCTTTGTGGACTCAGTGTTTCCAAGCCAATGCTTTACGGCATTGTAAAACCTGGGCTTACAATTGTTGGTCCTGGATTTCATAGCCATGCTAATATCTCCCTAGTAGACAACACACACCTGCTGATTCAAGTCTGTGGCTTGAGCTGAGTCCGCACTGCAAAATGGCAAAGCTTGGACTGGAGTCACAGCAGGACTTGGGCTCTGACTCATTGCTCTAGCAGGGTCCTAGGACTTAGGTCCTGCGTGCTTGATGACATGAGTCCGACTGATTTGTGTGTGGACGGAAGAGGGATTCAAAGGTGAGTCAGAGCATGGACTCAGCATGCAGTGTAGACATACCCTAAGGTTCTAGAGAATTTTCATAAAGGCAGGAAATGTAACCTCAGAATTGTGGCAAAAGTGTAGTTGAGGTGAAAAGACTTTCTGGACACTCCAGTTCTCTGCATGGATAAATTGGCTTTCATGTGTGCTCCCTGCTCTAAACTGCCATGCTGTTGCTGCGCGCTGTTAAACATTTCACCCCAGAGGGGGCTGCATTGCAATGACAGGCAAAGTGATTTCTGTGCTTGTAAAATGGGTTGGTGGCTTTTAGGATGGGAAGTGCTAACTACAGTTGGTTGAACTTTTTACCGTAAAACATTTTTTCAACAACAAATAGCTTTTCAACCCAAATGATACTTTTGCTGAAAAGGTTCATTCTGATAAAAATTTTCTCATTTTCTGATGAAAAACTAAAAATGGGCATTTTTTATCAAAACATTTTCTTCAAACCAAACATTTTCCACAAAAGCAGTTTTCACAAACTACGCGGGTTTTTTCTTTCTTTCTGATTTTGGTATTTAATTGAAAACAAAAAACAAAAAAAGGGAAGGGGGGCTGAAGGGAGAGAGAATGCTTTAAGAAAACCCAAATATTTTCCAAATGTCCCACAAAAATGAATTGAGCTGGCTCTCGTGCTCAATAGAGTTTGCTGCTGTGCCGCTGCTGAGACGAGTCACATCCAGTTTACAGCAGACTGGAGGCTGCAGTCCTGGCCGGGAGGCGGCATGGAAATAACAGGTGGAAAGCAGGGGCGCTGGAACAATTTGTATAGTGGGGGTGCTGAGAGCCATTGAACCGAACTGTAAACCCTGGAGATAATGGAAACCACTTCAAATGGCTGGACTAGATGATCTCCTGAGGTCTTTTCCAACCCTAATCTTCTATGATTCTATGATTCAAGTCAGGGGGTGCTGCAGCACCCCCCGCACCCCAAGTTCCAGCCCCTATGGTGGAAAGACTTGAAATGCCAGCCTCCCTCCCTTGCTGGCTCATTGTCCTGGCTGCAGGCCCAAGGCAGCAGCACACAGGAGCTGGGCATTCAGGACTCCCCTGGTTGCAGGGACTGGTGTGTGCATGGTGGGGGCCCGAAGGCCTAAAAAACCTTGTGAAATAGCCATGTTTCAGGCTAAGGGAAAAGTAACCCTGCTCCTCTGGGTGGGGGGATGGGGGTGTCTGCTGCCTTAATTCTTTGTGTCCTGCAGGCTCCTCTCTGGCCTCTCCTTCCCCTTTGTCTCTCACCACCAGTCCATGCAAAATATTGTCACCAGATTGGCTGCCTTGCCCGCCTCTCTGCCCAGTGCTGCACCCTTGAGTCTCGGCACTGACTTCCCTTCTCCTCTAGGAATGGTTATTCCTGTTATTATTTCTGCTCCTCCTCGATTGCTCTCAGGGCGGGTTCCCAACGCACTTCAGACTGGCCGGGCATAGTGTCCAGGTCACCGTGCAGAACATGTGCCAAGACCAGGCCTCTCAGAGCTCGCAGCGGAGTTCTGACAATGCTTTGCTCTCTCTAGCCAAAGGTCCCGGGTGCGATCCCTGGGGTGAGGGGGATTGCCCCCCATTAAATACAGGGGGAAACTCAGGAACAAAGAAAGGTGATGGGATCTATCTAAGGTCACAATGGGTAAAAACACCCTTTGGCAGAGAGACAGCACCATTATGTCCCCCTTGGCCCTCAGGACCAGAGTGGGGCAGGAGCTAAATGGTGCCTAGGCCTAGTGCTGGCTCGGGCCTAGTGAGCCGTGGGCTGGGGAGGCAGATTCCTGTTTTGAGTGACCTCCTTCCTCCCCCAGGGGAAGTCAGTGAGTCATTCATGCATTTCTCAAGTGGCTGCCTCTCATTGGAAGCTCACAATCCCGGCACGCCTGACCAGTGACTAATCACCTGTTCACCCCGTCACACTGCCTGTTGTCTCCCGGGCTGGCACCCCACTCTGCTGCTGCCATGGACACCTGGGCATGACTCACTGGGTCTCCCGGCTGGCTCTGGGCTCAGCGAAGCATTGCAGCTTTGTCCCTGTGACGCGTGAGCCTCGCTTGCCCCAGGGCTCTCTCCATGGCGTCCGGAGATGACTGATTTTGCTCTGTCCCAATGCTGATAAGGCGCTGCATTGGCCTCCCATGCTGTTAGCGACTGCACAGCCCTGACGCCTGGCGTGATGTATTCAGTAATATACTGGGCTTAATGGACCATTTCATTCTCCTCTCTGTGCCTGTTACTTGCTATTTGTGATTCCTCCTTCCAGTTAAATACACGGCTCCTCCCTTTCCACCCCCCACATGGACTCTGTGCTGTGAGTTACCTGTACTCACCATGTAGTGACCGCCAGCGACCCTGGAGGGGAAGACTAGGGCTGGCTGGACAAGGAGATTGGCACTGAGATGAGGAATGGACACTGGGATTGGGTAGGCAAGGAGAATGGGACTGGAACAAGAAGCCAGAGATGGGAAGAGACAGGCGTGGGGCAGGGACAGGTTGGAGAGGGTGGAGCAGAAGGGAAAAGTCTTGGGGGAACAGGCAGAACAGTCTGACCACTAGAGAACACTCCCCTGCAAGGCCTGGAATGGAATCCAAGATTTGTGAGTGTCACCTGTCTACTGTCAGCTAATATCTGTGAAACCCACTAGCAATGGGAGTGTTTCTCATCCCCAGGCATCGTCCATCCTGTGCACTGAATGAGGCAGGGGCCCTATGGAGAAAATAGTATGTGATCGTGTAATCATAATCAGATGTAGTCTGTATCATAATGCAAATGCGCAAGGGGGCTGAGTTAAGGTTACACAGGCAACCTTAATTCTAGGATTTCCTAACTTTTGAGTGCTTGACTTTGCAATCTTAATAATGTTCTTTTAATGCAGGGCTACTCAGCTGCAGCAGGGCCAGCATGCTCAGCTCCTCGCAGGATTGAGCTTTTATGACTTTAGGGCCCCATTCTCTGCTATGCTCAGTGTCTGTGGGGATCAGCGGTGCGGGATATTTTCCCCTATTCCCTGCCCCTGCACAGGTAATGACAGCCTGGACCCTGCTTTAACTTACACCAGATAGGGACAGCATCCAATAGCTGTGGAGGCTGTGGTGCAGAGCGCTCTGGCCACACACACCCCTCCATGCCCTTCCCCACCCCAAACACACCCTCCCCACAGCCCCCATGAGAAGACCTAGGGGGGTATGTTTTCTTTGGGGCCTGCAGCAGGTTCCATACCTCACTGGAGATGTTCTAGTTTGGCATCCCGCAGCCCGGGCTTCCTGGGAGTGGGGGTTTAGCAGCGTGACCATGGTCCAATGCTAAGAGCTGGTGACTGCATTTGCAATATTTATACCAGCGGCTGCAGCTTTGTGCTACTGCTCCCCAGCTGAAGATTTCTTAGGAAAACACAAGACTGTAAATATCTCTGTGAGGGCATGTAACAATGCAGCACTTTGGAAAATAACAATTTGCTCTGTGCAGCCAGTCTTGGCTATGAACACACAAGGCTTCTCTAATGCTACCCATCTATCTTAGGTGCTTACAGGACCCCAGTGTCTGAGTGCCTGCTGTTCTCGTGAATTTCTCCATACAGCCCCCCTGCTATCCTCATTGTACAGATGGGGAATTGAGGTCTACAGAGATTCCCATTGAAATCAGTGGAGTTAGGAGGCTAAAAATCCCTTTGAGGATTTCGGCCTAAGTGACTGTCCCGAGGACACACAGGAAGTTGGAGGCAGAGCAGGAACTCAACCCACGGCTCCTAGAACTAGGGCTAGTTGAAAATTTTCAATAGACACATTTTTGGGTAGAAAATTGGGTTTTTAACTAATTGAACATTTTTGTGGAAAGCTTCTGCTTTCCATGCACATTTTTGATTTTTCATTGCAAAACCCAAAACCCCAAATCAAAAATGTTGAGGGTTTTTGATAAAGAAGTCAATTTTTTTTGGATAAAAAGAAAGATTTTCTTACTGCTCTCCCTAGAGCACAGGCCATTCCCTAGCTGCGAGACCAGCCTTCCTCTCAGTTATTCCTAGAAAAAACAGAGCTGAGCCAAATATGGCACCTCCAATCCAGCCCAGCGAAGAGGCACCTCAAATCCTCAGGCTGTGAAGTTGGTACCAGGTTAGAGCCAAATCTGCAGGGGGTCCTATCTGAGGCCCCAGTACAGAAGGCCCAAACTGCCGAAGGTGAAGCTGTTACCCTTCTGGCCTTAACCACACAAAGTCCTCAAGGAAGTTGAGAAGGAATTTGAAACCTTCTTCTCACAAACTCTCATACATCAGCCCCCTGAGGTGACAGACCAGGGTCAAGAATAAACGATATTTGCCAGCGAAATGACTCCCTGGACTCCAGGCGGGCACAGAGGCTAGCCAGGGAAGCCCACTGCCAATCAAACACAAGGGAGGTTCAAGCTGTCAGGAATCAGAACCTGCAACAAAGTTCATTTCCAGGCCACCCCATCAGTGCAGCTGGCCTGCAGCAGGTGGCCAGATTGGCCACCCCACATGACTGGCTGGAGGGACCAGCAGGCCGGCTCTTAAGCCAGCAGCAGCAACTCGCTGGCTGCTCAGTGCTCATGCCCATCACTGTGCCTGCTCCTGTCTTACCTTGTTCCTGCTGCTCCTGCCTTGCCATCCAGCCTTGCCTCGGTCCTGCCCCTGCCTTGAACCCCTCCTTGCATGCTTCCCTGCTCTCTCCCCCTTGGCTCTGGCTTCCAACTACTGACTCCATCTCTGACCCTAGTTCTTGGTTCCAGAGGCCTGCGCTGACCACTAGGCTAGAGCACCTTCCTCCCGCTTCTCTGACACAAGGGAAGGTGAGTTCTCTAGGGCCTGAGATTCAGGAAACCTGGGTTCCATTCCTGGCTCAACTAGCACCGCGTGTAGGGTTGCCAACTTTCTATTGGCACAAAACTGAACACCCTAGCCCCGCCCCTTCCCGATGTCCCTCCCCCTCCCCTTCCCAGAGGCCCCTCCCCCCACTCACTACATTCCCCCCCCCCTCCGTGGCTCGCTCTCCCCCACCCTCACTCACTTTCACTGGGCTGGGGTGGGGGGTTGGGATGCAGGAGGGGGTGAGGGCTCTACATGGGGGTGCAGGCTCCTGGGTGGGGCCAGAAATGAGGGGTACAGGATGCAGGAGGGGGATCCGGGGTGGGGCAGGTAGTTGGGGTGCGGGAGGGGGTGAGGGCTCTGGCTGGGGGTGCGGGCTCTGGGGTGGGGCTGGGGATGAGGGGTTTGGGGTGCAGGAAGGGGCTCCAGGCTGGGGGTGAGGGATTCAGAATGTGGGAGGGGCTGCGAGTTGAGGCAGGGGGTTGGGGTGTAGGAGGGGGTGAGGGCTCTGGGGTGGGGCCAGGGAGGAGGGTTCAGGGTGTGGGAGGGGGCTCTGGGCTGGGGCAGAGGGTTGAGGTGAGGGGGGGTGAGGGCTCTGGGCTGGGGGTGTGGGCTCTGGGGTGGGCCCAGGGATGAGGAGTTTGAGGTGCAGGAGGGGGCTCTGGGTTTGGGGGGGCTCAGGGCTGGGGTGCAAGAGGGGGTGAGGGCTCTGGGCTTGGGGTGCTGGCTCTGGGGTGTGGCCAGGCATGAGGGATTTGGGGTGCAGGATAGGGCTCTGGGTTTAGGGGGCCTCAGGGCTGGGGCAAGGTGTTGCGGCTCAGGGTTGTGGAGTGGGCTTACCTTGGGCAGCTCCCAGTCAGTGGCACAGCGGAGCAAGGCAGGCTTCCGGGACGCAGCACAGAGCCGGGACAGGTAGGGACCAGCCTGCCTTAGCGCTACAGCACCACCGACTAGACTTTTAATGGCCCGGGCAGCAGTGCTGACTGGAGCCCCCAGGGTCCCTTTTGGACCGGGCGTTCCGGTCGAAAACTGGACACCTGGTCACCCTAAGGGAGGGACGCCATGCTAATGGTAATTTCAACAGGAAACACAGCCAGATGGCATGGAAGAGACTAGATGACAGGACTTATAATCTAGAGACACAGAACAGCAGGACTTTCTCACAGCTTATTGTAGGTCTCTGTCACCCAGTGGCAGAGGAAACTCATGCCCGAGGGAGTCGGTGCATCTTGTTTTAAGTCATTTCCTGTGGGGTAGAAATTGCCTCCTTTCCTTTTCAGACTTGCAGGCCTTTCCCAAACACTTGAAAAGGGGGCTCTGAGACTCAGCCAGAATACATTTTATGCAAGTAATTCCCAAAGCCAAGCCCAGGCCCAGCTGATCCAGGTCAGTGAGCTAAACATGGCTATTGTGCATGCAGTACAACAGGCACTGCCCTTACCATTCCCCTGGCAATGAGGGGAAAGGCCCTAAGAGCTTCTGAGCACATGCTCGGGGTGGGGTTTCAGACATGGGTGGCAATTTGGCTGCTGTTCTGTGATGCTAGAGTTGCAAAGTGCTGCTTGTTTCCAGAAGCTGCCGCCAATGTCAGTCCGTGATCTGTGATTCTCATGCACTCAAGTATTGCCCGTGGATAGTAATTTAATTGTTCTGGGGATACCCTGGCACTCGCTTTGTCTGCTGACTTGGTTTATTAAGCTGGAGAAATGGGAAGCTGCCCTTCCAGAGTCCATCTTAGACAGGGGTGACCATGAATATGACTAACAGGCTGCAAGGACAGTGCCACTCATGATTGGTGACATCCACATTGCAGCTCAGAATAGTTATCACATTCCCTTCATCTCTAGAGCCTCCCTGAATCTCCAGGCGCATCCCCTCTCTGCTGTCTTGGGACTCTCTTGTAGCACCCGCCATTGGGGATCTGAAGGGAGGTGTGCCAGCTGGGATGTGCAGGGCTCCCAAAAGCCAGCATTCAGCTGGACTGAGAGCTGGGCTCTGTCCATTCCCCTGGTTTGCTAGTCGGAATTGTTCAGCTAGTATTTGGCACAATCCAGTGTCAGCCTGTGGGAAGCTTATGGGGTGTTCCCTGCCACTGTTTCTTCAGGTATTCGAGATCCATGGGTCAGAGTTCAAGCTACGTCATTGGTCACCTCTGTTACGTGGTATTGCTGCTCTTCCCTCAGTACATGACCTACAATTTATAAAGAGGGAGGCCTGGATAACTCAGTGCAGAAAGGGGAAGACAGAGGTAAGCAGCCCCAGGGAATTATGGGAAATTTGAAACTACCTTCTTTCCACATTTCCACAAGAAAACATCTTTGGCTATGCCAGAATTTTCACTTATTGATGCTCCCTACTGCCTGAGAGACAGAAAGATACAAAAGCCCTGGGATCAAAATGTATGAGCTACTTATCCAACTTTCTATTCTTGTAAGGATCCATGGGATTAGAACCCAAGTCTACAGAGACTGGACTGGCTGATGGTGTCATATTGCTACTAGCAGGGCATATAGTGCTCCATCTTGGGACCACTGTGGAGATTAGGTACCACCGGAAGTACCACCCACAGGATCCAGAGTGACGGTACCCTGCAGCCCTCTGATTGGCCAAGTGCACTATTTAACCCGGGAGGGGGGCCAGGAAGTTGTCTGGGCAATCCCATACACTTCTGGCTGGCTTTGATGCTAGACCATACCTTGCTATCTGGTCTCTCACCCAGCCTGACTTGCTTATTGGTCCTGGCTGTAGTGATTCCTCTGACCCCTGCTCACTGACTACCATGTTGTGGCCTTCCTTGACCTGTGGACACTAGCCCAGCTGTGACCACTAGGCCAGATTGCTTACACCCTGGTCCTTTACAGTTTGCCCAGACCCACTTTTGACCCCCCCCTCTGTGGAAGCTCTTTACCATGGACATGGAAGGAGGTCTACCCCTCCCTTCTGGGTTCCCATGGGGTACCAGATCTGCAGGAGTGGGTTGTGCAATTCCAAACCTAGAACTATCTGCTGTAGTCCCTCAAGGTGTGACTTCTAGCAGAAAATCAAAGTTCCACAAACAGCTAGCACAGTCTCATGCTCCAGGCTGGCCACTGCCCTCTGAACAGGGGCCCATGGTACCACTACCTGAACGTTTTGATGGGCCCCGCCGGAAGTTCAGAGGGTTCCTGAACCAATGCCGTCTCCTTTTCCTGCTCCGCCCTTGAATTTATCCCACTGCCCAGGCCAGGGTGGGACTAGAGATCAGTTTGCTAGCCGGAGAAGGATTGGATTGGCCTCCCCCATGCTGGAGCAGGACCACCCAGTGCTAAGGGACTGGAATGCTTTCCTGGGAGCATTTTCCACAATATTTGGTGACCCTCATCATGCTCGCTCAGCAGAAGCGGCACTACAAAGGCTCCCACAAGGGCCAGCTGCCTTATACGCTGCCCACTTCCAGTGACTCATGGCTGATGTTGAGTGGAATGAGGCAGCCCACCTGTGACCGCTAGGCCGAACTGCCTATGGCCCGGTCCCTTACAAGTTTATCCTACCACATTTACACAGAGTAACTGTCTTTGCATGTACGTGTGTATCCTGTTTGAAAAGGGCACGCTGCAGCCACGAATCACATCCCTGTGGAGTGCTGGCCAAGGCCTGTTTGGGAAGGGCTGTGTTACGTATTCCATCCCAATCCCACAGAGCAGGCTGCTGTGAAAGCTTTGACTGTTTGGAAAGATATTCCTGGTTCTCGCTAGATATTCTGCTTCTGTTCTTGCCGTACGGATGAGGACTTCGTCTCAGACCAGTGCTTCCGCTGTGCATTGTTCCCTCATACCACTGGTTTCCATTTTTTGTTGCCTGTCACCATTCCCTGTAGGCAGTGCTCCAAACCGTTTAGCAGTCATTATATGTGCTCAGTGCTATTAGGGCAGAACACCTCTGTCTCTCCATGACAGGCGTCTAGCCAGAGGTCAGGTGCAGTGCTCAATAGTGCCATTAATTGTCCCAGCCCATAAAAAAACAATGTTTTCTATACCTACTGGAGCATTAGTTGTATCTTTTGCTCTCCAGCTGCAGTGCACTTGTCTGGTGTGATATATATTTGCAGATGACGTGTGACTAGGGCTGTTGAAAACTTTCCATCAAAACCTTTCTCGAAATGAAAACTTTAGCAGGAAATGTTGGTTTTCCTCCATAAATGGTGACTTTTTGTGGAACAAAACCAGGCTAGATGGACGTCTTGTTTGTTTCAGGTCAAACTGCCCAAACCAAAAATAAGTTTTCAGGCTCTCAATGAAAAGTTCAACATTTTCTAGGGGGGGAAAAAACCCACTTTCTGGCCAGCTCTCCCTGTGACACGCTCTGCTTGCATGTTCGTGCCTGGGTCAATGTTCTCAGAGAAAAAATGGCAGGAGGCGTGAAGACCCTCCAAGGCAATACGGAGGTTTCAGCTGAATATTTCTGGTGATGAGGGAGGGGAAAAGGGGCATGAATGGGAGAAGAAGCAGGGCAGGGAGAGGGAGAGGCATGAATGGGAGAGTTCCCCACCTGCTGTGAACAGAACCAACACACATAGAGCCAGAGAGGGACTGTCACGGGGCCTGTTACTGCCCCCAGCCCCAGAGCAAGGTAGAGCAGTCTGGGGACTCTTCTAGCCTCTGCCAGCAGGGTACAGCCCTCAAGGGTCCATCTGCCAGCCGGGGATAGCCATGGCACATTACCATGCAGCCACTCCTGCTACTGCTCCTGGGAGAGCAGTAGAGGGGCCAGCTCTGCCTGGTCTCTGCCTGTTGGAGACTACGGTCATCTCCACAGCCAGCAGGGTGCAAAGGGCATGGAAAGGGGGTGAGCATTGTTTTGATCAAAAACTTTCCCTTCCTGGGGAGTCAGATCCCAACAAAAGCCAAAACCTCAGCTCGGGCTCCCCCCTCAGCTTGGCTGGTCCCTGGGTTTCCCTGCAGAGACCTCTCCTTCCAGAGCCACTGCCATCCTCTGAGTGAGCAGGGGTCAGCCACCCTTTCCCACGGGGCTTCCACAGTGGGAGAGCAGGGTGAGCTTGCCGACCCCTGCACCCCACAGCCAGAGAGGGGAGGGAGGGTGAGAGAAGGACACACCCACACCCACAGACCATTCACAAAGAAGGCAGCCCCCCCAACCCTCCCGCCATGCCCGGCAGCATGAGGTAGGAACAGAAGCCGGCTCAGTGCCCAGGGCTTTGCTCTCCGCCAGCTCTCACCTGACGCCTCGATCCCTGTGGATGATAAATGAGAGCAAAGTGAGCGTGTATTTGTACAAAAGCTAAAACCAAAAGGGCTCTGGGTTAATGAAACTGCAGGGGAGCGAGGCCACTGGGGATTTGGAGACTTTTATAGCCTTCCCTTCAGCAATTGCATTTGTCCTTCAGGAGCCCATTAAAACAGCCCTGTCGATTTTTCGGTGCCGGCAAATAGCCCCTGCCAGGATATCAAAGAGAAAGCGCTTTTGGTCATGGCTGGGATAGCAGCGTTCCCCCAGCCAGCCTGCACTACGGCTGCTCTAGCTCGCGGCACAGAGCACGAGCCACCTGCTGAGCGACCGGAGCCCAGCGAGCTCAGTAACCTGTGAGTGAATCCCTCCACATGCCACTGACCGTCTCACCATTGGCCAGGTCTTCCCAGGCAGCGCAGGCTCCCTGCTTGCGACCCAGCCTTTTACCTGTTCATTAGGGTGACCATATTTCCCAAAGGGAAAATGGGACATCACATGGGGCTAGCCAGAGGCTCCTCCGCCCCGCACAGGGCTGGCCCAAGCCCTGGCACGGGGCTGGTGTTACTGCTCGCTTGAGCCCTGCCTGCCGCTCGCGCAAGGCTAGGGCTGGGATTGCTGTTTGCTTGAGCCCTGCCTCCCCCTGCCCCTCCCCCGAGAGGGGCTGGCATCGCCGCTTGTTCCCCCCTGCACATTCCTCCGCACCCCACTTCTTTGACAAAAGTGGGCATTTGTCCCATTTCGCCCAACTGATCAAGTTGGCAAGAGCAAAGAGGACAAATGCCCACTTTTGCCAAAAAAAGTCAGGACAGCCGGGATAGGGCTTAAAAAAGGGACTGTCCCGGCCAAAACGGAACCTGTGGTCACCCTACTGTTAATTGGCCACAATGTTAATCAAAATGTTTGAGCTCTGTCAGTTAAACTCGCTGGGAGTCAATCACCAACGTGAGGGGCGCTCCACGCCCACCACCTAGCACAGCATAAAGCCACCTGTGACCCAGCACGGGGCTTCCCTCGGGAACGAAGCGTCTCGTGCTGTGACACAACCAACAAGCTCCCAGAAACACCATCCAGGAGACATAGCTGAGAGCACCATGGTGAGAGGCAGCCTCTCTATGGAGAGAAAGGCTGATTCAGGGGTTACCGTGCTAGCAGAGGACCTCTGATACCTGGGTTCAAGTCCCTGCCCTACCACAGACTGCCTGTGTGCGCCTGGGCAAATGGCTTAGTCTCTCTGTGCCTCAGTTCCCATAATGAGATGCTGCCCTTCTCACAAGTGTGTGAGATGCTTGGATACTACAGGAATAGGCCTGCTAAGTATGTTAGACCTCTAGTGAGATGGTTACTTGCTAACTGAGGCTGTTCCCCGGCCTGCTCTCCTGTCACTTGAGGCTGTAATACTTTAGCTCAGACTAGCTAAGGAGCTCAATGTCAGACTGCAGAGGGAATCTGAGTTTTCCCCAGGAAATGATGGTGGAGATGCAGTAGGTTCAGTTCTGCCTTGGGAATGTGTTCTGAACCAGAGTCCCAGCAGCATAGGGCTGTGAGAGATGCTGCCTGTCAAGTGAGATCAGAAACCACAACCCTAGCCTCTTATGAAAAAGTCCATTGGTGCCAATCTCGGGTGTGAGGGGTGTGTGTGTTATTATTACATGGATTACGGTAGCACCCAGAGGCCCCAGCTGAACTCGGGTCCCAATTGTGCTGTACACACACACACAGAGAGACAGTTGCTGCCCCAAAGAGCTTATAATCTAAATGGACATGACATGGGGAAAATGATTGCAAAGTGACTTGACCAAGGTCACAGAGCAGATCAGGGGAGAGTTGGGAATAGACTCAAGTGTCCTGCTGCCAAGTCCAGGGCCCTGCCCTCTGGTGTGGTGGTTAAAGTCTACTCTGAGCAACCACATTCTGCCTGCCTACCACTCCCCTTGGAGTGCCAGTCACAGTGGGGCTCTTCTTCACATCCTCTCCTACCCGATGATGTCCTGTTACCGGGAGCTGTTCTCAGTGCCTGCATCCTCCCCACACCAGGCTACATGTCCATGGTGAGTGAGGTGCCCATGTTTATAGTTCATCAAGTTCATTTCCAGCCTCTTCTGGGATGAAAGACTGTGCAGTTGTAAGATTGGTCTCAACTCCCATGCAGAGCTGGTCCGAGAAGGCACAATATCATTAGAGAGTAATTATTACATGAAAAAAATTGGGAATGATCATATATTATGACAGCCACCATTTTGTCCCAGATTAGAGATTGAACTGGGGGACCTTCAGAGTTAAACACACTAGTTGCTATAGCTTGAACTAAAGATCCAGCCTCTAAAGCTAGTAGCTATAATAGAGTCATATCCTCTGTGTATCAGACACAGCAAGGGGGCCATGTAACACCCACTAACTAGTGGGTTTCATTATTAAACTATTATTAAACAAAATGTGCTCAGGAGCTACCCAGCGAGTCCATCCTTCTGCTGCCAGGAAATTTTGCTGTTGTTTCTGTTGCCAAGAGAACAAATTGCCTCAATACATTGAAGGAGATGGGGGAAAAGAACCACACTCATCCTTGGTCTTTTGCTTAACCTGCAATTAAAACCACTCACCACTGAATCCTGCCAGGGAGTAAGTTAGCACTTACCCTTCCACGGGGATGTGCTTTGTGTGTGTGTGTGTGGGGCGGAGTTATAGAAAATAAAAACCTGCATGCTGCTTAAAATTCTCTGCAAAGATGGCAAGAGAGAAAGACTGAGGTAGAGCAGACTGCTTCATCTCTCACTGATAAATTACCTTCCACAGCACTTCTAGCACCTCCAGTCTCTTGCAACACTCGCTTAATAACTTCTAAACACGAAAGTTCTCCCATTATTGGGAGGAAAGAGATGCATATCAAAGAGCTGCAATGTAACCATTTCAATTCCTAGGCACCTCTGACACAAATGATTAAAAACATTTTTCAGCAAAGACATGTATTAGGTGACCTTCCGCAGCCTTCACTATAAACAAAGTCTTGGAATTGTCGGGCAAAAAGAAAAAAAAGAAAGAAAGAAATTAGAAACATGGAAATGTAATAACTTTCCATTATGCAAATTTGATTTAATCAGAGATGAAGCTGAAGTGCAATAAAAACATACTTTCATTAAGTTTATGACTTTCAGGCTGTATAATACCCCAGAACTGTCAATTATAAGGTTACCATAGCAATAGATGGTTACAGCTTCTCAGCAATCGTTTCCCTCACTGATAGGCATGCACTGACGCTGGACGAGATTGTTAGTTGGTGTTCAACTCCTTAAATCGGGGAGCATCTCAACCCCAATGCCAAATATTTATGGACAATGTGAATCATGCGGACTAAGCCAGCTGTGCTCAAGAGACAGCTGGAAAAGGAATCCCTGGCAATGGGGGAGGATTCTAATGGGGCCAGATTCTCAGCTGTGCTCCATGATTCTGGGCCCACTTCTAAACCTGTGGAGATACTGGCATAGATTCAAGCAACCCAGGGGCTACACCAACCTATGCCACCTGGAAACGGTCCTCTGCTCAGCTCTGTGTTTGGATGCCAATGAGCTGGTTCTTCCCAATGTTCTGAAGGTGCGTGTGCACGAGTGCTACACAGAATGTTCCCAGTGGAGCTCAGAGACTCTCGCCTGATTTAGTGAATTGTTGCAAATCCCAGGCTCAGACTCGGCATGTTGCAAAGTTTATTGGGGTTCCCAGCCCAGATCTGGCCTTCTCTATGCCCTTCCTCCACCCAACCCTTCCCAATGTCTATGTCCAAGGCAGGGCCAGAGGTGAGATGCCCCCAAGGGTTACTAGTTCAGAAGAGTTGAGAGTCCGCTGGTTCTTGCAGGATGGGAGTTTTTGCTGTACCCACCTCAAGGGAAGGCTCTTTGTCCCTTTCATGTCTATAAAGACACTATAGAACCAATAACAACAGTAATTTGTGAATTTACCTTAAAACCACAAAGGATTCATGGTTCCACCGTCAGAGAATCCTGCTGAGACTCTGCTATGTTGACTGTGCTCTGCTTTGAGATTCTGAGTTTATTTGAACCCAAAACACATAATAGAACCTATGGGGAAGGGAAGGAGAATCCACATGGATGGAGACCAAAGAAAACATTCATACACACCCATGCAAAGTGAAACTTCTGAGCTTTGCACAGCTCTTGCGTGAACATCAAGGAAGCAACAGATCCCCCAAGACCCTGCTTCAAGGAAATTCTTTGACTGCATTGCTGCAGATGTGATGGGAGTCAGCTCCTGGTTTGACAGTGAATCCTTGATGTACAAGATTGTTGTAGAAAGCCCTTGTTCTCAGCACTTTGCCAAACAAATCAAACATAAGTACATAAGAACAACCATACCTGCTCAGACCAAGGGTCCAGCTAGCCCAGTATCCTGTCTTCCCACAGTGGCCAGTGTCAGATGCTTCAGAGGGAATGAACAGAACAGGGCAATTATTGAGTGGTCCATTTTCAGTCCCAGCTTCTGGCAGTCAGAATAGCAATTGATGGACGTGTCCTCCATGAACTTATCTAATTCTTTTTTGAACCCAGTTTTAATTTTGGCCTTCACAACATCCCCTGGCAACAAGTTCCACAGGTTGATGGGGTGTTGTGTGAAAAAATACTTCCTTTTGTTTGTTTTAAACCTGCTGTCTATTAATTTCATTGGATGATCCATGGTTCTTGTATTATGTGAAGGAGCAAATAACATTTCCCTATTCACTTTCTCCACACCAGTCATGGTTTTATAGACTTCTATCATATCCCTCTTTAGTCATCTCTTTTCTAAGCTGAACAATCCCAGTCTTTTTACTCTCTGCTCATATGGAAGCTGTTTCATACTCCTAGTTATTTTTGTTGCCCTTCTTTGTAACCCTGTACATGGTGTGGTGCCTGTCTGTCTTGTTGGGTTGCCAACTTTCTAATTGCAGAAAACCGAACACACTTGCCCCGCCCCTTCCCCGAGTCCCCACCCCCGCTTCGCCCCTTCCCAAGGTCCTACCCCCCACTCACTCCATCACTCCGTCACTCGCTCTACCCCACCCTCAGTCACTGACTTATTTTCATCGCAAGGCCCAAGCAGGCACCAGGAGAAGGCCACGAGCTGCCACAGTTTGAATGTGGGAGATGGAACATGTGATTCAAATACCCTTCACCTCACCAGGGAGAGATTTTAAACATTATTATAAAATGAATTGCCCCCTAAAAGAGTCCCACTCACTTGCAATGAGCGAGACTAAAGAGACTATTGCAGGAGCTTGATTTTTCTTGCCTTCACCCAACTGTCCTGCAGGGGATCCAGTAGTGCTGCAGCCGCTGACTGACGCCTTCCCTACCTGACAATGAACCGTATGGCAGGGGAAAAAGGGATGCTGGTCCATGTTTAATGGCTGGTTACATTGTTTAAACGAATGCTTTAATAGACAATATATGCAACGTGGACAAATTAATGTTAACATTTCCTGACTCTTGTTTAAATATATAACCTCAATATTGCATTGATGTTATTTTATGAATTCATTATAGCTCTTTAATGTTAAGGTGAGAGTGCATAAAATTTAATTTGTGCTGCAGAAACTGACCCCTCCCTATTTTACCATCCTGCTAACCAATAGCTTGTCTAGTGTTCTTCATTTCAAGTTTTTTTCACCTGTACTGTCCCAGATTTGTCCCAAAGCAGGTTGGGAGGCAATATGTTAGAATGTCACACACAGCGTGACCACCTGTCCTTCATTTGGTGCCCAATGTTCCACATTACACATCAAATCAATCAATATTGTCTTGTAAACACCACTAAACATGCAAAGGATTGTACACGGTCATACAATGTGTTATTTGTATATGCGTGTGCAGTAGTGGCGCCAGCTCTTCCGGCGCCCTAGGCGGCGGAAGGTCCTGCCCCCGAAATGCCGCCCCCAACAGCGGTGGCGGAAGGTCCCGCCCCCAAATTTGAACGGGCGGCTGCGGCGCCAGCACCCCCAAAATAGCTGCACCCTAGGCGACCGCCTAGGTCGCCTAATGGGTTGCGCCGGCCCTGTGCGTGTGTGTCACAATAAAACATTGGGGAGCTGCCCTTAAAAATAAACTTTCTCCTTTATTTGAAATATAAAGGGTCTGCCTATGGGCGTGAGGGAGATTACCATCGCCAAGGTCTAGCTCTTCTGTTTCAGGAACATCAGTGCTAGTGAAGCTCTGCATTCCCTGTTGCCAGCTCTGCATTCCCTTTTGTGCTGCCTGTGGTGCTGGCACCATCAGACTATATGACCCGTTTACTTTTTGCAGACTCTGGCGGGCACCCACCAGTGCGAAGTGCCAGGCTTTGCACACAGCGATGTCTGGCCGCTGGCGTGGCTCCTGATCTGCCCCGCTGACTGAGTGGGTTGCAGTGGCCACCCCAGTGGCGGAGGCCGGACCAGCCCCAGTGCACTGCCCCTGGATGCACTGACAGAGACACGCCCCAAACCACACAAATCTATGTGCACCTCCTGCAGGGAGGGACTGGCCTGCACAGCCACCTTGGCTAGCAGCTGTGTGGGTGAGTGTGTCTACATAGCAATGAAAGCTGGCTGCCCCCTGTCTGCTAACTGGGGCTTGCTCTGGGGCTGTGTCTGGGCTAGCTGAACCCCAAGCTCTGAATCCCCCAAGGGGGGAGGGACTCAGAGAGACCAAATGTCTACACAGCCTATGGCAGTCTATGGAAAGACTCCCATTGACTTCCCATTGGCCTTTGGATCAGCCCCTAGTGAATGTACAATATGGGCCTTCTCCTGGAAAATCTCATAGGATCCCCACACCTCCTCTGTTGCTTTTCACCCCCAGGGACTCTCTGAGCTGTGGAAAGATTTCTAGTCCTCTCTTGTCCTTCATTTGTGTCCATTCCTGTTTCAGGAGTAGGAGCCACTGCTCCCTGGAGGATGGAGATAATCACACGCCTCTGATTCAGCTTCTCTGGAGATACTTATGGACTTGAGGCTCAGCTCCCTCGTGCATGGGAGGCAATTGCAGTTCAGGCCCTTAGTTTGAAACCCAATGCCAGTGCCCTGGCTCTCCCAGCTAGAACATCCAGCTTCAGCTCCTTGATGAGCTCTGTGAAGGTATAAGGGACACCATTCCTTTGGGATCAGAGGCCTACAGCTGGCGGCCTAACTGATTAGCCCCATGCGCTGCACCTGAGAGGAGAGCGGGAACCTAATTAGCTGATCCTTGTAAAAGACGTCACCAGGCGATGGAGGGGCTGTGCTCCCAATGAACTGCTACTGGAGCCACTGCAGAAAGACATTGTGCCAGAAAGCAAATGGGCAGAAGGGAGATTGTGGGAACTCCTTGGATACTGAGGCTCTGAGGGAAGAGCGAGGCATTTGGGGCTGCTGAAGATGTTGGTGTGAGGGACAGACTTGGGGAAGGGACTTCGCAGGCTGCACACACTTTGAGGGAAGAACCTGTGAGGTTTGATTTGTTTTGTTAAGGTGTCACGCTATCTAGAGTGGTTCACAACCATGAGTGCCAGCCTCAGGGAAGACTGTCAAAAAGCAGGGCAGACGCCCCAAACTGGTGGTATGTTCTATCATTAGATTTAACCAACCAAGTAACAAATGTGAACTCCTGGATCGCTATAACAGTCTCACCATGGAGTCACAGACAGTCCCCTTGGGCACTCCAATCTAAATTGCCACCCAGGCAAGCTGGACTATGTGATAGACGGTCACTTATAGCAAAGATCACAAACTATTCAGGTTGCTTCCAGTCCCAATAGACCAGTCACTTGCCCCAGGTCAATTAGATCTGGCACCAAAGACAACGCTTGTAGCCAGTCCCAAAAGTGAGCCCCCTTTCATCCAGCCCTAGGTTCAGGGTTTCCACCATCCTCCTTCTTGGGATGGCGGCTTCAAGTCCTGGCTTCCCTGGCCCACAACTCACCCATCAAGTTGAGGGGTGGCACAGCCCTCCTTCCTGGGGCTATGTGCTGGCTGGCTTCTTCCCCCCACATCTTCCTCCAGCAGCTTCCCCTGACTTGCCTTGGAGTTTCCTTTTGACTCCCTTGCCTAGTCATCTAATCTAATTCTTCCCAGGTGGCTCTAATAACCCCAAATACCTGCCTGCTGGCTGGGAGAGAGGGAAGTCTTGCTCTGACCACTCTACTAGGCTCTGGTCCCACACATAAGAACATATAAATGGCCACACTGAGTCAGACCAAAGGTCCATACAGCCCAGTGTCCTGTCTTACAACAGTGGCCAGTGCCAGGGAATTGAACAGCACAGGTAATGGAGTGACCCATCCCTGGTTGTCCAGTCCCAGCATCTGGCAGGCAGAGGTTTAGGGACACCCAAAGCATGGGATTGCATCCCTGACCGCCTTGACTAATAGCCATGGATGGACCTATCCTCCATGGCATTTTCTAATTCTTTTTTTAATCCAGTTATAGTTTTGGCCTTCACAACATCCCTGGTAATGAGTTCCACAGGTTGACTGTGCATTGTGTGAAGTACTTCCTTTTGTTTGTTTTAAACCTGCTGCCTTTTCATTTCATTGGGTGACCCCTGGTTCTTGTGTTATATAAAGAGGTAAATAACACTTCCTTACTCACTTTCTCCACACCATTCATGATTGCATAGACCTCTGTCATATCCCCTATGAGTCATCTCTTTTCCAAGATGAATAGTCCCAGTCTTTTTAATCTCTCCTCATATTCCAAACCCTTAATCATTTTTGTTGCCCTTCTCTGTACCTTTTCTGTTTCTAATATATCTTTTTTGAGATGGAAGAACCAGGCCCTTAAAGGAACAATGGTTTGAGATGGCCCCAGACCTTCCCTCTCCTGGACACTGACTGACTTCCAGCATCATCTTCCTCTTTTCCAGTATAGATAGCACAGGTACGTCTACACAAGCTGCCATTCACAACCCCAGCTGCAGTGTAGAAGTGCCATAGCCAATGAGATCTCATAGGATCTGGGGTCACATGGGTGTATATGCAGCTCCTTATACAAGCTGCCCATGTGCTTGTAGGAAGTACGCCATGATGAATTTCATGTTGTCAGGTCCATCAGATATTCCATTCCCTGTTCTTTCCAACAATGCATGCACCAAAATGTTGTATTTTTGTTTTAGTTACATCCGTCTGAATTCTTATCAAGTGTCATCTGTGCACAATAATCTTGCATAGTAAATTGCAGATAAGGGGGAGAATGCTCACAAATAACTAACTTAGCACAATAGGCCCTGGTCCCTGACTGGGGCTGCTAGACAGTACTGAAATAAATAAATATCTTAATAAAATAATAATAATAATCAATTATCATTATTATCATCATCATCACAGCAAAGCAGAACAGCAGAGTGGTGAGTTTTGGCAACAAATCTGTTTATTCTCTTTTTTTAGAGGCCGTTTTTAAGAACATTTGAAGATGATTTATGCATTTTACTAGCAATTTTAAATTACTTCTGATCAAGCATTTCTTCCCCCATTAAAAATCCCACCATCATTAAATCCACAGTGACCTTCCTAATTTCCTCTTATCACAGCCCTCAATAACATATGTGACTTCATAGGGGGGTAATTAGATAAATCTCTTACACCAATGCTTATCTTGAAGGAATTCTCTGGTGAGAAACTGATGCATCCCCAGCACCAACCAGCACATGGCCTGCACTCCTTGTTTACAAGCAGGTGGATGAATTAAAAAAAATAAGACAGAGAGAAATGTTTAATGTGCATTAGTGTGAAAGGATTGGAAATTCAGGGAACTATCAGAAAGTTTGGGAAGGTGGCTGTTTCACACCTCACGTGAGCTTGTTCCTACCTCTTTGGTTTGCAAGTGGGACTGTAAATCCAGTGAGATGAGGCTCCAATAATAATTATTAATAAATATTTTTATTTGTATTACGGTAGCACTGTGACCCTTCCCAGGATTGTTGGGCACCTCACTGCCACCTGCCCCTAGCATTGGGAGTCTTGTCTGTGCAGGCTGTGGATCATCTCGCTGACTCCACCGGCCTTTGGCAACACAAACACTGCCTCCCCTGCCTCCTCGCTCTCTCTGTAGCAGTCAGTGACTGGCGCACACCAAGCCCTGAGCCTTCCGAGCATCCCTCTGGCGTGCCCAGCCGCTGATCCAGGGAACACTCACAGAGCTCTCAGATTCATTGCTCCCAAAGGAATAGCACACACCAGCGTACTAGTTTCAACTCAGGACCACCACTTGGCTTAAAAACAAGAATTGGTTTATTATCAAAGAACAGATTCAAGTGACAGAAGTGGGTGAGACAATATCTTTCACGGGACTGATTTCTGTTGGTGAAAGAGACAAGCTTTTGGGCTTCTTCATGTGAGCTGGAAAGCTTGTCTCTTTCACCAACAGAAGTTGGTCCAGTAAAGATATTTCCTCCCTCACCTTGTCTCTCTAATATCCTGGGACCAACATAGCTACAATGACACAGCAAAAGACATTCCCCTGTCTCCTACAGGATAGCTACCCCAAGTCCTTTTCCCAGAGTTTTCAACCAGGATGGCAGAGACCTTCCATTCACAAGGTCAAGCCACCTAGCAGCTTGTCTTCCCAGGTTGAAGGATAAAATGGCATCTCCTCTCCACTTCTCTATGCAGTTACAGACTATGGCCCCTTGCCCCAGGAGGTCCCCTCTTCCGAGGTTTATCTTTGGGTTCCTTTGACTTTGTAAATCCTTGGGCCTGCACTTGGCCTGAACAATCTTTCTCCAGATATGTCCATTGCTTTTCATGCTGATTGAGCTGGCCTGAAGGCATTCAATACACAATGGTCTGTCAAAGATATAAGTGTTTACTCCCCGCTGCCTGCCGAGAATCTTTGTATCATCTTCTGCTAATCTGTCTTCATTTACATACTCTGAGAACATAATTTTCAGTGGACACACATAACTCCTTACACAATATCTGCATTTACATCTCACAGAGATTAGGTGACCTTCCAGTACGGACCTTACCTGACCCCTTTTGTTGATCCCAGGGGATCCTGATACCCCTATGTGTCCCAGTGCCCTTTGCCAGTGGGCATCAAGAGGTCTTTGGGTCACAAATGCTTTTAGACCTACCGAGATGAGGGCTCCATTGTGTTAAGCACTGTACAAACATAGAGTAAGAAACAGACTCAACCCTGAAGAGTAACGGTATGTCTACAGGGCAGGCCTGACATGGGCTCTGACACAGGTTTAAACTCAACCCTCCTCTACCAGCCGCACATAAAGCCCTTGGGCACATGTATGTCCTCAGAACATGAGCCTGCGGGCAAGGCAGCATCTGTCAATGTCAGACGAGGCAGAATCCCACAAGAACACGATGTCACATTAATGTTCCAGATTCCGGATGAAAACAGGAAGTCCAAGGACAGCTGTGGGCAAACACTGTTATAACCTCAGACAGGGACCAGGATGGGTTCAAGCCCTAAGTGATGCTTTAGACTGGATTTTATTTCAGTGAACCAGATCACAATGCTAGCAGGACGGCGAGTAGGCTGTGGCCTGCTGGGGCTAGGTACAGCGCTCTCAGGAGCTCTGTGATGGCTGTTTCCTTAATAATGACGATGCACCTGTCGCTCTTTAGGCCATGACACTCGTTCATCAGACCTCGTCTTGTTCTCTCCTTGGGTTTCCAGAAGCTCTTAGAACTAACCTTGAGTTAGCAAACTCCTCCTTGCACCTTGGCTGGCAGGTTGAGAACAGGCCATGACCCAGCTGCAGTGTGAACAGAACGGGCTGGATGAAAACTGGCGAAAGAATTGTCTGAGAACGTGTCTGTTTTCCTAAAGAAATAAGTTTTTGTTAGAAAACTGAGAACCCAAAACTGCAATTTTCAGCCAATTTTTTTTTCATGGGGTTGGTTGCCACAAACTGAAAAATGTTCAGTTTGGGGGATTTGGGTTTTTCCAAGAAAAGTTTTCAATTTTGTTGAAATTGTCTGTGTGGGGAAAGCTCCCATTTTTCACCCTGCTCTAGGCTGCACATGATTAGGGGAGGTTTCAGTGTTGATAAAGGTAAAGTCCTGCTCCCATGGAGAGGAATTAAAAACAGAGATGCAGCATCGTGGGCATAACGGTGACAGATAACTAGAGCTGCAGATATGGGGTATGATGCGGTGCTGAACCTATGGGATAATCACACACACATCCCCTGGGATTTCATATTCAGCAGAGGTAGAATCTGACTATAATACAGAATGGTATTGCCCCATTTTTCTATACACAGTCAGGTGGCCTGGCAGGAATTTTAAGAAAGAAACTGGCAGTTGTACCTTTCCCTAGCACAGATCCAATGTATTAAGCTTATCTTGCTCTATTCTATGTGTCTTTGTTTTGATTGCACAGTAGTTTCAATGGATTGGCAGGCTACCCAACTTATTTCAGTATTTTAAGTTGCAGAATTTTAATGCACCATAAAACCAGGAGCTGTTTGATTAAAGGACAAAGTGTATAACTTTCTGTCTGAGGGGAATCATGCCTATTACATGGAAACCTAAACTTCCAAGCTACAATGTGGTCAAGGTGCCTAGGTGCAGCCCAGACACTCACTGGCAGGTCTCACAAGTGGTGTTGCTGTACTGGAGCAGTGATGGATCTGAGTGTGTGATAACCAGGGCTGGATTCTTCTGAAGGGAATGTTGGAAAAGCTTGGCTGAGCCACCATCTCATCCCTTCTGTGCTACTAGGTAGCAAAAGCTACCCAGCTATCTGTGAGGAATCCAGGATGGGTGTAAGTGACCTGGCAGAAAGCAGAATGGTGCCACTGAGGAGAGGGTTATTGGAGTAGAACATCGGCAGAACAAAGTAGCCAAGTAGGAAGCAACTGGAGAACGGAGACGAAAGGCAGATAAACCTTCAGAGCCAGGCAAGGCAAACTTAACAATGAGCTTAAAGTACATGGACTAGGATTTTTAACGGGCAACGGCGAGGCAGAGGGAACAGCGGAAGGAGAAGGAGGGATAGAAACAGGGAATAAGGCATGTCCCTCTTGTGATAAACTTGGCAGGAGCTCATCTCAGTCCTCAGGCACAGGACTCTTCCTGGCAAGCTTGGGTCTCTGGGTACAGTAAACACCTCCTGCTTCCAACAGCTGGACACTTTCAAGGGTACTAGGCAGAAAGGAGGGAACCTGCGCTGCCTGGCTAGACTTTGCTGGTGAATGGCCATGAGTCCAGAGCTTCCATTGTGTGCACTCACTAAGAAGTGTTGGCACATGTGGAAACCTTACTTTTTATAGTGTGTAAAGCCAGATGGGACCATTATGAACATCTAACCTGTCTTCCTGCATAACACAAGGTGAGAATCTCCCCTGGCCAGGGGATCCTGCACCAAACCCAGTAACTTGTGATTGAGCTAGAGGTGTCCAGTTGAGATTTACAGACTCCAAGGGAGTCTCACTACAGCCCTCACTAATCTGTTTCAGTGGCCAGTTACACTCACTCTGAACCATTTGCCTCTGGTTTCCAGTTTCTTTAAATCCTTTGCACATTCTAGCTACTGTGAGTGCTCACTGTTGGCTAGACTGTGGAAGCAGATGACAGATCAGCACCATCCTGACCACTCTGAATTGCCTTTCAGGGGCCATGGTTTTGGGAGCTAAAAGTGTGAGCTACTACAGCTTGAGCTAAAGAGACAGAAAATAACAGAGGGCTCTGTGGATCCAGTACATAGGGGGACCTGTCCCAATGGGTTACACCAGCCCCTAATCTCTACCTGACAGCTTGCTTTTTACATTGAGTCTCCTATTAACCAAGGCCTGCTCTGTCTCCCTCCCATTACTCCACAGCTCTTCTGTATGGGTTTCCAGAGTCTGTGTTCAACTAGCCAGAACTGATTAATTCAGAGACTCTGGCCTTCATTTGTTGTACCTGTCTCATTTCCCAGCTCTTCCAGCCGAGAGCCCAGGGTGGCTATTCAGTGAGACAACATGGAGGCCAGGCCCTGCAAAGTGTGTTGTGTTTTGCCCCTCAGCTTTCAATGGCCTCTGCTCCCAGACTCGCGGTCTGCAAGGGACATCCTGCGAGAAACCCCCACCTTAGACTGGATTGGACTGAAACAGGTAAGTCCAAGGTCGGTGGGAGTTCAAATCGAGCATGACCAAGCTTTCCCCACAAACCCAAGATGTGCAGCTGCCCTGAGTCCTCCCGCTCCTTCTATGCAGGACGCCAATCTCATTGCAGATAGTAAAACCTTCTAGCCACACTGGCCTGGACCAGCTTTGAGCCAATGCCTGTGACCCAGAGTGCTCTCACAGCCATCCCCCGAGCCCAGCTCTGTTGAATGGCATCTCCTGCAGTGAGACATTCCCTCCCCAGTGGGACTCGCCGTGCCCCTGGCAGATATGCTCAGCGGGTCCGTGTGTTCCCCTGATGCTGTGCCTGCCCCATATGTCAAGGGGATGGGGTGGCTCCTGGACATGCCTTCTCAGTGTAAAGTCATTACGCCGGGAGCAGTACGTATCCATTAGCAGCTGCTAGCAAAGTCCCATGAGCAGCAGGTTGCCACCTCCGAGATGCAAAACCCGAGACATCCGGGACAATCCCAAGCCCACAGACCTGGCCAGCTGGCAGTGGGTACTGAGCACCCTTATAGATTTCCCGGGACAGCAACCTCAACAAACGGATGTTCTTGGGACAACTTGGAGAGGTGGCAGTCCTGCCTCTATCTGTGGGTCTCCTCCCTGTCTCTGCATCCTGTCAGGGACCCACACCTGAACCCAGACCCAGCTCATTGCCCTCAGCTGAGTCAGCTAATGAACCCAGCCTCCTGACTGGCTGAAGACTCCAGCTGACCCATTCGTAAACCCTTCAGCAGGCCTGGGTCCCTGGATGCTCAACAGCATCCCACGTTGCAGCTGCTTTTCTGGTCCTGCCTCCTCCTCCTGTGCTCAGCTCCATCCTGGCTCCTAGCCCTCACCCCAGACCCCTCCTGCCTCCTGGTTTCTTTCCCCTGGCTCCTGGTTTAGGCTCCTGGCTCCCACCTCTGCTCTGGCTGATACTTAGGCTCTGACCCTCAGCTCCTGATTCCTGGCTCTCAGCTCTGGCTCGCTCCCTGAACTTGGTAACTTGGGTGCTGATTCAGGCTCTGGCCACTAGACCTGGTCACCGCTGCTCCACCCCTAGGCCTGCCTCCCACCCTGACCATTAGGTAAGACCACCCATAGCCTGCTCCTTAATACCTCACCTCCAGCCACCTGGACTGTGCAGCCTGACAGTCCCCCTCTTCTCCCCTAGTCTGAGAGGAGAAACCCAGACCCCTGAGAGGGGACCATAGGGAATCTGCCCCTGCTCCATCTTGAGAAGAGAAGTGTAGAGTGATGGGGGGAGAAAGGGAGAACAAGGGACTCCAAGAATGATGACTAGAAGTGGGGGAGACGGAGAGTGAGAATGACCAAGGGAGGAACAGAGAGACTGTGAGAGTGCAGGTGAAAGAGAGGGGCAGGGAGTAACAGAGAACAGCAGAATGTGAAAGAGAGACAGCTCAGCTCCAGCATGGTTCCCAGCCAGCTAGTGGCCATGGAGAGGTGTCTTGGACAATGCCCTTCCTCACACTCCCTGAGGGTCATGATAGTATGCTGCAGCTCTCTGGTGTACTGGGTTCTAGGAGCTTTCTATGGAGCTCCCCGGGTGACACTGAAGTTCCTAGGCAGGAGCAATGCAGAAAGAAGCTCAAATCAGGCCTGTTTGCCTTTGTGGGGAGACCAGCTGCTTTACTGGCTGTGACTCTGTACACATCCTAGCTGTGACAAACCACAACAGCACTTAGCACCTCCACAGCTCCCTTCTCCCGGGGTTGTGACGCACGCTGGAAAGCAACCGTCACACCATCCCGGGAGGCAGCCGAGCGTCATCACATTGCACCCATCTTGCAAGAGCGGAGACAGAGGCCCAGCACCATCAAGTGACTTGCCGAGCTGAAGGCAGAGTCGTGAAAGGACCCAGGAGCTCTGGCTTCCAGACACCAGGCAGCCTCATTCACACCTCTTCCACCCCATGGCTCTGTAGCCCTCTCAGAGTATCTTGTTTGTAAATAATTGCCGAAAGCCTGAAGTTTAGTGAAGGAAGCTGCTTTCCCCTAGCATTTGCAAAGGCTGTGATTTTGGAGGAGTATGTAGAGTAAGTGAGGCATTGTTCAGTGGATTAGGGCCTTGATATTTCTAATCATACCCTGCCTCAGCCTCCTCGAATCCTGAGAACCCTATTTACTGGCATTCAATGGTTTTTCAGGGTGCTATTTCTGATGCAGAATAATTAGCAGCATGCAGGAAAAGCAACAAAGCCCTGAATGGTATTTAGTGACAATTATTCCCCCAAACCATTGCTTACTATTATAAATGGAGCTTATTAGCACCAAATTGTTTCCATAGGAAGCAGCATCAGCAAGAAAAAGAATGGCTGCAGCTCATTCTACATTGCGGGTGTCAGCACAATAGAGCCTGCCAGTTTGTTCCCTTGCTTCAAGAATCCTGAGCGAGAAAAGCCGCTGATGGTGGGGCTGCAGTAGTAGTAATTCCAGGTGGCCTTGATCTGGGCTCAGAGCCCACCCGGCCTGCTTTGGACCACAGGAATATAGGTAACCTGGAGTGATACATTGCAAGCAGCTATCGTGAGCCATCTTTGGAAGCTGGAAAGAGGAGGGGATGGAGGAAAGGAGAGATTTCAGAGAGGCTTCAGGGCTGCCTGTGCAGTCCCTTTGTGATATGCTACTGAGGGGATTCTCAGCCACATGTACAGGCCCCCAAGCTCCGTTAGTCTGTCCCTGCCCTGAGTGCAGGTATGTGGCATGGGACAGTAGCTGTATCTGGGGCTGTTCAGGGAACATTGTGCCATCAGTGCAGCAGCCTTGGGGCTGCTCTAGTTTATGTTTGTGACACTCTGTGCTCCAAAGTTGCACTCTGCACCCCATACTCACCATAGCGATATGATTATGATGCATCTTTTACAAAACATGTCATGTGAGGTGTCAATAGAAAAGTTGTGGTTTGCTGAATATGATTATCCTATTTGTGTGCGTGTATCATTTTTGTATCAGGAGTTATTCATATTGACTTTGCATCTGTATTTCAAATGTGGTTGCTCCTGGATAACTCCCATAGGTTAGTTTACACCCAGTCTAGCCAGCACATTGTGAATGGACTATTCACAGGTAATGGCCCATCAACAAAAAACATGGGCCATGGGAAAAACATATCCTCACTGGAGGAGCTTTCCCGTGGATGCGTCAGCCAATCTATGGGTAATGGCTGCTATGACTCATTGAATCATGCAAGGGCAGGTGACCAAATCACGTGATTCTAGACTCCATCTTGTGCCTGTATTTTTCTACAAAGTGTGCTGGGGACTTTGCTTTGGACAATGAAGTTCCCTCCACATGAAAGAAGCTAATAAAGGGGGAAGTGACATCACTTCCCCTACAACACAACACCTGAAAACACCTGAGGAATGAAGATTGAATTGAGGAAGGTGGTTCCAGGCTGGAAAGAAGAAATCCCTGCCTGTGTATGCAAGATTGGTGGACTTTTTGTACCATCAGGGTGAGACACTGCTTGATTCAAATACTATCTTGTTTATAGGATTTCGATTGTGATTTTGTTTATTTCTTAGGTAACCAACTTTGATCAGTACGCTGTCACTTATAATCACTTAAAATCTATCTTTCTGTAGTTAATAAATTTGTTATATATTTTCTCCAAAAGCAGTGTGCTTCTTGACGTGCATGGGAAATCTACTCAGTGAACAAAAACTGGTGCATGTCCTCTCCACATAGAGGGAGGGGCAGACTGGGTAATAAATTTACACTGGTCAGACTTTTGACCAGGGCAAGACAGTACAGTTCTGGGGTCCTAGGCTGTGGAGCAGGGTGGTGGGTGGGGAAGCTGGCTGGAGCCTCTCTATTGTTAGTTCATGAGTGTCTGAGGAGAAGCATTCATATAACAGCAGCTGGGTGTGTCCCTGCCTGTGTGAATGTTTGCGTGAGTGTAGGATCTGGAGGGGTCTGCTGCTTGTCACAGCTTCACCGTGTGAGAGGGGGCCCATATTGGTATGCCAGAGGGCTCAGCGGTATCCCAGTTCCAGGTTGCACCCCAGGGAAGCCCGTCACAATGTTCTGTCCCCAACAGCTGAGAAGCACCAGAGTACAGCCTGGGGTAGCTAGAGGTGTTAAAGGGAACATCTGGCAGCAGATGAAGAGTCCGTGCAGAGGAAACCACAAGGTCAGGATGCTATTAATAGCTGTGTCCAGCTGAGCTGCCACAATGCCTGCTGGGGGCTGTAGTCTGGCCAGGGAGAAAGGCCTGTAGGAGAAGATGTAGGCCTGAGGCTTCCGGAACTACAGCTCCCCTGAGGCACTGCAGCGGCTCAGGTAGATGCAGAGATAAGCAGGCCAGGCAGCTCTGGGGCCATTGGATGCAGCCCCGAAGAGAAATCTAGTTAGTGGGGAGAGGGCCAGCTGCAGGCGGAGAAGGACCAGATGATGCCCTGGGGATGCCAGCACAGAGCTGGGACTCAGAACAGTCAGGGATGGAGTTTGAGTCATCCTGTCTAATTTGCTGCCCCATCCCTGGGCCGGGCATAGAAACAATGTGGGATCATCTCCATGCCTCTCCCATTTCCATGAGCCCCTGTGCATTGGCATGGAGTCAACAGATGTGTCTCCCTCCCCCCACACCTACAGGCTGCCAGTCCCCTCAATCCCATTTCCCTACCCAGCCCCCAGTCCCAGATTTATCACTCAGCCAGTCATAGTCCCCACTGGTTCCCAGTTGGTCTCCTTTCTCAGTCAGTCACACTCTCTCCTCGGCTTCTAGTCTCAGTCTCTGCCCGCAGTTCCCAGTCCCTGTCTCCTACCCCGAGGCTGTTTGTCCCAATCTACTCTCCTCCCAACCCTGCAGGGCCAGCTCCTGTCTTCTGTGTATTCAAATCAGACAGCTTCCTCATGTTGCTGGACCCACCCTGGCTCACAGCCAACCAGCGCTGCAATTTGCAGGGATAACCGGGCTTGGACCCAGTCGGAGCATGCTCAGTGCGGATGGAATCTTCAGGGAATTTATGCAAACTGAGATTTGTCAAAGGCTTATAACTTGGCCAAATTTGGGTGAATTTTCACAAGGATGGCAAAAAGCACAGCCCTGATGCAAAGGCTACCCCCTGGTCAAATTTCAAGTCCCTCCTCCAAAGCGTGGGCGAGCTAGAGCTGTTCAAAGAAAAGGTCATCAGGATGTTTCAGCATGGGCAAAACAAAGTATTTTCCCCTAGTCTCAGAGTTTGTCGACATGAGCAACAATGCACATTGCAGAGGTGTGATTTCTAAAGCTCACTGATAGGTTGTGCATTAATTGGTCTGTGTAGATACTGTTGGTGCACACTAAAGGCTCCCTAGCATGCTTTACTGTAGTACTGTTAGAAACAGCACTACATCAAAGTGCACAAGGGAACTTTTAGTGCAAACCAGCAGCATCTGCATGGACCAATTAATGCACAACATGTTGGTGTGCTTAAGAAATCACACCCCTGTAGAGCTCATTACCGCACTGTGTAGACAAGCCCGTAATCATGGAAATGGATGAATTCCATCCCCCCCCCCCAAAAAAAACAAAAAAAACAAAAAAACCCTATCAGCCTGAGGGAGACACCTGGCGTGGAAAATTTCACTGAAGCATTTAAAGTGTGGAAAGTTATAAGCTACTGAAAAGGTCGTATAATGGGAAGTCTCAGGCAACCTTAATAATAGCCAGCGCTACCAGCCCTGTCTGTAAACAATTTTATACAAAAAGGCTATTAAAAGAACTTTAAAGTTGCAAAATCGAGCACTTGAAACTTGGGAAATGGCAGAATTAAGGTGATTGTACATGTCCAGTTATGTCCTCTTATGAATTAGAATGCAATCTTTAATTGCATGATCATATACCATTTTTTCCCTACATGGATTGCCAGCAGAAGATCTGAGGCACAAACCTCTTCTTTTTTGAGTTAAAGAAGCAGCTGGTAGAAGTAGGTGCTTATCCTCTATGGTAGGAGCAGCCTCTTGGAGAGAGAACACAACATGCACCGTGCTAGCTGGTTACACAACCGTTTGTGAGACAGCACGGAGATGTTGTGTATCAGGCATCCTGAGGTTTGCTCCTGGCTCTGGGAGCAGGATGTGGTCTAGTGTTAGAGCAGTGGCTACAGGCAACATAGCCAAGTACATAATTTGGCACCTTCCTTCTGAAAGGCAGTGATGTGAAGTGAGTCTGTTATGTTTGAGAGACAAGTTCTCATCCCTGTTCTGTCTCAGGTGACCTTGTGTAACTGCTCAGTTATTAAACTTGTAAAACAGATAGATGAGACATTTGTTTTCCCCCAGCAGCAGGGCTTAGCGTAAGGATTATGAAGAGCACAAAATTATGAGGAAGAGCTGAGCAGAGAACTTGTGGTCTATGAGGGTGTAACCCTAGCAAGAAGGCATCTTGTGGAAGATTCTCCTTCTCACACTGTACCAGCTGTGCAGACATCACCATGTTCCCAAATACACAAGTATCACAACAGAGTCCTTAGAGATTTAAAGGTGCAGAAAACAAATATGTACCAGTTACTTAACTAAATATACCACATAGTGCGGTGAAGAATGGTGGCTATATTTACACAACTATTCTCTTCACACCTCCCTCCTGCTTTATAGCTGATTTAAAAGTTGCTTTTTCTCTTTCTTCTAGTGTGCAAACTTCGTGGGAGATTCCCTTTCGCAACCTGTTAAAGAAAACCATTCTAGCTATCCATCAAACATAAACCAACAGAGCTGTGTGTCAGAGAGATATAGAGCTGTGTGTGTGCTGCAAATGGTTCATCTGCAGACCGTAAAATAGGTACCAGTTGTTTGATTCAGGGAGTTTGGATCTTTTAGAGGAAGAACATTAATCTCTCTCCTTTCATTGCCTATCATATTTCTGTGCTTTTCATCTTCATCTTTATTATAATGTTGCCAACTGTTGGTGAGACCTTGTATATGAGGCAGTGTTACCTAGTGGGTAAAGCAATTGAGTAGGTGTTAGAAGGCCTGGGTTTTATTCCTGGCTCTTCTGGGTGACCTAGGGCAAGTCCACTCTGTGCCTCAGTTTCCCCATCTGTAAAATGAAGTTAATGACATTAACCTCCTTTGTACAATGCTTTGAGGTATATGGATGAAAAGATCTTGGAGTTATTATTATTTTATATCCAGGGGCTAATTTGGTCTGGGAGAGGGTAGGTACAGTCATTATAAATGTCTCTAGGAAGCATCTGACTTGTGCGTTTTCAGGTAGCACTTAGACACATGCAGTGCTGTACCTGCTGGCATTGAGTCTGTTGGCTTTGATGGTATTTGCATTGCTCTGTTACTCTGCAGTAGTCGCTCATGTCAAAATAGAACCTTGTATAGATCTGTCCTCTCTCTGAGCTTGCTTCTCCCACTGACTCATCACTGGCATATTAACACCAACCACCTCTAATCCTTTCCATAGCAAAGGAGAGCTCTGCCGGGGCTGCTGGAAAGTGAATCAGATCAATTCATAGTATGTCTGCTGTTGGCGAGGGATAGAGAGTCACAGAGTTTTCATTTTCTGCACAGAAGTCACAGTAGGAGAGCTGTGCTCTCTCTCTCCCAGCAATGGCATGCAAATAGACGCCTGCTGCATGGAGCAGGCCATGGTGACGGGCAAGGAAATTAACTAGAATAAAAGATCAGCTTCAATAGTGACTCCAGGAATAAATGCATTTACAAAGCGGGACAGGGAGGGAACTTTGGACTAATTAATGAACACTTCCCTGTAGGAACAGAATGAGATTGCCAGCTGCCGCATGACCTCCATCCATTCTGTGGAGACGCTGGGGAAAGTTATTATAAAGCAAAACAAATCTAAAACTCTCCTCCCCCCAAGGTAAATACATAACTCAAAAGTAGGTTTACTATTGACAAAGCACAGTGGAAAGCACAATTCATCTGGTACACTTGTGATCTCCTAGAGGCTGTATAGAGCTGCTGTAAGTAATGGCCATAAATACTGTAACTGAGTTAATGTCTCCCTCACGCTGATGCTGTTTGTTATTGCACACACCAAAAAACTGCAATGGAAGAACATTAGTAAGGATGCCAAGTCAAGCGCTCAGAAGTTAGGAAATGCCAGAATTAAGGTTGTCTGTGAAACCTTAATTCAACCCCCTTGTGCACACACATTATGATACAGTCTTTAATTACAAAATCACATACTTTTTCCACACAGCTGCTACCTCATTCAGTGCACAGGAGGCACCTGCTCTGCAGAGGAAAAGGGGCTGTGTGAAGGAAGGTGTTGTCTGTAGGATCCCTGCCTCATTTGTTTTAGAAGCTGGAAGGTGTGCAGTGAATGAGACAGGGGGCTGTAGAAAGAAAAAAGATGATCTCCAGGTGACGGCAGTTCATTGCTGCCCTGGAGAACTGGATTCCATCCCTGCCTCTGTCCCAGAGCTCCTGTATGATGCTGGGCATGCTGCTTAAACCAAACATTTCCCAGGTGGTCACTAATTGTGTGCTCCTCATTGTCTGAGTGCCCTGGGATCTGATCTGCAGGAGCACTAAGCACTCACAGCTGCAACTGAAGTCAATGGGAGCTGGGCTTCAAACATTTAAAGTGCGATATAATGGCAAATCAGGTCCTAGGCATCTGAAATGGTGCACCCCAAATTAGTGGATACTTTTGACCTTATTCTCTTTGTGCCTCAACTCCTGATTTGCCAAATGGGATAATACCATCCCTTGTCTCACAGGGGTGAAGCTAATTTAATTGATGTTTGTGAAGCACTCGGATTAAATTTTGTTATTAAAGCTAATGTTAAAAAAAGTATATAATATATAAATTGAGAAAAGAATGTCAGTACATCTGCGTATAGTGCTTAGATTATCCACAAATACAAAGTTTGTTTTTAAAAGTCACATGATACATTGTCACATGATACAAAGTCACATGATACACATCCATCTGATGAAGTGGGTATTCACCAATGAAAGCTTATGCTCCAATACATCTGTTAGTCTATAAGGTGCCACAGGACTCTTTGTTGCTTTTTACAGATCCAGACTAACACGGCTACCCCTCTGATACATGATACATAGAGTTCATAATCAGCAATAACCCAAATTTAGGTGAATAGATTTAACAATACAGTTTAGATATTAGAATCCAAATACTGGGGTACATCACTCATGAAAAGTTGTACAGAGGTTTGTTTGTGGAAACAAAATATATCAATGAGTGGAGATTGTCCCTCAGTAATTGAGAATTAGGTAACTGTCCATTTAGGAAAATACAATCCATGGATGAACCTTTCAGTTACTTTCCTGACTGTGCTTCTCATCGGCACTCCAGCTCATCCCTCTTGGTATTGCCGATGTCCGGTGATGTGTTCTATGTAGATGTCTCTCGACCACTTGATGGCATTCAACACCATGAGTTGCCGCATCAGCCGAGCGTAGCGTTGACCGATTCCGCATTCTCTCAGCACTCGCTTGTTACTAGGGTCCCATGAGCCCAAGGCTCCGATGATCAGTGCATGTGTCTGAACCTGGTAACCTTTCAAGGTTTCGGCCAGAGGGGCGTATTTCTCTACCTTTCGAGCTCAGGCATCGTGGAAGGCTGGGGTCCTGTTCTCGAAGGGCACTATGACATCCACCATGATGATCTTCTTCCGGTCCTCATTGGTGATGACAATGTCTGGTTGCAGTTGGCTGTCGGTTCCAGGGATGGCGGAGTTCACGGCCACCTTCCCCACAGGTGGCGGGATGGCTCTGGCCAGGCGATCTTGGATGGCGTTGTGTCACAGCTGCCAAGCTCTCGAATGGGACTTGCAGATACACAGGACGTGGGATAGTGTCTCGTTGGCATAGCCGCAGTTCCTGCATCGCTTGTCCCGATTCCCATGGCAGACGGCTCCATTCAGTGGGACGCAGTTGAGCCGGGCGATGTGGATGAACCTCCAGTTGGCAAATCGGGTGAAGCTGCCCCCAGGGAGGAAGTGGTTGCTGGTGTCCCATTTGCACATCACCTTGAACGCCTTGCTCTGGCCCAGTTTCCATTTCAGGTTTTCCACATATTGGCAGTGAACAGCATCCTTCAGGGTCCTCTCCAGCATGGTTCTAGCTCGCAGAGTGATGATAGCGTGATTCTTCATCTGTAGCACCAGGACTCCCAGCTCCTGGCGTTCCTAGCACCATGTCCAGTGGCAGCCAATACGCTTCTTCAGTCATCGCGGAGCGTTGCAGGCATGAGTCCAGAGCGAAGCAAAGTTTCCCCCTCTCTTCCAAATTCACCTTCCAGCGAGCCCCTCAGGTAGGTGGCAACATCTTGGTTGGAGGGGGTCCTGGCGATTCGCTTCTTGACGGCATCCTGCAGAGCACTCTCCGCAATGTTCCTCACCGTGGCGTCCGGGCACGTCAGAAGGCGGAAGGCATGAGTGATCACGGCAATGTTGCACAGATCACCCATTTGAGGGATGTTGGCGCCACCCTGCCTGTGCGAGATGTACGCCAGTTCATTGCTGGCCCTCTGTGGAAGAAACATCCACTTCTTCACCAGCTGCCAGATGGTGTCTGCCTTGTTCAGAGGTACCTTCGCCAAGCAGATCTCTACAGTGATTCATGCCTTAGAAAAGCCCATGAGGAAACAAAACATTCTGTCTTCAGGGTTTGAACAGTGTGCTGTAAATAAGGCAGCAGCCACATACTGAACAATGAGGATAAAACAAAATATTGAATAGCTGCTCATTTAGTGACCATGTCCATCCAGTCCTCTGAATGAGGCAGGGGTCCTGGGGAAAATAGTATGGGATTGTATAATTAAAGACTATATCATAATGCCTATACACAAGGGAGTCTATCAGAGAGTAGTTATCAATGGTTCACAGCCAACCTGGAAGGGCATATCGAGTGGGGTGCCACAGAGATCTGTCCTTGGTCCAATTCTATTTAATAGCTTCACACATTATTTGGATAACGGCCTTAGAAAGTACACTTATAAAGTCTATGGACAATACCAAGCTGGGAGGGGTTGCAAGTGCTTTGGAGAAAGTGATCTTGACAAACTGCAGTGATCTGAAATAAATAGGATGAAATTCAGTGAGGACAAATGCAAAGTACTACACTTAGGAAGGAATAATCAATCAATAATTCAAATTGGAAATGACTGCCTAAATTCGAGTACTGCAGGAATGGATCAGGAGGTCAAATGAAGTATGAGTCGACAATTTAATATTGTTGCAAAAAAAGCAGATATCATTCTGGGATGTATTAATAGTAGTGTTGTAAGTAAGACAGGAGAAGTAATTCTTCCACTTTTCTCAGCACTGATAAGGCCTCAGCTGCAGTACTGTGTCCAGTTCTGGGCATCACATTACAGGGAAGATGTGGACAAATTGGAGAAAGTCCAGAATAGAGCAACAAAAATGATTAAACATGACCTATGAGGAAAGATTTAAAAAAACTGGGTTTTGTTTTGTCTGGAGAAGGAAAGACTGATGGGGGACATGATAGCAGTCTTTGAGTACATAAATGGTTGTTATAAAGAAGAGGGTGATAAATTGTTCTCCTTAACCACTGAGGATAGGACAAGAAGCAATGGGCTTAAATTGCAGCTAGGGAGATTTAGGTTAGACATTAGGAAAAATCTTCCTAATTGTCAGGGTAGTTAAGCACCGGAACAAATTACCTATGGGGTTGTGGAATCTCCATCATTGGAGATTTTTAAGAACAGGTTAGAGAAATAACTGTCGGGGATGGTCTAGATGATACTGAGTCCTGTCTTAGTGCAGGGGATGGGACTAGATGACCTAATGAGGTCCCTTCCAGTTTGGCATTTCTATGATTCCCTGCCTCTAAGGGGGTGAATTAAGGTTGCACAGGCAACCTCAATTCTGGCATTTCCTGACTATGGATAACTTGACTTTGCAACCTGAGTTGTGTTCCTTGAATGTAGTTTTGTATGTAGTATATATAAAATAGTTACACAAGGAAGTGACAAATGAGCAAAGTAGCATGTTACTAACAGCACTGGTGTCTTTCAGTCTAAGGGCAAATCTTCCCTTCCTAGTGTGACACTCGCAGGCTGAAAGAAATTGCTCAAACTAGATTCTCCTGTGGAGCCTGTGGTGTGTGGAGGTGTAACAATGATCACTGGAGTCAGCGGGCTCTGGAGCCATGGGTCTGAATGCCCATCCCATAGCTGTGCAATAAGGGCCTGACCTGCAGTACTGCTGGTTTAACCCAGAGAAATGATCCCAGGTCATTTCCTGACCTATCACATGACCTGGGATCAAGTCTCCTAAGGCAAATACCCTGATCACATGACAGGGGTCAGTTTCTAGGGTTACTGTTACACTGGGAGCTCCACAGGGCCTGAAGAACAAATTGGTCCCCAAACCCAGTGGCCCTGGGGCATCTAGGTGCTGTGCTTGCCCTATATTGCTGTTCCCTATTCCCCATAAACTGCAGTGAGTCCCTATTGGCTTCCCCTCTTAACCAGGATTGGCTTTTAGCCAACTTCTCCTCATTCTGGATTGTGGAGTGTGGTTTCTGGCCATCCAAACCATGCCCAATTTTCATTCATGTTTTTCTGTCTAAATTTTTCCTCCTGGTCAATTTCACTGATAATGTTCTGCCTCTTTGGGAAATCAGCCTTTTTGAAGCACCTAGTATAAATATCACAGATTAGCACTGTCCTCTGTTTGCTCATAATGAATAAGAACATAAGACCAGCCATACTGGGTCAGACCAAAGGTCCATCTAGTCCAGATCCTGTCTTCTGACAGTGGCCAATGCCAGGTGCCCCAGAGGGAATGAACAGAACAGGTAATCACCAAGTGATCCATCCCCTGTCGCCCATCCCCAGCTTCTGGCAAACAGAGGCTAGGGACACCATCCCTGCCTATCCTGGCTAATAACCATTGATGGACCTATCCTCCATGAATTTACCTAGTTCTCTAATCAGGTCATCATTACTGGTCCCTAGGCAACCACCAATTTCCAGTCCAGCAATTAATGTATCTTTATCCATCATAATGAGGTCCACTATAGCGTTACTTTGTGTTGGGTGCAATACCTTTTGTGTTAGAAAATTATCATCTACAATGTTTAGAAACTCCAGTGCCTGCATGAGGCATCCAGCAGGTCTCTCTTAACTTGAAGACCCTCATGATATCACAATTTTCTTCCCACTCATTACAGGCAGGTGCTTAAGGAGCATCTCATCTTGTTCTCTGGTTTCTTTCAGTGGTCTGTAACAGAGACTCTCCAGCATCCTCTCTGGGCCTTTATTAATTAGCACATTGACCCTCATGCATTCAAGATACTGGAGTTCTGAATTACTGATAACTAGAAAATAGAGAATGGTGTCTTTCATGTAAAGTGCCACTTCCCCACTGGTTTTATCTACTCTGTCTTTCCTAAACATGTTTTAACCTGTGATTTTAAATTCCTATCCTGTGAACCATCCCACAATATTTCAGTCATGTCAAATATATCAAATCTCCTCTCATTTGTGAGAATTTCCATTCCCTCCTGCTGGTTACCCAGCATTGGTCCAAGCATTTGTCTATAATCAATTCAATTTCTTCTCTTCACTTTCATCACCAGCTCTGTTCAACATGTTCATGACACCTTGAGACTGCAGCACGTTTTCTCTCTTAGCGTCCTCCCTGGCATAGAGCCCTGCTGGCTGCTCCAGCTAGTCTCCAGCCCTGCAGCTTAGCCCTGTGACTTCCGAGAGGCAGGTCGCCCCATTGGTGAAACCCTCTCTCCTGCAGGAATGTGGCACGCTAGCCCAGAGTCTACAGCAGCACCCCTGCAGCAGCTCAGGTCAGCCCCTCTCCCTGGCCTGTGCTGGAAGAACCCAATCCGTGGGAGTTCCCTTGAGACAAGCTTGGTGTGTGTGTGTGTGGGGGGGGGGACACACTTCCCAGGAGTACCCAGGCTTGTGAGGCACCTCGCTACCACCTGCCCTTAGTGTGGGGAAGCCTGTCTGTGCCTGCCTGGGTCAGCTCCCTGCCTCCACCAGCCTCTGGTGATGCAAGCCCTGCCCACCAGGCCTTGTGGGCCCCGCTATCTCTGTACAGGCAGACACCAACCCCCGAGTCCCCCGAGCACCCCCTGGAGCATCCAGCCCCTGGGCACTCCCAGCATTCACACATCTGCTGCTCCCAAAGGAATGGTATGCACCGGCTTACCAGTGCCCCACTCCACACAGCTCTGAGATGTGGTTACAGTACAAACAAGCCACTTAACACAGAACAGAGGTTTGAGAAGAAGCAAATAGAACTAATGGAAACAAATGGTTACATGTAGACTAAAATCATAACATACCTTCTAGAGCCTAAGCTTAACTGACAAGACAGTCCCCTCTCTCATAAAGGTTAGCTCACCCAAGCATCAAACAGCCAGACTGGTGGTCAGATTCTCCCCTCCACTGGGGGGTGTGGGAGGAGAAAGCTGCATGGCATTGCTGAGCCCACAAGCTGTTCATCTCCACCCTGCAGCATGGCAATGGCAGGACTTGGCTTGGAGCAGGGGAACACCCGAATTCCACTGAATCCTCCCCGCAGGCCTGGGGAGCTCCTGTCAGAACCCCCTGAGGGGATTAATGTTGCTCCAAACCATGACTGTGCAATGCAACTCTAATAAACCCTGAACTGATTGTTCAGAGAGGGTCCCCCTGGGTTGTTGCGGGGAGGCAGGACCTTGTTCCTTGGCTCCTTCACAGCAGAGCAGTGGGAGAGCTTGGAGGGGGGTAGAAGCAGCTTTATAGAGGGGGAACCTAGGGGAATCATGGGAATCTAAGGGGTGTGGTTTATGGCAGGGCAGAGCCAGTCTAAAGGGGATGCTGTGGCTGTTCCCACACCCCTCACTGGGGGAGGTGCACCATGTCCTCCTTACCCCTCTGCTGCTGGAAACCAGCAAGGGGAGCAGAGTGGTCGCCCACTCAGCAGGTGCAAAGTGTGTGGGGAGATCTCACAGTCCCAGCCCTCCTGCTTCCCAGAGCCCAGACAAAGGCAAGACATCCGGTCAGGACTCTCTGACAGCAGCAGTGACCTGCAGGAGTGTCATAGGAGAGGATGCTTAACTTTGTCTGCAAACAGCTTCTTCTGTGCTGCTGGGGGAGGGAGGGAGGGTGCTGGGCTAGCATGTACTTGTGCTACTCAGAGCTCTTTGCTTGCTAGATGTGACAGTAATACCTATTTGCTCCCCTTGTTGTGGTTCCTACTCTCATACAGAGCTTAGTGAAGCCCTGTTAAACTCCCCCCTAGACTGCCTGCTGTGCTCTGGCATTCAAAGCCCAGCTGCTGGAGGTGCAGTGCGGTACAGAACAGTGTACTTTAAATCCCCAGCAGGTGGACTGGGCTTTCATGGAACTGCCCAGATGAGAACCAAAAGCTGTTACCATCTGACAGCTGCCTGGGGGTCTATGTGACATGCATGTGGAGCTTTCAGTCTCATTCCTCAGGAACAGGTGCTCGCCTCATGGAAACCAGCACCACAGCTAGGACAAGCTGACAACCCTTATTCTCAACAGAGAGGCTCAGGCTGGCCCTGGCATGGAGACCAGTCTCCCAGCTCATGCTTAGAGAGGGTCTAGTAGTGGGGAAGTCGAGGGTTAGGGGACACAGCAAGGTTACACTGCACCTCCCTATTCTGCAGATAACTGACAGCTCCAAGTTCCAGAGCTGTCAGTACAGCACCTTTCAAACGCCCAGAATACACCAGAGCTGGTAGAAAAATGGATTCTATTTTCCATAAAAATATTTCAAAGGAAGAGATTTTTTTGTCCAGATTTGTCATGGAATTTGGGGTGGTTTTGCTGAAAACTGATTTTTTTCCAGTTTTTTTAATTCCCACCTTACCCCCCCCCCAAAAACAAACAAACAAACAAACAAACAAACAAACAAACAACACAACACAACATGGCAAAAAAAGCAAACATGTTCATAAGGAACTTTTTGTTGCACCAAAAGTTTTGACAAAGTGTTTGATCAGCTCTCCTGAGAATATCTTATTAGAACCTGCCTCTGTGTCCTAAAATCTGTCCTCAGTAACTTCAGCGAGGTAGCCTGGGTTCAACTGAGAGCACTTTTTGGCCCCATCTCTCTATCCATTACTTGTCTCAAGAGAACTGCACCAGATGACCATGCATGCGAAGCTCCCCATAAACAAGCTGGATGGAATGGCCTGGCTTCCAAATATATCAAGGCTCATTCTAGACATTTCCAGTGTGATGCAGGCAACTTGCCTGGCCAGGATTGTGTATTTTGCTCTCCCGTGCAGCCTGCTGGAGAAAGAGCCCCATCGGCCAGCCATTATTAAAGACCTAACCGCTTGCCCCTGGGAGGGAGAGGAACCCCAGGGAGATAAGTCTGGGCCTGAGCATCCCCCGGCTGAGCCACCTGCCCAGAGTATCAGAGCAGATTTACTGTGGGAACACTGACTCTGGAAACAGAATGCGCTCCCCCGAGTGGGTAGCTGAGCAGGGAGTATAATAGGTTAGTCGTGTTCCCTAATAAGGGAAGCAGTTTGTGGTGTCTGATAAGAACTATTTTACAACAGAACATAATCTACTGTAACTCTTTATTATGTCTAATGCAATAGAAGTGTAAACAGGGCTGACGAGAAATTAAAATCAATTGCATTCTCCTCTCAATGGCAATATCAGTTTGTCAGTAATTACTTGTTTGTTGTCTTCATTGTGAAGCCAAACAATTCCAAGGTTGTTAATGCTCCGAGAGAGAAAATGAAATTACATATTCAATTTATTCTGCACAGAAACAAATTACCACGAAGAAAGGAAGGGATTTATTTGTATTCCTGTGGTGGAGTTGGTGACATCCAATCTGATAGAACAGCTTCTCTACCTCCATCAGCCCCATGAGGACTTCACAATGACAGTGACTCCAGGGCAGCCACAGGTTTCTGTCTAACCATCAACACATGCGGAGCGGGAGGTGGATCTTCCTTATCTCAGTAGCCTGGCCTCCAGCAGGCTGTCTGGGGATTCAGTCTTTTCCTTTCTGAAAGAAGGCCATGCTATTTAATACTCTATGTGCAGCATAGGCTAGACTCTGGTCTTTGAGACATTGGTGTAAATTCAGGATTTCCTCACTGGAGTTGCTCCAGAACTGCACTCTTGTAACTTAGATCAAAGCCTGGTGTAAGGTGTATTCAACAGAGACCACACTCTGCTCTCAGTTACGCCAGTATAATTACTTCAGCGGAGTTACTCAGGATTTCCAGTGGTGTATATGTGTGGGCATATGAGGACGTGTGTGTGTTTCTTGTGATAAAGTATTTGAATGAGTTAAGCCCTTTATTGTATCAGTATCAAATGGTATCTTTATCCAATTAACTTCTACAGTGCTTGACTTCATCTTTCTCCAAAGCTGACTTAAAAATTAATGATACTTTGCATTTCTCGTGCCTTTCATCTGACGATCTCAAATGGATGGCTGGTAGCAAAGGGTTGGGTTTTTTTGTTTTTTTTTAACTAGCTGCTAAAAATGTAACAAATCATTAGGGGGATTCACTTCCTTTGCCTTGCTCTCTGTGTTACTAAGCAAGCACAGGCTGAGGACAGGTATTCGAACACTCCATCATCTGTATCCCATAACACAGCCAAGAAGAGCACAGCTATTTAATATAGAATATCTTATTGCCCTTATATAAGTCCATGGTATGCCCACATCTTGAATACTGCGTACAGATGTGGTCTCCTCATCTCAAAAACGATATACTGGCATTAGAAAAGGTTCAGAGAAGGGCAACTAAAATGATTAGGGGTTTGGAACGGGTCCCATATGAGGAGAGATTAAAGAGGCTAGGACTTTTCAGCTTGGAAAAGAGGAGACTAAGGGGGGATATGATAGAGGTATATAAAATTATGAGTGGTGTGGAGAAAGTGAATAGGGAAAAGTTATTTACTTGTTCCCATAATATAAGAACTAGGGGCCACCAAATGAAATTAATGGGTGGCAGGTTTAAAACAAATAAAAGGAAGTTCTTCTTCACACAGCACACAGTCAACCTGTGGAACTCCTTGCCTGAGGAGGTTGTGAAGGCTAGGACTATAACAGGGTTTAAAATATAACTAAATAAATTCAGGTTAAGTCCATTAATGGCTATTAGCCAGGATGGGTAAGGAATGGTGTCCCTAGCCTCTGTTTGTCACAGGGTGGAGATGGATGGCAGGAGAGAGATCACTTGATCATTACCTGTTAGGTTCACTCCCTCTGGGACACCTGGCATTGGTCACTGTTGGTAGACAGGATACTGGGCTGGATGGACCTTTGGCCTGACCCACTATGGCCATTCTTATGTTCTTTATAATTAAATACAGGTTTTATTAACCTGACATTAAATCTAGCCAGACACTGAATGGAAAAGCGTGTGTCCCAGACAGAAGAAGGTCACTTGTTTGGGAGGCAAGGGGGTAATGGGGTCCCTCTGGGACCTTCTGCACTTAGCAGCTGGTTATGGGGTAAGTCACAAACTCAATGTACTGTGGTGGCGAGAATGATGATTCAGCTGGAGCAGCGTTTATTCTCCTGGGATAGCAGGGGTGGCTTGTAACGTGGGGAAGGCTCAGCTGGAAATTAATGTGCACAGGCCATGAAAGCCAGGAACATCCGCTGTAATGGGAATCAGAGGGGGGTAACATCCTGCAAAGAACCCACGAAGATTAGTGGCCAAATCACACCCTTGGTTTGGCCCACGCAGCCCCACGAGTGCCAGCTGCCCGCAAGTGGGACATCAACCATTAAAGAAAAGGAAAAGTGACTTCCATGGTGATACAATATCTCTGCCTTCCAGCCCCGGCCTGTCAGAGCCGGTGGGAGCTTGATAACCGGACACGTATGCGCAATGTGCATGTATGGTACGTCTATATGTATATTGGGGCTGCACAGACCTTGCTAATGAGAGAAGCAGAGATGGAAAATATTGTAACCCACTGTCCTGCAGGGTGCAGCTGGGAGCACTGGGGAAGGCCAGATCCCTTGGGGTGGTGGGAGCTGCTCTGTGCACCACAAGCTCGGAGGCCAGTGCTGCAGGCACCCCCAGCCCAGTGCTCTAAGGGCTCCGGCCCTCGGTGGGCCCCATTAGCACTCGCACACTCTGGGTAACATCCGACTGCTTCATCAGGGCTGCCAGCAACTAAGGATCGAAGACCCTCAGCAGAGCAGCTTCACTGGTTACAGCAAAATGTACCCGCCCAGCCCCTGGGGAGCCCAGCAGAGGGTACGGGGGTCATTGTGTCTCTGCATTGTCCTCCAGCCAGCAGCTGCTGCCCTGGGTCCTTCCGCTGCAGCTACTGCAGCCCCGCCAGCAGCAGGGTGTGTCTGCCCAGCTCTCAGCTTCCAGCCTCAGCTCCCCAGCTCCTGCCCTGCTGCTTGCACGCTGCCTCTGGCTGCCGCCCCAGCCTGGTCCCCCCTGGGCTCAGGTTGTGTACTCTGGTCTGGAGGACTGTGGAGCCGCATACTTGCTGCTGCACTAACACAGTGCCCTCTACTGACTGGATCGTCCCTGTCCAGCTCAGCCCAGCTGGGGCAGGGAAGGTACCAGAATGCACCAGCGGGTGCATTACAACCCCTGTTATTGTTACTCTCACCCTCTCTGTGTGGAGCTTTCTCTCCCTCTACTGGTGGCTGGGACACACAGAGGTTGATAAGTCCACTGCAGGCTTTGCTGGTGGAAGGGGGGCTTTGAGTTTATGTAGACTGTGCTTGTAGAATCAGTGGTGCCAGGCTCAAGCCCTGCTGCTAACACCCCCTGCAGGGGTGCACTGTAACCCCAGCTAGTCTGAGGGCATGGCCCACATGTGAGTCATGAAGGGGTCCCACAGGCTGTAGGACCCTTGGCTCCTCTGTCTGCACTAGGCTCTAAGAGGGGAAGGAACAATCTGTAGTTTCCCTGTCAGGACCCAAAACCAGTCCTGGTATCTTGCCCAGATCCCAACCCCAAAGCCTTTTGGAGCCCCAGAGGATTGTGGGATTTGGATTGGCTGTGGAAGGACATCATGGCTGGTTAATGGGTCTCAGGCAGGAAAAGGGTAGGCTCCTCAGCCTAGTCCCTCAGCCTGCCCCACCCCACGCAGGGCATAGTTTATGGGCATGATGTGCCTCCGCTCCAGGGTAGGGAGCATCTCTTGCAATGTCTCTTTCTCAGCCCCATTGGGCCCAGATTTCCAAGTGCTCCATGCCCATAGTCCAGACCAGATCTTCCAAAGAGCTCGGCTCTCTGTGTGCACTCAGCATGCTGAGCACCTTTGTAGGTTCAGCCACTTGGCGTGCTGAGCTGGAGGAGGGCAGTGAGAGAGGAAGGATATCCCAGTGGATACGGTTCAAGCCGGGGACTGGGGAGACCTGGGTTTCATTCCCTGCTCTGCTACAAACTCCCTGTGCACCTGAGGCAAGTCTCGTAGGTCCAGCTCCTGAAAGCTTTTTAGGCACCTAACCTCCACTGGAAACCAGTTACCTCTGAGGAGCTGTGCTTTGGTTCCCTGTTTGTACTATGGGGGTAGAAGTAATGCCTCCATCATGAAGGAAAAATACATGACAGGTTGTGAGGTGCTCACCTACGCTGGTGATGGGCCCTAGGTAGGTACCTGCTCTGCCTGCCCACTTCCTGGATCCCAATAGGATCACAAATTAGGTACCTGCGATAGAATAGGGCTTGGAACGTGCTTCCAGCTGGAGTCTGACCTTGGAACTGTAGCTCATATGACCTTGGCAAGTAAATAAATTGTTACTGGGAGTCAGGACATGCAGGAATCAGTGAAAGGAAAATGCTGCAGGACATGTTCCACCTGCCCCTGGAAGACAGAGGGGTGTGGGTGGACTGTTAACTCTGCTCTGAGGCCTCAGAACTGTTCGGGTTATTGCATGCAATCAGCATCTTTGGTCTCTGCATGGGATTAACGTAAAGGACTGATATTCCTCCAGATGATGCCAGTGGAGGAAATTCTCTTAGCATTTCAATCATTACTCCTCCTTCTGCAGCAATGGGCCTCTGGAAGGGAGGGTACATGTGCATTTTAATCACAGGGAGGCATTGGTTTGTAGACTGACATTCCTGTTGTAAAGTGCTATGAGCGCTGAGGGGATGAGCTTTATTATTGATCACGGTTATTAACTGGGCTGTGCTAATCAAAATATCTCCAGCAGTGAGAAAGAATCAGGCCCAGATCCAGCAACATCCTAGGGCAGACCCCTGGTGCCCAAGCAGAGCCCCATTGACTGCCACACCCCACAGTGCAGGAGCAGGACCTGAGAACAGATAGAATCTCCCCTAGGACCCTGCTTCTGCATACATGCACATGCTTAGCCTTATTCACGACTCCCCCTTGAAGCTACGCATGTGTATGTTTGCAAGGCCTGGACCAACTCACACACAATTATTTATACAGGTTCTGCGGGTGTCTTACATGGCCCCTCCCCAGCGGTGTGCAGGCAGCCTCAGCAATGCTGGGACAGAATACTAGGGCTCCAGCAGGTAAAACATCCCTGAGCTTGATGTGGCTGTTAAACGCAAGCAGCTGCATTAAGTTCAGCTCCATCCACGCCCCAGAGAAAAGCAAAGGCACGTTTCCCAGAGGAGAAAGCAAAACTAAGCAGGGAGAATGCATGTGAATTCAGTGCAATATACTGCCCAGCTTCTAGGGAGGAGTTAGGAGCATCAATGAATTAATTAATTTAAGCCAGGAGAACTCTACTGCCACCAGCCTTTAACTGCTTAAAGGGACAGTATCAATCCAGAGCTCCCTCGTAAAAACAAAACTAACCCAACCCCCATTCTCATTCAGCTATTGGACGGACTGAGCATTACAGGTGCAGTGGTTGTAATTCCTGCTGCGAGCTGCTCCAAGCTGAGGGATCTTTGGAGAGGTTCTCTTCCCTGTGCTCCGCAGGAGGCCAGGCTAGATGATCAGAATGGTCCCTTCTGGCCAGACAACCCATGGATCTGTGACCTGAGTGAATCTCCAGGGGCAGGCTAAGAAGTTTCATTTGCTGCTTCCCAGGACAAAGTTTTGTCTGAATTTCCAACACTGCAGGGGAAAATCCACCCCTCCCCCTTCTCTCCCCCATTCTCCTTGAATTATTTATAACCCATGAAAACTTTCCAGTCCCTATTGGGGTTGATAAGTTGCCCCCACTCCATGTTTTGAACACACATCTCAATGTTGGCTGCTAAGCAGCTCCCAGCTGGTGCAGTCCCTATAAACTCAGCTCATCAGCCACCTTTACACCAGTTTAACTTCTTACGTCCACCTTGTCAGCCCTGGGGTTGGACAGATAAACCGCCCTCTACAACTGGGTCTGTTATAACACAGTCAGGCCTTGGGGACTGGCTAGAGCATAGCGCCCCCTGAAGCAGAGTCTGTTATAACATGGTCAGGCCTGGGACATTATTTTTTATAATCACCAAAGGGGACAATATATATTTACTCTGGGACCATTCAAATTATTATTATAACTTCCAGTAGGGAAGTTAAGAAATAAATGTGAAATAAAATGCCAAAGCAAGGCACTGACTCAGTGAGCCTTTAATAAATCACTGTTGGGAATAAAACATTCGGAGTCAGAACAGTCAGACTCTGGGCTTCCATCACCCAGATACTCCCTGCTCTCCTTGTGCCTCCAAGCTCACCTGAGAAGCAGGAGGGTGAATGACAGGCCTTACATCCTCCTGCCTGCTGTGCCCAGCCCTGGAACATGCCCACCACCAGTGTAGCCCCAGTAGTAACCAGGAGGGCTAGTTCCCCACCCGTGTCTCCGGTTGTGTCACTAACACAACACCTGCAGTACAGAGTGTGCTGAGCTGAGATGCTCCAGACCAGAGCTCCCAGTCCCGAGGGCTCTGACCCAGACAGGTGGGAGGATAGGCTCAAAATTACAAGGCTCGAAATTTGCTTCAGCCCCTTGTGGTTTTGATTTCCATGACCTTTTGAATGAATGGGGTTTCCTGTGCAGCAGCTGAAGAAGAGCAAAGATACAGTTCCCAGGGAGGAGTTAGAGCCGGGCAGAAATGTTCCAGTGGAAAGTGCAGATTGGATGACATTGAAACGCTCAATGGGCATATGTCGATTCCACTAAAACTTCCAAGAGAAACCAGGCCAGTCTGCCAGCCTGGTGCCCTGCCAGCCCTCCTGCTTTCAAGCCAGCTGGTAGCAATCTGCCCAGATCTACATCTGCAGATCTGTTGGATTGTTCTGCTCCCTGGGTCCCTCTTCTCCTCTGCTCCCCATGTACCCAGGGCTGCCTTGCTCCCTGGTCCCCATCTCCCCCATCTACCTACCTGCTGGGCTGCCCTGCTCCCTGGTCCTCATCTCCCCCATCTACCTGCCTGCTGGGCTGCCCTGCTCCCTGGGTCCCCCTTCTCCCCCATCTACCTACCTGCTGGGCTTCCCTGCTCCCTGGGTCCCCCTTCTCCCCAGCTCCCCATCTACCTACCTGCTGGGCTGCCCTGCTCCCTGGGTCCCTGTCTCACCCATCTACCTTCCTGCTGGGCTGCCCTGCTCCCTGGTCCCCATCTACCTGCCTGCTGGGCTGCCCTGCTGCCTGGGTCCCCGTCTCCCCCATCTACTTGCTTGCTGGGCTTCCCTGCTCCCTGGGTCTCCGTCTCCCCATCTACCCACCTGCTGGGCTGCCCTGCTCCTTGGGTCCCCCTTCTCCCCAGCTCCCCATCTACCCGCCGGCTGGGCTGCCCTGCTCCTTGGGTCTCCCTTCTCCCCAGCTGCCTGCCTGCTGGGTTCCCCGTCACCCCATGTACCCATTTACTGGGCTTCCCTGCTCCCTGAGCTCTCCAGTTCCATGGGCTGCCTCCTCCTCGTCTGCCTACGGGGCTGCCAGGGAGCCCGGCATCCAGGGAATGGTGCAGTCCAGGCAGTCAGGAGGGTGGGGTGGCACAGCAGTTCCCCTGCCGGGTGGCCCAGGGACCAGGGCAGCTCAGTGCCAGGCAGGCAGCCGGCAATCCAAAGAGCCCATTTCAGTTCTCCTGAAACAGAACTTTTTGAATTTCATTCCTATGAAAAAATTCAACAATTTTGAGTTTTTGTCCCAATGTGGCACTTTTGTGACCCCCCACCCCACCCCCCTAGGTGGTGCCTCTCTGAACCAGGAGGTGCCCAAATATGCCCCCATGGCTCGTTTTCTCCAACAACATCAGCCTCATTGAAAAACTACCCAGTGCAGAGCAGAATGATTTCCCAATCAGCTGTTTCCTTCTAAGACCCTGTGCTCCTTCCTAGAAATGCACGGCAGGCTGTAGAAATTATGGAAAGCTCCCGCTCTGGGGGGCAACGAACAGTGATTCCTATTCTGTGCTGGTTTATATTTAGGTTTTATAATCACTCACATATTTTAAATTTAACCAAAGCAACGTTTCTCTAACATGGGCAGCAAACAAAGGCAAGGAGCCTAAGCTGTGCTGAATGAGCTCTGCACTGCACCCTTCACTTCCCTAATGCTTTTCCTGCTCCAAATTATCCCCTGAGCATTCTTTTTAGCCAATGTATACAAATGATTTGTAGGAGTTATTCTCCCCTGCAACATAATAACACAGCAGGGCTGTGTGGCTAGTAGCCCTGTTCCTGCTCAATTCAGAGAGACTGCTTGCTTTTGTGCAGTACTCTCACACCTTTGTTCTTTATTAAAATGAAAATTAGCATGAAGCTCAACTACCAGCTTGATAGTTTCTGAAGCTGCCTAGCAAATACTTATGTTAAACCAATTCTGAGCCGTCCTATAATTCCGCTCTCCGAATGGAACGGGCTTGCTGGCATAAATTAAAATGTTGACCGTGAGTCAACAGAAAGCAAAGTTAACTGTTCTAAGATGCTGCACAGTATTAGTGCAAGTGATGCATGTTTCTCTTGGAGCCAAAGCTAACAGAGGAGTATAAAGGAGACCAGAGCTGTAATACAGCCGAGTCATTAACAAACAACATCTTCTAGAGAATAGCTCTTTATATTACACTAGAATGATATTTCAGATTTAAGGTCTACATGGTGGGCATTTCAAAGACTTTGAAGGGGTTCTATTAGGCCTGCCACTCAAATTTCCATTACCCTGCAAATTATCTTCCACATCAGGATTATTGAGTCCATCATTAACCATCCACGAGTCTGGTTTAAAAGCTCACTGGACTGCACGGAGAATTAGAGAAAGCATGGGCTGAATTCCACCAGCATGCCGCCCCTCCTTTGCAATGGAACAAAACTGATTAGAGAGGATCTCTCCCCCACCCCACTCCCAATGGTACATTTGTGGCCCCAAATATAGTGATTGGTACAATCCTGTGCACAGGAGCAAAAGCCTCCATGGTGAAGCACCTAATTCATTTAGACCTAGATACTGCTGGTCTCCAAGTATTGTTTTGAATCATAGTGAGGTATATTCTGCCAATATCTCCTTGCTCAGGGAATCCAATCCCTGATCTAGGGCTGCTCCAGTGTTTTATGTTGAAAGCTTTTTTCCCCGCGGAATACTGGGATTTTGACAAAACGAAAATTTTCACAGAATTTTTCCTCAGAAATTTTTAATTTTGATTTTGATTTTTTCACCAGAAAACCAAAAATATTTCAGGTTGGTGGGGGTTAATTTCAGGTTGGTGGGGGTTAATTTTATTTTTAAAGAAATGTCAAAATTTTCTGCTAAAAATTTCAACAAAAACAAACAAACAAATCCTTTAGTTCATTTTTTAAAGGAAAAAAGCCTCCATTTTCTGTCTAGTTCTACAGAGATTGCCTAGGAGAGGAAAAGAGCCATTGGAATATTTAACCCACCTGTTGTTATTGACTATATTTTCAGGTGTCTGCACAGTTCCCTTTTGTTTCTCAGTTGAAATAAATCCATTCCCAAGTCAGTATCCAAACAGAATTTCTGCCTGATGGGGAGTCTCTGACATCCGCTACTCTTTGAGAAATGGTTTTAGAAGTACAAATCAAAGGTCTGATTCATCACAGCTCTACTCTGGTATAACACTGGAGTGGCTCAGGCCCTGACTCTGCCCTACATTACTGTACAGCGGTGCCCGTCCATCGAACTCAGTGGGGTCACTGTGAATGTGTAGGACTGTCACCGAGATCAGAATCTGGCCTCATCTGCACAGGTGGAACTGAGGGCAGAGTTGACAAGCGGTTGGATTTATCATTTGTATGAGTAATGGGTATGACCCTAGAGACAGAGAGAGGCCCACGGCAGCTGCTTCTGGGTCCGGGGCAGTGATGTCTGACTTAAGGTGTCTGCGTGAGGGAGATGCCTGAGCGCAGTCTGTTCCCATGGCTGTCCAAAGAACAGGGTACGTGCACATTGTGTTAATGCAGGAACAGCAGTAAGGAAAAGCCTGGCTTTGGAGCCCCGATTTTTGCTCCACATGGGAAGCTGAGCTGCAAGCCCTGAATTCTGCCTCTGCTCAGCAAAGAGGAATGATCTCTTGGAGGAAACATGATGGTTTTGCTCATGCATGATCTGTGACCGCATCAGAAATACTGAGCTGGACTTTGCTTATTAATAATACCAAGCTCTGAACCAGCACAGTTCACACACAGAGATCCAAGCTCTTCACAAAAGAGGTCAGGATCATTATCACCATTTTACAAATGGGGAAACTGAGGTATGTAGTGGTTAAACTGACTTGTCCAAGGCCACCCGGTAGGCCAGTGGCAGAGCCAGAACTAGCCCTCCCCCATAGGCTACATTGCCTCCTGTAAATTTGGTATTTATCTATCTGAGGAGGGGACCATGCCTGATGCATCAATTCATGCCCAGTTCAGGTCACCACTTTGCTCTTGCCTTCCCAATCAGTGCCCAGCTGAAATGCTGAGACACCCAGGTGGGATTCTCAGAGCAGACCAGGCACAGAGCAGGAAGAGGGGCCAGCTGGCACGCAAACACCCAGTGGATCTATGGGCTGGACAGGGAATGGCTCTCCTTGCTGTGCTGCGGGTGGTGAGACTTACACCTACCAGACACGTCCCCAATGGCAGTGCCTGTCCCTGCCCAGCTCCATCCAGGAACGCCTCCCCTACCCCATTAATGAGGAGGGGGCTGCCAGTGTTCAGACAGTGACCCTGAGACTGAGGACAGAGTGAGCCCAGAGGTTCTTGCTCAAGTTTATTGTGACGATGAGTAGGTAGGCCCAGAGGTAAAGTCTGTCTGTCTTTCACACATGGCTGCAAATTCCAGGGAGGGCCATGGGGCAGCGGAGAGGGCATGGAAGTGGGAGTGATGAGCCCTAGGGACAAATTCTGCTCTTCCCTCCCCTGGTGTAACCCAACTGAGGCAATGGAATTACCCTGTGTCCCATTGTCTGAAGTGACGCATGACTCTGCGTGCCAGCCTCAGGGCAGACTCTCAAACACAGGGGCAGACATCCCAAACTGGTGATGTGTTCTATAGTTAGATTTCATCAACCCTGTAACAAGTGTGAACTTCTAAAGCACTGTAACAGCCTTACCATGGAATCACAGACAGTCCCCTTGAGCTCTCCGGTCTCGTTTACCATCCAGGCAAGTTGGACTATGTGATAGATGGTCACTTTACACCGAAAATCACAACAATATTCAGGATACTCCAGTCCCAAAGAACCAGTCCCTTATCCCACGTCAATTCTACTCAGATCTCAAACTGAAGACAACGCCAGTAGCTAATCCTGTAATTAACAAAAGATTTATTAACCAAGAAAAGAAATGAGCGTTATTTACAAGGTTAAAACAGGAAACACACACACAAAAGAGTTATGGTTTCAGATTTAAAAGCTAGTAGACACTTCTCTAATAAGCTGCTGGGTATGTCCTTTAGGGCTGACTCATGCCAAGCAGCATGGGGATCTCTTGCTTATGGTTAGGAATCTTTGCCCCTCAGAGTCCAGATGGCATAAAGAGACCCAGTTTCTCCTTTACATGGATTTTTATCCCCTTGCCCCCAGAATCCATCTGATGGGATGAGGTCATGCACAGGGCTCCCCTTCCCGGAGGGAGCCAGGAATGCAGTCAACAAGGTCTCTGTCCTTTGATGCTGCACAATGCCTCACTTGCCTTCAGTGGGCCACTTTGTGTGCAGGAGGAGCACTTTACCTTAATTAATGCTGCTTTTCCCATTTGGTGAGTTACACAGTTACGGAGGTTTACAATGCAAACGCTCAATATAACTTCATACCATGGTATACAGATATTATAAATACAATTAATACATGCAGCATCCTACAAGCATTCCATCAAGTCTAAACACTGAACACACTCTTACCACACTAATATCTGTTTTAACTATACTAACACACAGGTGAGCCAGGCTGGTTTCCAGCTATGCATTTGTCAGTGTTCAGTGAGGCCTGGGGCCTTAGCATGAGCTGGCACCTGGTCTGCCAGTGGCACACCCTGCATTTCCCTTGGGGTCACTGACAGTTTCCCCACTGTCATCACGCAGGACACAAGGAGAGGATCAGGCACTGGGTGTTTGTTATTCCAGAACCGCGGGGCATATTTTATCCTGAGATGCGTCAGAATCCAGCAGACAAAATGAACCATTAGGTGCAATAATGGTATGTTAATTACACAAGTGTCACCATTTACTACCAACGCCACCTAATCAGGGGAGAACTCCGAATACATATTTTTAAATGACTCATTAAGTGGTGCTGTGCTGAGCACTCTTTAACGAATTGTTTTCACTATGCTGTGTGCGGGATGCAGTGCATTGTGGGGCCCCAGCACTGGCTGTTTAAAGTCTGCAGAGGACGTGTGTGGCTGGAGTCCAGGGAGTGGAAAGCAGAACTGCAGGCTTTGCAAACTGCCCTGGATCAGGTAAACGTTTCCATTCTAGGTCCCTCATTTCTGGGCTCCGAACATTTTGGCACTGAGATACCATAGAGACATGACAGATAGAGAGATGTGCATGGACATGAATGGATGGATGAGATTGATTTTCCTTTTAGACTGAAACTTTTTGTTTCTGTTTTTCCTCTATACATAAATAAAGCTCACTGAATGTCAAACCCAGCTGCAAACGGTCAATCTTTCTGTGGCATTAAACACACCAAAGCCAGGGAATTCAAGTCTGGGCCTGCAGTGACATTAATGTAGCCACATGCTGCACTGGGCTCAGTCCAGATTTTTTGCATCTTCAGCTCCTGAGATGGGGGTTGTTAAAGGGGCTTCCTCTTCCTGATCCTGCGGTGCTATGCTGGTCCCCTGGGGTCATGAAGAGCAGCCTGGCCCTTCTGGTGAAGCCAAACTTGCTGTGTGAGATGTACGTGTCCAGGGAAGGTGGCCGTGGGAAGGGGCTGCCACCCTGGAGTTCGTTCTGATGGCTCCGAGCTGCGCAGCTGAGAGTCCCACACTGCCCCCTGAGAGGGTCTCAACTTTGGTTCCCAGTCCGTTCCCGTCTAGTCAAGTGTCTACTGCAGGGGTCGGCAACGGCAACCTTTCAGAAGTGGTGTGCTGAGTCTTCATTTATTCACTCTAATTTAAGGTTTCGCGTGCCAGTAATACATTTTAATGTTTTTAGAAGGTCTCTTTCTATAAATCTATAATATATAACTAAACTATTGTTGTATGTAAAGTAAATAAGATTTTTAAAATGTTTAAGAAGCTTCATTTAAAATTAAATTAAAATGCAGAGCCCCCTGGACCGGTGGCCAGGACCCGGGCAGTGTGAGTGCCACTGAAAATCAGCTCACGTGCTGCCTTCGGCATGCATGCCATAGGTTGCCTACCCCTGGTCTACTGCAAAGCCTTTGGGGATGGCACAAGCACCATTTTGTAAACTGCCCCATACATGCTGAGATCTGAGTGGACTGTGATGGATCTGCTAAGCAGGGAACTACAACTCCCATCAGCCCACTGCACACCCCTTTCCCCTGGCCAGGTCAGCCCACTGCACACCCCTTTCCCCTGGCCAGGTAAGAAGGGTCCTGAACCAGAAAGTGGCCAGCCCATGTTGGGAAGCAGCAGCTGCATGGCTAGCTAGGAGTTACAGGGAAGCCTGATGCAGGGTGGAATGCCAGGAACTGTGCAGATCCGTGTGTGCAACAGGCTGTGACTGCTGGACACTACAGCTGGGGGCGGGTCTGTGTGAGCACAGCTGTACAGGGAGCCAGTGCAGAGGGGCCAAATGAGAGACACTAACTGAGCCTGGCCTGGAAACCTGAAAGCACCTGGTTACTTGAATAGAGACTGGCCTGGAGAGGGTGCCCAGGCACTAGCCCTGACTCTCACTTGGACTGACCCAGGGACCAAACAGGAGCCACTATTGCTCACCTGGAACTGGAACTGGTTACGCCTCCGGAGCCAGGGTACCTGCACCTTTCCCCTTCCTGCCAGCCCTAATAAATACTCTTCCACTTAGCCAGGTGTCTGAGTAGGTGTGGGACCCACCAGGGCTAGTGCCTACAAGAACTAGCTACTGAAGCATCCACGGTGCTTGTGTCTGAGTCGTGGTGCATGTGGCATGCTACTGGCTGGCACCCTAGGGCCTTGGTGTTCTCCAGCACTGAGCAGCCCCAAAAATTACAGGGCACAGCACCAGTCACAGCCAGACTTCACTCAGCAGAGACAGTTCTGTGAAACCCGCCCCAAGGCCAGTAAAAAGGCCTGGGGAAACATGGCTCCCGGCGACGTACAGTGCTGCTGCACCACCAGCGGAAGCTGGGGTTCTAAAACAGGAACCCCTGGTGTGACACCAGATCAGCTCCTTCCTGAGACCTGGCCCTCTGTCTCCAGTCCCACTCATCCTGCTACAATCCGAATCCAAGTTCCAGGCCTGCCTGGCAGTGGGGGTGGGGAGTTACTGCTCAGGCCTGTCCCAGCTGCTGATTCAACCCTCCAGATACTTCTGGGCAGGGTAGGGTTGCCAACCCTCCAGGATTGGCCTGGAGTCTCCATGAATTAAAGATGAATCTTTAATTAAAGATTATGTCATGTGATGAAATCTCCAGGAATACATCCAACCAAAATTGGCAACCTTAGGGCAGGGATGGGAGTTAATGGGACAGGCCCTGTGCTCAGAAGAGCTGCTTTGCTCTGGAGCAGTTCCTCATCGCCACATGGGCCTTTGAGAAACNGGGGGGGGGGGGGGGGGGGGGGGGGGGGGGGGGGGGGGGGGGGGGGGGGGGGTCAGAGACCTTCCAGAACACCAGCAATGGGTTCCACGTTGAAGAGACAATGAGGTCAGTTCTTGGGACCATCCCAGCAGTACTGGATGCACATTTCCCCGCGGCAGCAGATTGGGCCCAAGGGTACTGGGTACAGAGAGGCTGCCAGAGCAATCCCGCACCCACTGCTCTGCCTCTGCAGCTGGAGTTTGCTGGGGAGTCTCTGCACTGTATTCAGCAGCTGGGGGGAGGCACTTGGTGGTCCTCAGAGTTTGAAAAAAACCTGTTTGTCTTTCCCAAATACCAGAGCGGGGGATGGGGCTGGAGCGAGAGTTACTGTCACCAAATCAGGGACTGGATTTTGTTGTTTATTTATCTATTACATTTGGAGGGGATTTGATGCTGATTAATGGAAAGGACTCAGATCCCAGTGCCCAGCCAGTAATGCTGTGGCCAAGGGTCTTGCAAACTTTCCCGACCCTGTGCTCCAGTAGCCTTGTGCAAAATGCTCTCTGTAACATTGACCCCTGGGCTGGTCCCTGCAGTGGTGGTGGGTGCTTCCGGATATGCGCACCCCTAGGGTGTCTGTGTCAGAGAAGGGGCCGAGCTGCATGGCCTGTCCGTGGGCTTAGTTTTGGGGGTCACAATCTGGTCCCAGACATCATCTGGTTGGACCCTTTCTCTTTAGCCAAGGCAGATGTGGATGGGTGCAGTATAGTTGATTTCAGGACTCAAGGAGAAGCCAAGAGAGTGAGATAGGGTAGGAGGAAAGAGACAGTGGGGCAGAAAATAACCCAACAAGTGAAGAGAAACAAGACAGGGTGTTATGTGGCTCTGCGGTACAGGCAGTTAGGGGACTCCTTAGCAGGGAGGGGGTCTGGCTCTGTTGTGGGTGGGGATAGTGGGCAATGCTGAGCAGAATGCAGTGACTTTTCATGTCTGCTCCAGTGAGATGCTCTCGGGAGCTGCGGGAGGCTGGTGGTTTGGGGCTGGCTCCATTTCCAGCCCTGTTGCTGCCTTTAATCTGCCCTTCCAGGAGCAGCTGCTGACCAGCAGAGAGAGGCAGTCTGACAAGGCTCCTCCGCGGTGTTTAGAGTGACAAGCCAGAAAGTGCCAATGGGCAGTGCCAGCCGTGACCAGTTTTCCAGTAAGGGTCTTACACAGTAGCGGCGCCAGCTCTTCCGGCGCCCTAGGCGGCAGAAGGTCCCGCCCCCGAAATGCCGCCCCCAACAGTGGCGGCGGAAGGTCCCCCCCCCAAATTTCCACGGCCGGCCGGGGCGCCGGCGCCCCCAAAATAGTAGTGCCCTAGGCGACCGCCTAGGTCGCCTAATGGGTTGCGCTGGCCCTGGTCTTACGCCCCGAGTGTGACCAGGCTGCGGGACACAGGGCGATGGAGAGAACACAACACTTTCTAACTGGGAGGAAGCAGGTCATTGTTTTGACCTTGTAAGAAATAGCATTGCGCCATGCTTGCAATCCAGCTGGCAGGACAACCCTGTGATGCTGGCAGACCAGGTGCCAGCTCATGCCAAGGTCCCCATGCCTCAGGGAACACTGACAAATACACAGCTGGAACCAGTCTGGCTCACCTGTGTGTTAGTATTGTTAAAATAGGTGTCAGAATTATAAAAATGTGTTTAGCATTTAGACTTTATTGAATACTTGTAAATTGCTACATGCATTAATCACACTTATCACATCTATATCCCATATTGTAAGGTGATATTTAAGTATTTGTATTATAACCATCTGCAAATCATCAGACAGGAGAGAGACATTAATTAGTGTGAAGGGCTGATCCCAAAGAGAAGGTATTATGTCCTGCCCCACAAAGAAGGCCCATTGACACCAGTTGAACTATTGTGGAACATCAAAGAGGACAAAAGACTTTGTGGATTGCTTTCCACCATGCCATCCAGAGGAGTCCTGCAGGTGAGTTCCTTCCAGCAGCTGAGTTTACAGCTCAAAATGCACGGGGGGAAGGGAATACAAAGCCCTAACAAGAAGGAACTGTATCTTTATGCTGCTTGGACTCTGAGGGGCAAGGATTACTAGGCATAAGCAAAAGACCCCCCGTGCTTGGCCTGGGTTAGCCCTAAAGGACATACAGAGCTTACTTATTACAGAAGCTTCTATTACTTCTTGAAACTGAAGATTGGAACTCATTTTTGTGTATATATGTTTACCTGGTTTAACCTTGTAAATAACTCTCTTGTTTCCTTTTCCTAATTAATAAATATTTAGATAGTTTATTATAGGATTGGTTACAAGCATTGTCTTTGGTGTGAGATTTAAGGTGCAAATGCCCTGGGGTAAGAACCTGGTCCTTTGGTACTGATCCTTGGTGTAAGGGACCATCTATCACAAGGTACACTCCCCTGGATGGCAAGATAGATTGGAGTACTCAAGGGGATGGTCTGTGACTCCACTGTTAGGCTGTTATAGAGCCTGGGAAGTTTACACTTGATAATTGGTTGGTGAAATCTAAGTAGAGAACTCTCAGCCAAATTGGGGTTGGTGCCCTGCTTCTTAACAGTCTGCCCTGAAGTTGTACTCACATTCCTAAGCCACTGCAGGACAGCTTGACAAACCCAACAGCATAATACACATGGCCCGACTGTGGTGAAGGCCGATGGTTTGACTCGGTTGGGTTCTGCATTTGTGTCTGGTTACGTATCATTAATGCTGTTTCTCTGGCCTCTAAAAGGCGTGTTGTGCCCCTTGGAGTCTGGGAGAAACCTCATAGTGACCCAGGCCATGCCCCACCATGGAGATGACACTAAGGTGACTCTGCAGCTGGGGCAAGGGTTACTTCCCAGGGCCCCTCCCCCAACCTAGAGACCAGCTGGGGCCCAGGGGCAGTGGTGACTGAGGCCCCAGAGGGCTCTGTCAGTGTCTCTGCCTGGTGATGTGCACTGCAGACTGAGTGATGCATCCATCACCCCATCGCTGAGCTCTGGCAGGCTCATCAGCTTCTCTTCACACACCAGCATGTGTCACACAATTGGGCTCTTGGGCCCCTGCCCTGCCGCTGCCTAGCACCTCACTCTGCACTGGACCCAGCCTGGGGGTTCTCAGCCACTGGTCATTTGGGGCCCGATTGCCCCAGGGCCTATAGTGAGTGGGTCTGTGACACTCCCTCTCCTGCCCCATCCAAGCTCAGTTTCCCCAGCAGGGTGGGCAGCACAGCTGAGCTAGGAGCAGGGGAGGGTAGTAGAGTCCTGCCCCGGGGATTAGCGGGGACAGGGAAGAGGGAAATGGTGGCCCCTGAGGCCAGTCTGGCCCTGGGCTGCACGTAGACCTGTGCGGCTCCCCCTGCCCATACTCAAAGCCCACCTGCGGGCCCGTGGCAAGGGGGAGTGAGGAGCAGCTGAGTGTGAGAGGGGCCTGTGCACTGGCAGCGTGGGGCCCAGAGCAGGCACAAGCCTTACCCTGCCTTCCTGCTGGCAGTAACCTGCTCCTGCCACGGCCCATGGCGCTACCCCCACCCCCAACCCCCACCCCCAACCCCAGCCAGCCTGCACTTGGTAGCCCACCCCAGCCCCAGCTTCCCCCATGCACCTGCGGTTAGAGGCCCGGAGGTCATGCAGGGGGTGTGGGCCTCTTACTCCTTCCCATATTGCTGTATGGCCGCAGTCAGACTGCACCCACAGACTGCAGACAGAACGGGGAGCTGGGGGATCCCCAGGAATACTGGTCCCCTTCGCCCAGGGGGAGCAGCCTTTCTGGGGAGGGTTTGGTTCGCTGGCCCCAGCCAGAATCAGGCTGTGCAGAGATGCCTGGGAAAGCAAGTGAAACTAGAGTGATGGTTCTTGGGCCTGAGGGGAGGGTCGGCTCCCACTTATTTTTGGGGGGGGAGGCTGGAGTGTAAGGTGCAGCATCTGCCTCCGACCATCTCCCATCCCAGGTCTAAGGGAGAGCAGCTGTGCTAGATGGGAGTGGAGAGCATCACCATTACACAGTCACATCACTGGGGGTCTTAGTGCTGACCCTGGAGAAAATGGGCTGCCTTCTGGCTAGACCTGCTTCTGCGCCTGCCGGGAGCAGGCTGGCGTTGGCTCATTGCCCAGCAGATCTTCAGATGGGGAGGGCACAGACTGCAGAACAGGCAAGGGATCTGCCCTGTGTCACCTGCCACATGGCCGGTGGGCATCTCTGCTGAGTGCTCTGGCTCCATTCAGCACCTTTTCAAACGTTAGCTAATTGGGACGGAATCCCGCCCCCAACCTACCTCCCACAGGTCAGATTAGCAGGGACCCTGGCTGTTGTTGTTTTTTTAACCTTCCTCTGCAGCAGAGGACTGGGGCACCTGCTGGGATCAGCTGGGCACGTCTCACCTGGTCAGTTCCCTGCCATCGCAGGGAACCTCCCACGCTCTGCCTGGGGCACGCTGTTTAGTTTCCTGAGGACTGAAATGTTCTGCTTTAACTAAAGTTTGGGGGCTTAATACAGGGGTATCTAGGCAGAGGTGGTGGCCTGTGACGGGCAGCAGGTCAGACTAGATGATCAGATGGCTCTTTTTGGCCTTATATGCTATGAAACATGAGGAAAGCGAAGCGAAAGGGGGCTGGGGATTGTACACTGTGTCCCTGGGACTTACCACTAACGGCGAGGAATCTTGGCTGTGTTCTTCTGCAAGGTCAACCCCCAGTAGATGGGGTAAGCCCTGCCCACAACATATTCAATCATTAAGAGCTGTCTAAGCTCCGCTCACACTATTGTGGGGTTGCCGATCTCACGGGAAGCCGTCATTCAGCGAGTGCTGTGGCTTGGTTTGGCACAGCAATGAACACACTTTTGCAGACGCTGCCATAGTAATTATACTGGACTCCAGCTGCCTGGTCTCCTTGTGTGTTCTCAATCCACTTGTCAAGCTGCCTCAGAGTATTGTTTCCACCCAAGATCTGTTTGGCAACCCTGTTATTTTGTGCGCTGAGTGTGTCACTCTTTATAAGCTGCAACAGCTCGGTGCTGTGGCAGAGGCGGATAAACACTGTAATCACATGCGGCTGTCTGATGAGGGACAAATTTTGAACCTTTCCTTTCTAAAGTGTCGCAGTTAGCACAGTTTCAGCTCTCCTTCTCCCAATGCCCGTTCCCTCTCTGGAACACTCCTGCTGAGACAGGAGTGGGGGGAGAACGAGGCTGACTCCACAAACCACAAACAACTCAGAGAAAAGAAAATGACAGAGAAGCGTCTCTATTAGCTGAGTCCTGCTGCTAGCAAATCTTAGCGTGTGGAACTTCCCGGACATGCAGGGAGTGGGGCCTGAACACTGGGAAAGTCCTTCCTTAGGGAGTTTGCAAATGCACAGCTATAGCAGCACTGTCGGACCCAAGCTGTGCAGCCTGGAACTGACATTCAGACCCTAGTGGGTGTGCTCCGGAAGCCACTGTATGTAGCTTGGGCTAATATCACCATTCCCAGGGCACGGGGCAGCATGCAGCCTAGGCACTGCTTGGCTCCCATTCACTCTCTGCTTGAGGGCCTATGCACTGCCTCGACCTTGTGCTGGCCTCTGCACCACCCTGCTGGTCACCACTCTGCTGGTCACTTGGCCTATTCCAACCCGGCTCTGTCTGCTCCAAAGGAGGAGCCGCTTCACAGCAAGGGCTCCTCCCAGGCCACATTGCAACTGTCAGCTCTCAGCTGTGTCAGGAACCTGCTCACGGAATGTCCCAAGGATGCTCGGAGACTGGGCAGGATGCATTCTCCCCACCCTCCTCTCACTCCCAGCCAGTGGAGCCCTTCCTGCTCAGACCTTCCACACAAGTTTCCCTCTGGCCAGAGACCAAAGCTGGCAAATCTCACCTCAGAACGACATTGTTCCAAAAGTACAGCGTGGCTAAGGACGGGGTTACAGCGAAAGCTGTTCTGCAACTTCAGCTACTGCTGCTGCTATGTCCCCACTCTGCATGTTATTAATGTCCTCCGGCTCCTTCCCCTCTGTGCCAGGAAGGCAACTAACTAATGGGCTTTGCCAGGGCAACCTCTGTGCCTAGGCTCTGGATTGGGTCCAAAATCTGCTGTATGTGGCAAAAAGCAACAAAGAGTCTTGTGGCACCTTTAAGACTAACAGATGTATTGGAGCATAAGCTTTCGTGGGTGAATACCCACTTTGTCAAATGCATGTAATGGAAATTTCCAGAGGCAGGTATAAATATGCAGGCAAGAATCAGTCTGGAGATAACGAGGTTAGTTCAATCAGGGAGGGTGAGGCCTTCTGCTAGCAGTTGAGGTGTGAACACCAAGGGAGGAGAAACTGCTTTTATAGTTGGCTAGCCATTCACAGTCTTTGTTTAATCCCGAGCTGATGGTGTCAAATTTGCAAATGAACTGAAGCTCAGCAATTTCTCTTTGGAGTCTGGTCCTGAAGTTTTTTTGCTGTAAGATGGCTACCACAAGTCAGATATCAGGAATGGCAATATACAAAAACCTGTAGGAGAACACTTCAACCTCCCTGGCCACACAATAGCAGATGTAAAGGTAGCCATCTTACAGCAAAAAAACTTCAGGACCAGACTCCAAAGAGAAGTTGCTGAGCTTCAGTTCATTTGCAAATTTGACACCATCAGCTGAGGATTGAACAAAGACTGAATGGCTAGCCAACTACAAAAGCAGTTTCTCCTCCCTTGGTGTTCACAGCTCAACTGCTAGCAGAAGGCCTCACCCTCCCTGATTGAACGAACCTCGTTATCTCCAGACTGATTCTTGCCTGCGTATTTATACCTGCCTCTGGAAATTTCCATTACATGCATTTGACAAAGTGGGTATTCACCCACGAAAGCTTATGCTCCAATACATCTGTTAGTCTTAAAGGTGCCACAGGGGTCTCTGTTGCTTTTTACAGATCCAGACTAACATGGCTACCCCTCTGATACTTGTATGTGGCAATTATCACCTGCCTGGGACCAGACATGCTGCAGATGCCTGAGCATCTCACATGAGCCTCTTCCCTCCAGCACCCTGCCCTCCTCCTGTTACAATCAAACCTTCCCTCCTGCCTGTGCACAGCAGCTGCTAGTCACCCCCCAAACAGCCTGTTTAATACAGGGACTCCTGGCCCCCCCAGGAGATACACTCGCCTCTTGCTTCCCCCTGAGCAGGAATACTGAACTGATGGCTCCTGGGCAATTAGCCCACTGGCCCATCTGACTGTGTTTGAGCCCCGTGAGTGTCACTGTGAGCCCTTCCCCTTGTAACTCATTAGCCAAGAGGGGCTGATTGTCAAACACTCGGCCTGGTGGCTGTTCACAGTGGGGGCTCTCCTAGCATCCCCTGAGACTGCACTCCTCTCCTCCCTCCCAGGCACTGCCCTGTCGACGCTCTGCAGGACTGCACAGCCAGTGCTCCCAGTTCCAGCCTCACCAGGGTAGAACCCAGAGAAGCTAGAGATGGAACTGACCAGTTAGCTCCTCCAGGGCCTCTCCTCACCTATTGTGGATTGATCCCTCTGGGATACCACCGAGTGCTTTGGCTGAACACCCCAGATTCAGCCTGAGATTTCCCTTTCTGAACTTCAGTCCATTGGTGTGAATGATGCCCTGTTGCCCTGCCAGGTATCCCCTCTCCCTGCTTGGCGTCTGTGCCTTCTGGATAGTTATTTAGATTGTCGTGCCCACATTTCCATGCGGCATGGCCAGACTGCGGGCTTGCGGCCATTCTCTTTTCCCTGCAAGCCGGCAGTGACCAATATTCTGTCTGTCTCCCCATTTTCCATCTCCCGCTCAGAGGGTCCACTCTTGGGTCTTTTCAGCAGTCACGTTGGTCATTTCTTATTTCTTGGGTGCTCCTTTTTCTCAGGATCAAAGTCTTAATTATAGCATCTCTCAGGATTCCCCTCCCTTCTTTGTTGCTGATGGGTCTTAATTCACCCACCCATTGCCTGGGCCTCACTAGATTTCTTAGCTCCTTTGATATTTGATTTCCTGGAATCTGATGCCCTTGCACTGTGGTGTCCCTTGCTATGCTGAATGTGAGTAGCTCACAGTCACTGGGCCCAAGTCCCCCTATTAGTCTCACATCTCAGTCAGTCCTCTCTTAGCAATAAGTAGGTCTGGGATGGATCCTCCTTTCATTGGAGCCTCAAATGTCTGGGACATTAAGTTACCGGCCAGGTACTCTTAGATGGCCCATATGTGGCTTCATTCAGTGTAACATAGGCACCTCACCCCAGGTCTGTGCTCTGCAGTAATGCCCATAGCTGTTCCTCTCTTCCTTCATTCCTTTTATCCTGATTCAAAGTTCTCATCCATCCTCTTCACTCTCAGACGCTAGCTCCCCACCTTTGTAAACACCTTACTACCTTTCCACCTCTTCTCTGTAGATTATACCTCCCGGCCGTGACCTCCCATTCCTGAGAGGTGCCCAGAAAGCTCCCATCATTCCCTCAGGACCGTGCTCTTCGCACGTTGTAATATAGCAGCTAGTTTTTCTCACTGGTTTCCCCTAGTTCCCCTGCACTTTTGAACAGACATTGTAACAGACTCATACACTTCCTCATCGTACATTTCAGAGCAGCCCCATCTTTGGCTGGCCTTTGAGCTCTGGGAATGCCAAGACCATGTTCTTTTCTGGGGGCGCTGCCAGATCACAAGTAAAATGGACCATTTGAGCCCAGCTGTAGGGGAAGGCAGGTCATGGCTAATTGTCACTAAGGGGGTGTCTGCCCTGGAGCTGTAAATATAATTTTCACCTCAGCTGGGCATGCAGCAGCTCTGAGCGAGACGCTCAAATTGGAAGTGTAGCCATGGCGGCACAAGCAACCAGAGGGGCTAGCTGCCCTGAGTAGGTACCTAGGATTTCACACAGGACTAGCCCAGCCCTTCCTGCCACCAGTGCAGCTGCACTGTGTTATTAGCATGCTAGGTCAATTGGAACTAGCATGGTGTGTCTACCCTAGCCGGATCGCACTCTTCCAGCTACAGTGTAGGACTGAACAGCAATTTAACAAATACATTTATGTCACTTGTGATTTCATAGAATCATAGAATCATAGAAGATTAGGGTTGGAAGAAACCTCAGGAGGTCATCTAGTCCAACCCCCTGCTCAATGCAGGACCAACCCCAGCTAAATCATCCCAGCCAGGGCTTTGTCAAGCTGGGCCTTAGAAACCTCTAAGCATGGAGATTCCATCACCTCCCTATGTAACCCATTCCAGTGCTTCACCACCCTCCTAGTGAAATAGTTTTCCCAATATCCAGCCTAAACCTCCCCCACTGCAACTTGAGACCATTACTCCTTGTTCTGTCATCTGCCACCACTGAGAACAGCCGAGCTCCATCCTCTTTGGAACCCCCCTTCAAGTAGGTTGAAGGCTGCATTGAATCCCCCCCTCACTCTTCTCTTCTGCAGACTAAATAACCCCAGTTCCCTCAGCCTTTCCTCATAAGTCATGTGCCCCAGCCCCCTAATCATTTTCTTTGCCCTCCGCTGGACTCTCTCCAATTTGTCCACATCCTTCTTGTACTGTGGGGCCCAAAACTGGACACAGTACTCCAGATATGGCCTCACCAGTGCCAAATAGAGGGGAATAATCACTTCCCTCAATCTGCTGGCAATGCTCCTACTAATGCAGCCCAATATGCCTTTAGCCTTCTTGGCAACAAGGGCACACTGTTGACTCATATCCAGCTTCTCGTCCACTGTAATCCCCAGGTCCTTTTCTGCAGAACTGCCGCTTAGCCAGTCAGTCCCCAGTCTGTAGCAGTGCATGGGATTCTTCCATCCTAAGTGCAGGACTCTGCACCTGTCCTTGTTGAACCTCATCAGATTTCTTTTGGCCCAATCCTCCAATTTGTCTAGGTCACTCTGGACCCTATCCCTACCCTCCAGCATATCTACCTCTCCCCCCAGTTTAGTGTCATCCGCGAACTTACTGAGAGTGCAATCCATCCCATCACAAATCTTTCCCCAGGACCGACCCCTGGGGCACTCTGCTTGATACAGGCTGGCAACTAGACATTGAGCCATTGATCACTACCTGTTGAGCCTGGCGATCTAGCCAGCTTTCTATCCACCTTATAGTCCATTCATTCAATCCATACTTCAGTATTCTTGTTGGTAAGAATAGTGTGGGAGACCGTATCAAAAGCTTTGCTAAAGTCAAGATATATCACATCCACCGCTTTCCCCATATCCCCAGAGCCAGTTATCTCATCATAGAAGGCAATCGGGTTGGTCAGGCATGACTTGCCCTTGGTAAATCCATGTTGACTGTTCCTGGTCACCTTCTTCTCCTCCAAGTGCTTCAACATGGATTCCTTGAGGACCTGTATGTCTCCCAACTATCCCAGTCTTGCCTCCCAGTTGAGTGCAGTGGAAATGGCAGGATGCAGGCAATTTTGACTTCTCTGGCTGAACACAGAAAGTGGGGAAGCTGATGGGGCTCAGCATTTCTTCTGGTTCAAAGTAGAACGTACTTGTTTTCTATCGTTGTTTAAAGTGCCGAATTCTGCCATTTCGGGGGCTTAAATCCTCTTAGCATTTCAACACTAACGGGTGTCAGGCCCGACTCTAAGCACAAAAGCTGCGTCTGTGATTATGTTGCTGTTTTAAGCTCTTATTTTTCTTCTTATTAATTGCTGTGCACGTTTTATTGGCTCACTTAGCACCAGGTCAGGGAGGAAGCGAAGCCTTTGAACAGGGTGCTGACTAAATACTTCTGGATCACTTACACTTGCCTCTTTTGTTCTGATCCCATTGAAAGAGTGGATCAAAAAGGAACAAATTTAATTGCGGGAGATGAGAGTAATGATGCGGAAAGTATGGTGCTAGAGACCCCTCGCTGAGGGAGCCGCAAACATCCCTTTCAACTTTTAAAATAACTCCGACGCCTGGGCTCTTTGATTTCTTTGATGTCATCCTGGGCTCTTTGATTTCTTCCCAGTGATTTCTCTCTCTGTCCCATATGGGCCTTTCACCAAATGTCGAGCATTTTCCACTGTGGACCTGAATACAGAGACAAAGCTGTTCAGAACTTGGGGGCTCCAGCGAGGTGCCTAAAGCCACATTTAGCATCTCAGTAAGTAGCTTAATTTTCAGCAGCAATGAACTCCTGCTAGGTGACTTGACTAGTTAGAATGGCAGAATCCAAACAGGTCCCACGCCAGCTTTCCAAACAAACCTGAGCCAAATAGACACTATACTTCTCAGCAAGATTTGAACCTACAACCTTCAGAAGAAAAGCCCCAAGCCGTAGCCACCTGCGCTAAGGACTGGGAAACTACCAATCTGGACATGTGTTGGGAGCTGCTCTCACACACTAGGCCAGGGTATTATTCTGCACAGGTAAAAGAAACTGAAAGCTGCACATGGTCACTGTCATGTCACTGATGAAGACAGAACTCTCCCAGTCCGTTCGAATTTCCCCAGTGGGGCAGGGTGGCTACTCCTGATTCAGCACCAAGGACAAGGTGAGGGATCCAAAGGAGTGGTGCTGCCAAGCTTTGTGCAGCACCACATGGATATTTTAGGCAAATAATTTAATGAGCTCATTTCATATTTCCAAATAATCGGCTTGTAGCTATAAACTTCAGCTGTGGCTCGAGTGCAGGAGAAAGGCACTGGCTTGGTAGCCCTGGTGCCTGGAGCCTGCTGCTTACCTACCCAATGCCAGCACCCCCCACCCCACAGCTGGCTGGAACAGCTTTGAGCAAGGTGGCACCTGGCAGAGAAGTCTCTACCGATCTCATGGCAGCTGAAGAAAAATACTGACTTGCCAGGCAGTTTTGCTAAACAAAGATCTCTCCATCCATCTGTGCTTCTCCAATGTCCATTTTAAGCTTTAAACCAGATTGATTGAAAACGGTGACCTTTTAAACCATAACTCCCTGCCAAACCTATCTTTCAGAAACCCTCTGCTGATGCATCATTGCTACTAGACTAACTATTGGGACACATCCAGTGACTTCAGTCATTCACAAATAAACCACATTAACCACATCCCACATGGCTGATTTTCCCAGGCATTCTGCAGTGCAACAATCCCACACCCAGGATACAATGGGTATCCCCCACTGACTCCAACAGGAGTGCTTGTATTCTGCAGGAAGACAAAGCACTGCAGGAGATGACACAGAGATATTTCAAAAAGTGAAAAAACAATATTGTGAACATTTTTTTAAATTTGATTCCCTTTTGCAGGTTTTAAAATGGAACAAATTATTATTTTTTTCCAATTTTTTTCATGATTTTTTCTCCAACCCCCCCCCCCCCCCCAAGTTTTAATTTTGATTTTTCCCCTTTGTCCCCTTCCAAGTACAATAAAATTAAGAATGTCAACAGTTTGGGATTAGGGGGGTTCCCCACTTTTTAATTTTTCCTTTTTTTATGTTGAAGACGTCTCCAACTTTGGAAAGGTGTCAGAGTTACAAGGCTTCAGGGTTCCTTTTAGTGCTCTGTCACTTTTGGGAAAGCTACAGAGAATGAAAAGGAAAAAGGAAAAATATCAGTAAATCCCCTTCCCCTAAACCTAGACATGGTTCATTCTATCACATTCAGTGGCAAAGAGGGGGTTGGAGGAGAAAAAATTAGGATAAAGGAAAAAAAACAGAATAACAACATTTTTTAAAAATTGGTTTAAGTGAAAATGGGAATATTTTAAAGAAAACTGACAACTTTTTGCAAAAGTTTTGTCTGGAAAAAAAGGCCAAAAATGTTGTTACTACATTGGTTGTGTGTCTTTAAAGCAAACAAAAGGATTGTGAGACACTGTTTATACAATTTACATTGTGATTTCTTGGTTGATAGCAGTTCCCTCTAGAACTGAGATTCCAAAACTAGCTTCCATTATAACTGCTTTTTTTCTGACACATACAAGTTTCTAAAACCTTCACCTAGGGGCTGAAATTTTCTACCTTTAGTCTCTGTGCTAAGGTGATTCTATCTGGAAAGTTTGAGCAAAATCTCCTCCAACAGTGTTGGAATCTATCAGGCTACAAAATAAAGATCCTTCAGCTGTTCAATGTTTTGGCCTTTTACATTTTTTGGGGTGTTGCATGTCAGAGAACGAGATCAAGATTTACTGAGCTCATGAATGTGAAATCTGCCATGAACATAGTCTGTAATGTAGAAACCCTCTTTGCCATGTTTCAGGATACTGTACTGTAAAAGAGGAGTTATGACTATATGAACATTTGCCTGGGTGTGTGCAATAGAAAAAACTGCTAAGGTCTGAACTGTGAAGCTATTTTAGGTTTGTAGTTCCCCAGGTCCAGGCTACTGAATTGCCCTGAACCAGGCAAGATAAATCCAGGAGCTGGTAAAACACATCCTCTTTGTCAATATCGTCGTCCCTCCAAAGTGCCCCCTTTTCACTGAGGAAGGAGCACAGAGGTGAGGCAGTAGGGCCTAGGTTCCATCCCACCCCTATGCCATCTGGCACTCGTTAATCTAGCCGTGGTGAAGACCGTACACCACTTAGTATGAGGCAGACAGAGATTACTGCCCTGTTTTTATTCCACAGGGGGAAGGGAGCCACAGAGAGGCAAAGGAACTTGATCCCTGAGTGTAAAGAGAGAGCACAGCTTCTGGCGATCACATTCATCAGATTAGTTCAGTGCTGGTTTAAGAGTCCATAGAGACCACTCTGGAAATTGAATGCATTTATTTATCCCAGACCAGGGAGCCGGCAGTGCAAGCTACCCTCCATTTCTTCACCTCCTGCCAATTTGCCTCACCCTGAGCTGACAGGCCAACTTGCAGGGGTGAGAGCGCATGCAGGACGCATTCTTCATTATCACCCAGGAGCACAGAGCCCGCCTTGGGGCGGGATGGGTCAGAATCCTGTCCCTTTGGTCATATGCAGACACCTTACCAGAGCCACTGCTACTTACAACAGTGATTCTGAGAAGGAATGCTGTGTAGGGCTGGTGCTCACTGACCATGGCATCTGAATGCACTCCAGGGTGAACGCAGGAGCCATGCCTTAGAACATCTCTGAGGCACATACAGTGACGGCTCCTTGTACCAAGCTAAAGCTCTAGAGAAGGAGCAGATCTTTGAATTGGGGAGAGAGAATGCAGGCCCAGTGGGGGAGCTGGCAAAACATTACTCCAAAGCTCCTGCTCCTTTTGGGAGGAGACATAAAAGCAAGGTCCTGAGCACATGGCTTCTTTAAGGAGCTGTGACCCTTGTCATAAGAGTAGGGATGTTAATGTCCCTGTCCAGTCCTGGCTGAGGCTGCTGTATTGTGAGCATGAGTTACCCATCAAGCAACTGAACATTGTCACCACTCGCTCTCCTGCTCACGCCACGTCTTTATGCTTCTCTTCTGCATCTCCCCTTTGAAAAGCAAGATAATAATTCCAACCGAACATCAGTCATTTCTTTAACGGAGACAGGATCTTGCTTTTTATATTCTCTATAAAATCTAGTGTTATGCATTCAATGTGTGTTGTGCTTCTCTCCGACTCTTGCGCTGTAACTCACAAAAGAATAAAAAACACAAAAATACATCTCCATTGACATGTAGGAAAGGGACCCTCCCAGCTTAACCCCCCTGTTCCCCAAATAAACAGCCTTTGTCATGTGCCATGCAGGGCAATACGTCAGGGCACTGTCAGATGAAGTGGGGAAGTGGATGCCAGAGTACTGCACCCAGAAGCTTTACCCAGACTATTATTTAATCCCAGGGGCTTCCCTTCTGGCCATGAACTGGTCATGCCCCTCAGGGGAGGTGCCCATATCCCAGCAGGAGACATCTTCTCTTAGCTGTGGAACCCAGTAGGTGAGGTGAGATGGGGCTACACCTTCCAAACACTGGTTCAGTTCCCAAGGGCCTTGCATAAGCACCATTTAGGCACTACTGACACTCACAAAACCTCTGCTCAGCTGCCACCGTACCTGCCAGTGCCTACGGTTCCGTTGACGGGCCCATGCAAGGCTGCCTGAGTGCTGATGCTACTCCATAGCTAGAGAGCCGCTCGGAGCTCTCACTCACACCTAAGCCCTGGCAGGAGACTCAGACAAGGTGTTCCCCCGACATCTCACCTCTGCAGCCCCATCTAGTGGGTGCGCTCCTGATTTTCCTGGCATATATCATCTGGCAACAAATTGGCTTGGATTCTTGTATCAGATTCAGTTGGGACAGAGTCTCCATTCAATTCCCCAGTTATTTTTCATTCTTCGGTGTCCTCAGTTCTGACCTGGGGGCCTGTTCTAATAATCAGCTTGCCAAGAGCAATGCTTGCATCACCCATTGCTGTGACTGTGTGCATGCTGATTGCATCACACTGGGGCTCTTTCTGCTCCAGCTTCTGTCATTTCTCACATGCCCGGGCTGCTCAGTAGCACATCTCGCCAAGCCCAGCTTTCCCTTCCCTCACTGTTACTGCTAATGTTTCATGAAATGCAGGCTTTCTAGGAGTTGTTGTCTTAATAACTTCTGCACCAGCTGCTTCTCTATTCTCCTCCTGATTTACCAGGACTTTTATTTGCTGCTCTGCAGATATCTCCGGTGTTAGTTAATGTTAAGGCTTAACAATTGCATAACTCTTAACAACTGCCCCTTCACAATGTTGTTATTGATGGCAGAAACAATCCTGTCTTTCAGCAGAACTGCTGTTAGTTATTAATAAATAACAAAGGTGTATGTGGCACCATGCGGTAGGTGAACATTTTATACTGTGACAGTCCCCCGTCTTCAAATTTCACTAGTAGATTTAAGGGCTGTTATATGTCACTCTAGTGTCTCCTCTTGTTGTTGGAGACAAGGAAAGGACTGTCTTAGACTCCCTTATTAGGCTCCATTCTTTTTCAAGGTGCAGTATCCATCACACTATTTCTTTCAATCTTAGTCTCAAAGGGGAATGTGTTCTAATGCTTTCCCTACCATCATATGCAAAACCAAAGCAATCTTCAACTTCAGGAGCTTTTTCTCCAAGTCAATAGCCATTAAACAAGGCAGAGACCCTTCTTTGCTCTTCCTCCATTGCCAGCATCTTTCTCAGGAGAACTGGCTTCAAATGAGCATTTGTGTCTGAATTTTAATCCTGTTCGGACACCACGTTGTAGTCACAAAGCACTGAGAAAGACTGTCGCCATGAGGGAGCACTCTTGTGGCAGTGCATGGGGTTGCAGTACAGGAGCCCTGGGTTTTATTGCTGGGTCCATCAGGAAGAAGGCAGAAAAAGCATGATGGAAATATTGGTTATGAGTTTGCCCCTCCACGGGCTCCTGCATGGTACAGGGCAGGACCAGTGCTTATTGCACTTTCCCGTTTTCACCTGCTCCCGGATCCTCATTCCCACACTATTCTACCTTTGCCTTGTACGAGAGAGCAGGAACCCACAGGTGATGGATGCCCCATCGCTACAGCCTCTGTGACTCATGTCGTTCCTTGTGTGGCACTTGGTTCTGTATTGCAGCTGCATGTCTCACGGTAAATAAAGTTGTTTTCTGGCATCTCTCTCTTTGGCAAGATTCTATTAAGCAAACTTCAGTTAACTTTCACAGCTTTCCCGTATTACACCCCACTAGGCTGTGGCCTCCTTCTCTCTTCTCCAGACACTCTCCCGCAGTGTCATGCACATTCGGAAAACTACGTGCCCAGTGACAAAGAGATCGGCAGAGCTATCGCATAGGATCAAACCAACCCACTGCAAGGAAAACACAGATGAATAATAACAACACATGCAGGCATTAAATCTGCCTGCTTCAGGCATCGCCTTCGCTCATCCCATTCATGTGCTAATGCAGGGAAATGTAAGTACCCAACGCCCCCCTGGTTGGGTTCACACGCCTGGCACTGGGGTTACAGCACATGCTGACAATGGCAGGTGCCACTGCCTACCTGGACAGCTGGGCCTCATGTGTGTCACACACCACTCCAACCTTTTCCCAAAGACCCTGTCGTTCCCCTCCCTGCAGGGCTCTCCCTGAACTGCTCCCCCCCAGCTGAGTTCTCACCCTGAACGATTCCCCCACCCGAGTACTCAACCTAAACCACTCCCTTGCCTGAGCACTGCCCCAAAACCACTCCCCAACTTATGTGCCCCTCTAAACCGCTACCCCCCATACAAATTCTCACCCTGACCCATTCCACATCTCAGCGGCTTCCCCTGACCCCAGTGCTCACCCTAATTGGCTCACTCTACCCATATGCTCCCCCAAAACATGCCAGCCTGAGTGCGCTCCCTAAACAGCTCCCCCACCTCAGTGCTCACCCTAAAATGCTCCTCTACCCAAGTGCTTACCCTAAATCACAGCCTCACCTTACTGCTCACACTAACCCACTCCACCCACCTGAGTACTCTCCCTGAACTGTGTGTCCACCCAAATGCTCCCCCTAACATGCCCCCCACCTGTGGGCTCTCCCTGAACTGCTCACCCTTTAAGTTTTCCTTACTGATCACAGCCATGGGTGCGTGCCTCCATGATTGACAGTTCTGTCAGATGCACTGGGGTGTGGTCAGTCTGATTGTCGGTAAGTGCCCCTTTCTTCTGCCTATGCTCGGTATGGGGTTTGTAAACCCCATGACACCCACCAAGTGCTCTCCCTAAATCACTCCCCTAAGTGCTCACCGTAATCCATTCACTCTACCCAAGTGCTCACCTTAAACGGCTCCCCCGTCTGACTGCTCACCCTAAACCATTCCCTGCCCCCATGTGCTATCTCATCTGCACAGTCTGAGGGCCTGGAATACATTGAGTCTAGCCAATACCAAGTGTTCAAGAACAGTGTGCTATGGCGCCAGGCCCACGCTCCAAAGGGGCCCCGACCCGCTCTTCTCCGCCCCCTGCTCTCTCCTGCGGGGGCAGAAGCTCGATGCTACCGGCTCCTGGGGCTCTGTCCTGCTGCAGCCAAGCTCCTCTCCTGCTTCTTCCCCCAGTGTGTTGCTTTCCTGCCCCTCCTCCTCCCTCTTCCTGCCGCCGAACAGCTGTTTGCCAGCGCGAGGGAGGGGGAGGAGCAGAGCCGCAGCGCACTTACCGCACTGGGGAGGAGGCGGAGAAGAGGTGGGGGAGGGGCCTTGGGGACGGGGGTGGAATCAGGGCATGCCCCCTCCAGCCCCCTACCCTGAGCCGCTCAGAGCAGGGGGCTGGGAGCACCCCCATGACCCCAGGCCACACCCCCAGCCCCCTGCTCTGACTTCTGCACCCCCTCACACACCTCCAGCCGCCTTCCCTGACTCCTGAATCCCCCCCACACACATACGACCCCAGCCCTGACTCCTGCACCCTCCACACATACCCTCAGCCCCCTACCCTGACTCCTGCACAGCCCCCCACACCCCAGCCTGCACCCCCCACACACCCCCACAACCCCAGTCCTGACTCCTGCACCCCCACACATACCCAGCCCCCCACACCCCATGCCCTGACTCCTGCACTCCTCACATCCCCACCCTCAGCAACAAACAGGAGCTCCTGCACCCATCCCCCCCACATTCCAACCTGCACCCCTCGCACCAAATGAGAGCTGCCCCAGGTAAGTGCTCCACAACCCAACCTCCTGCCCCAACCCTGAGCTCCCTCCCTCATTCTAGCTTCTGTCCAGACCCTGCACCCCAACCCCCAGCCTGGTCCTGCACCCTAACTCCCTCCCAGACCCTGCACCCCCAGCCCTGTGCTCAGTGCACCCCCACCCTCAGCTTGGTGCAGAGAGAGACGAAGAGAATGGGCTAGAACCAGGGAGAAGGTAGGTACCCGCTCTATGTGGGCAGGGGTGGGGTGGATCCTGTTTACCCCCTCCTCTGCCTTGTGCCAGTCAGCAGGGACTAATCCTCCCCCCATGCCCCACTGTGCTCATCTTGCCCCTGGCCCCTGCCTCACTCCAGCTGGGGACCAATCCTTCCCCCACACCATGCCCCGCTGTCAGGGTGGATAAAAATCAATGACTTTCTTAAAAGAATCAAAAAATCGGAATTTTTGTATTTAAATCAGATTTTTGAGGAAAAATCCTATCTAAAGATAGTTTTAATTAAGATGCATTATATCTCATCATGGAATAGGGATTATACATTCTAATTCTATAGTATGAGACAATATATTCATGTAATGTTTAAGAAAAGTTTTGTAAATGAGTTCTAATAGTTCATGGATAGGGACCCAATCTTATGGGGTTCCACAAGCTTCTGTATAGATTATTTAGGCTAATCTTTCTATCTGTCCAATGGGACTCAGTGCTCAGTCTAGAAGATACCATCAGAGATGCTTAGTTTTGCAGTTCTCAAACTGTGGATTTGTGTCTCCAGCAGTAACATGCTTGTTAACAGCAAAAATGTTTTTAATAAATAAATAATATATAGAGGTGAGACATAACAGACCTCAACTCTATTGTCCCTCTGCAAATTTGGGTACACAGAGTCAATCCCTTACGTCTCTTTAAAAGTGAAAAGTTTCAAAAAGTTCAATGAATAGAAGATTGTTGGGGGAGGAATAGATCTGGACAAGGAGAGGAAGTCTGGAGATAAATGTGAGAAGCGAGGGACATATGCTTTTTTGTTAAAATATTATGTTTGCTGTTGAAGAAAAAATTCCAGAATACTTAACGTTGTTGTTTTAGTTAAATAAAACAATTTAAATGTCTGTCTGGTGATGTCCTCCTCCTAATACAGCCTGGGAAGAAAATCCTCCAAATATTAATGATTAACCTGTTGAATTGGAGATAGTTCACCTCCCAATGACTTCATAAATATCTGCTTCAATTACCTTTGGTAAATGAAATCACCAAACAATCATTCATTTTCTGATATAGCTGTAAAACTCATCTGAAAAGTTTTCAAAATAAATCACTGTTTAAAAATGTATAGTGTGTACCTTCTAAAAATGAAACCTACATCTATCTCTGAGTTGGGAAGAATATGTATTAAGGTTATAACAACCAACAAGAATGCACTTTTATGTAGAAAACCATGATTAAATCGAGTCTTCCTGACTAGTGATTTAAATCATGATTTAAATCAAATCCACCCTGCCCGCTGTGCTCTTGCCCCTGGCCCCTTCATTCCCCAGGGAGGCCCAAAAATATGTTTGGCGCCGGGCCCACAAAAAGATAATCCGGCTCTGTTCAAGAATCATGACACAGTCCCCAATATAGTATGAGATTTTAAAAATAAATACTTGGGAGGTGTTTTTATTTGCTGGAGTGGGGGGTTGGCTGGTGAATTCATGTAGCTGTGCACCCCCCTCCCCCGCCCCAGCTTTCCCCCCACCTGCCTCCAGAGTTTTCCTCCATGCTAGGGCAGAGGGAACTGGGCTCTAATGGGCTGCAGATTCCATCTGTAGGCATCCTGCTACCTATTCCACTGCATTAGGGCCCTTTGTGGCTGTTACTTGGTCTGGCGGATTTAGCCTTTCATGCCCAGCTCAAGTCCCATGTCATCACAGCAAAGTAAATAATAACTGCAAAGTTTCAACTCAGATCCTGCTACGGCATCTCAGATCACTACTCCAGGGAAGCCTGAGTTGCTGTAGGACATCCCCCTTTGCAACCAGTCCCCAGGTGAATAGTACTTCAAATTACACAAAATACCTAGAGCCCAAACTCTGAGGATAATTCTCTGTAGCCAGATCATGCTTCTTTCAGATTGTTTCTCCCCATGTTTTATTCTAAATTAAAAGAATGCTTAACCTTGATAAATTTTGATTTATACGTGTAAGAAAATAGAGTTGGGAATAAATAGCTTGCTCCAGCGTGAAATTGAATAAATCTGAGTTGAATCACAGAGTGTTACTTACAGAATAACAGTAAATGATGTGTGCGCTTTATGGTTAAACAAGAGCACAGCACTGGAAATGAGGTTAAAAGGAAAGTTGTCAAGGGTGTGTCTGCAGCTGCTTCCCAGGCAAAAGGAAAACTCTGTTAAAGGGTATTAGGATGTAACTATTTATCAATTAGTGAAGGGAAAGAAACCTTCAAAAACCAACACAACCATAGGAAGTTTTGGAACTCAGAATGGTTACCCCAGCCACTGTGGATTCCTAAATTCCACCTCAGTCCATCACTGCAAGGTCAGTTGCAAGTCTTTCACGGGGATGATCGGAATTTCCTCTTGGCTGCCTGGATTCGTTTCTCTGATGTGCAATAGCCAGTCGTGAGTAGCGAGTCTCCATTCGACGGGCTCCGCTTTCTCTTCTTTGCACTGCACCCCCCTTCTGACAACAAAAATTACTACACGCCGCAGGAGTGAGGACTGAAGCCTGAGCCCGCTCGAGCCCGGTTGCCCCGGGAGGGGCAGGGGGAGGCAAAGCCAAAGCCCAGGGGCTCAGCCCCAGGTGGAGGGCCTGTAACTTGAGCCCTGCCACCCAGGGCTGAAGCCTGAGGGCTTCGGCTTTGTCCCCAAGCAGTGGGGCTCAGACTTTGGCCCTGGGCCCCAGCAAGTCTAACTCCAGCCCTGGTGACCCCATTAAAATTGGGTCGCAACCCACTTTGGGGTCCCGACCCACAGTTTGAGAACTGCTGCTCTACAAGTTTCTCTCTGAAGCACCAACTGACCTCACGCTGTACACTGCTGAAGAGTTTCCCACTGGGGTTTCATGACTCCCAAAAGTGCATCACTGACAAGCGGAGATGAGGGAGGTCATTTGGAAACTACTCACCAAATGTACGTCTGTCTGTCTGTCTATCATGTGGTATCTCCCAGAGCCACATTCCCCTCTGAGTCCCCTGGGTTCAATCCTGTTGATGTAATGGCTACTTACGAGTTTAGGGGAAGTCTTGATCTCCGGAGTATATTGGACCAAATCTTCTTCCATAGCAGCTCAACACCATTGACCTCAAAGTGTGAGTCTGAGTCTGAGCAAGAGGAGAATTTGGCTGTCTGGCTGTAATAGCCAATGAAGCTAATACGGGTCAATGAGGGAGGAGACTGGGATCTTTTATCTCTACATCAGTTTGACTCCAGGATTCCCCACACTCCCAGGACATAGGGAGAGCAGAGCCTTTCTTAAGGCCTTTGGAATTTTCCTCTTCCTCACAGAGGCCAGGAAGGTGTCAGGGAGAGGAAAAGATAACCAAGCCAACCAGAGAGATATTACCCAAACCTTCTGGAATGACATTGGTACTTGGGTTGGGCTCAGGGGCGGCTCTTTATCATAGTTAAACCTGTTTTTAATTATTTCTGCCATTCAGCTGGGTTTGTCTTTCAGTAAAACTCAAAGCTCATCCCAAGGAGTGGAGGGGATGGCAGGAAGGTGAGGGCTACTTCCCATTTCACACAGGTCTGCAGAAGCAGGACATTAGTTTAGGGGTAGCACATTCCTCTGGGAGCTCCCAGGTGTTGTGCAGTCCCTCCATAACTACAGGCTGGGGCTTAAAAGCCACAATGTAACTCTTAGAATATTTGACATGCTCATATTGTCCAAGACGCTCTCTCTCTGCTGCTGCAGAATTGACTCAAGCAATGTTTGTGTATTTGGAGTTAATTGCCTGCAGTTTGCAAACTAGCTGATGAGTGTTTAATTAGTTTCCTTAATTTAGACATGATATCATCTAAATCTAAGGGGAGAGGCATTGAAAAGCTGTCTAAGGCAAGGCACTTTCAGAGATTAATTCACTTTTGGTATGTTCTTCCTTGATTTCCTTTTATCTGCATACAGAATTGTCCTTGGCTGGTTCTGGGACTTGGATATGAGCTCTCCCAATCTATCAGTAGACCCTGTGGCTGTTTTTCCACTGGGTCTTTACCAGCAGCAGCTAAGTGCAAAAGTTCACATTCCAAAGTCTTGATTTAGGAATGACTTTCAAACAAGATCCAAAAAATGGCAAAAAACCCAGCACACCCCACTTAATTCTTTTCACCCCACTAGTATTCACAGTGGTCCTGCTGAAAAGGTAGCCTTTGCCAAGTTACCGTACAATGGGACACAGGATTCCACTGTTTCTCTGTACACTTGGAATCAGAAACAACCATTGGCAAACACTAACTTTTTAATGGCAGACAGTGTAGTTGGACTGAGTAAAATAAGTGTCATGATTACTTTCTCGTGTGGATGACCAGTCTTTGTTCTTGCTGATATTTGCTGGAAAAGATGGTGGATTAAATCATTGTAATTAATACAGTGCATTAGTGCTAAGAATGAAATCCCACTTCTACAACGGAATGGTCAGAATGGTAGTGTTTCAAGATCAGCCGATGATAATCTTGCATGCGCATTCATTGCCTTTCATCCAGCAGGCTTCCAAAGTGCTTTACAGTCTTCACTGGTTGCACAGATTCTACAGGGGAATCACGTCAGTCACCACTGAAACACAGCCACCTCTATGGCCAACTGTGGGAACTATTAAACTATGCAAAGGAACATAGAAGGAATAAAGAACACCACAGCCAACAGAGAGGTGTCATTATAGGTAAGCGCAACTCCAAAAAGACCTCTCAGCTCAACTTCCAAAAGTGGCCACGGATTTTTGTGCCTTTGATTTTGGTTGCCCAATTTGGGACATGTTTAAGTGGTCTCAGGTTAATCACCCAAAACCTGAGGCACTCAGAAACAGTAGCCACTAGGAAAATTATTTCCGCAGAATGCTAGAGCAATCTGCTATAAGGCTATTGGTGTGGTTGGGCTCCTATCCAGCCAGGTAGAGACACCACTGATGGTCTGGGGTCTGGAAGGACAGATAATCCATGAGGAAAACAGATTTCAGTTTCTTAGTGGCTGTTATAAACCTGTGGTGAATTCCACACCCTAGGCAGTCATTTGACCTGTCAGGAACAAATAACTCCTAGGCAGTTTGATTATAACTCAAGCCTGAGGCCTGCTTTATTGAGCTCACATACACCAAATGCATAGGGGTAGCTGACCGAGATTAACTACCAAGATTACAAGGTTACATGCCATTTTTAAAGTCTTAAACCGCAACCGCACACTCGTCATTGCCAAGCATTAGAGTAAGGGGTGCTTTTCTGAGTCGTCAGCGAGTTAGATATTCGAGGAGGGGGTACTTTCCAGAGTTGTTAGCTATTTTCCTCTGGCCATGCCAGGAGGGACTTTTGCAATGCTTTGAACACGCGGGCCCCGTATGGTTCAAGATGGTATTTTTGGGCCCAAATGCGAACTCAGGGGTTTTACAAAGGGCAGCTTGTGGTTATTCTGCTTATGCCATGAGCAAAACATTAACACGAATTTCGATTGCAAAATACAGGTTACAAAATAATTACGAGAACATCTTAATATATGCTTACATAGTAGATTTAAGCAACATTAACACTATTGTTTTATGATGAGTTGCCATGTTTTAACTATAAGCGTTAATAGGGGTTTTGGGGTAAGGGGTACATAGTGGGACAAGAAAAGGGCTATAGTTCCCTTTAGGACCACTAGGACTATAGCAGTGCTAACTGGTTTCAGGTTAGTAGGGTTTTCTAATTNTGTTTAAGTGGTCTCAGGTTAATCACCCAAAACCTGAGGCACTCAGAAACAGTAGCCACTAGGAAAATTATTTCCGCAGAATGCTAGAGCAATCTGCTATAAGGCTACTGGTGTGGTTGGGCTCCTATCCAGCCAGGTAGAGACACCACTGATGGTCTGGGGTCTGGAAGGACAGATAATCCATGAGGAAAACAGATTTCAGTTTCTTAGTGGCTGTTATAAACAATAGTATATATATGACACACAAAAATGAGGGAGCCTGTGGGGGAAAAAAAAAAAGTGATCACATAATTAAAGACTATCATGATGCATGTGCATCAGGGGGCCAAATTAAGATTATATTGGCATCCTTAATTCTGGCATTTCCTAATTTTTTAGTGCTTGAATTGTCAACCTTAATAATAATGTTCTTTTAACATAGTTTGTGTGTGTTTAACATTTCTTAGGCTTTTTGTAAAAACAGAAATTCCATCACCTTCTGACACACATGTGGATCATCATCAGGGTTGAAAATTTTTGACCTACTGCACAGACATCTGCCATCTGAGCAGGGAGTAACTGATCTCAGTAGTAACTTGTCATCCTCCATGTGGCCCAGTATTTGAGGGGGATGAGACGTACACCTTGCCAGTGGGTTTCACAGATTTTTGCTGACAGCAGAGGGATAGTGAGATTCAGGAATCTTGGGTTCCATTCCAAGCTCTGAAGGGGAGTGTGCTCTAGTGGGCATAGCCTCTTCTGACCATTCCACCCCCCACAAGCTTTACCCCTTGTGCCCCCATCCAATTCAACCTGTCCCAGTCCTGTCTGTAACCCAGTCCTGGCTCCTAGTCCCAGTCCCATTCACCTCACCTGGCCAGACCCAGACTCCACTCCACAGGGTTTTTATCCCACTCCCAGTCTCTTTGTCCAACCAGTCCCAGTTTACCACCTCCTAGCTCCTCTCTCCACTCAGCTGGCCTCCAGTCACCCCCGACCCCAAACCAAATTCCCCATTCTCATCGGTTCCTACTCTCCTTGCCCAGCCAATCCCAGTCTCCCCAAATTATTAAAGTTTGGCAAAGCTATCAGCAACTGAAAACATGGTCTTATCATGGGAAGTGTCGGGCAACCTTAATCATAGGCGTCACTACCAGCCCATAGTTGGTGGCCCAACACTTTCCATTATGAGATCCTGTTTTCATCCGCTTATAATTTTGCCAGACTTTAAATATCCAGACTGACATTTTCCAGTGTCTTCCTCAAGTTGAATTTTATTTAGAAAGTTTCCGCTAAAATGGCTCTGCTGTTTCCAAAATTTAAATTAGGAAAAAATACATTGTTTCACCTAAATTGAAATATTCTTATGATCATTTTGTTGAAAAGCTCTAGCACTTCCATGTGTTGGAGCTGGGATTTGAAATGTGGCAGGGTGGTCACATTGGAGTCAGGGATGTACCTTTTGCCACCCCCATGAAAATCTGGCCAAATCTGGTCAAATTATAAGCCTTTGAAAACTACAGTATGCACATGTTCAGTAGAGGTTTGTTAGAAGATGGCAGCTAAATCTAAGATTCCATCTGCACTTATTATGCTCCATCCCCAAGCAGCTTAAATGTGCCAACTGACTTTTTCTGACAAGCCAGTAAAATATTGAATATAAGAACGTCCATAGTGGTTCGGACCCATGGTCCATCTAGCCAAGCATTCTGCCTTCCGACAAAGGCCAGTGCCAGATGTTTCAGAGGGAATGAACAGAACAGGGCAATTATTGAACGATCCACCCCTGTTGTCCAGACCCAGCTTCTAGCAGTGAGAGGCTTAGGGACACCAAGAGCATGCAGCTGTGTCCCTGACCATCTTGACTAATAGCCATTGATGGACCTGTCCTCCATGGACTTATCTAATTCTTTTTGGAACCTACTCATATTTTGGCCTTCACAACATCCCCTAGTAACAAGTTCCACAGGTTGACTGTGCACTGAGTGAAGAAGCACTTCCTTTTGTTTTAAACCTGCTGCCTATTAATTTCATCATATGACCCCAGGTTTTTGTGTTCTGTGAAGGAGTAAATAATATTTCCTTATTCACTTTCTCCACACCATTCATGATGGTATAGACATCTATCATATCCCCCCTCACTCGTCTCTTTTCTAAGCTGAACAGTCCCAGACTTTTTAATCTCTCCTCAGAAGGAAGCTTTGTTCCAGAATCCTAATTGTTTTTGTCACCCTTCTCTGTACCTTTTAGAAGTCTAATATATCTTTTTTGAGCTGGAGCAACCAGAACTGCACTCAGTATTCAATGTGTGGGTGAACCATGGATTTATATAGTGGCATGATATTTTCTGTCTTATTATCTATCCCAGGGGTCGGCAACCTTTCAGAAGTGGTGTGCCGAGACTTCATTTATTCACTCTAATTTAAGGTTTCGCGTGCCAGTGATACATTTTAACATTTTTAGAAGATCTCGTTCTATAAGTCTATAATATATAACTAAACTATTGTTGTATGTAAAGTAAATAAGGTTTTAAAAATGTTTAAGAAGCTTCATTTAAAATTAAATTAAAATGCAGAGCCGCCCCGGACTGGTGGCCAGGACCCAGGCAGTGTGAATGCCACTGAAAATCAGCTCGCATGCCGCCTTTGGCACGTGTGCCATAGGTTGCCTATCCCTGATCTATCCCTTTCCTAATAGTTCCTAACATTCTCTTGGCTTTTTTGACTGCCGCTGCACATTGAACCTATTAAAAATGGAACTTAAAAATAACCCCTCTCCTGGCCTGGTCCAAAGCCCATAGAAGTCAATGGAATTATTCCCCCAGAGGTCAATGAGTTTTGGCATGGGCCCTAATACATTACTTGTTTTAAAACAGCACTCACTCTAGAAAAGTCAAACTTTAAAGTATACTGAGGGTGAATACAAAATCCTGGCTGCTCTGAAAGGCAGATCTCTCAGTGCTCAGCTATCCATCACTGCTGGGTGGAAGATGGGGACAGTCAGGAGGAAAAAGAGTGCTAAACCCACTCCTTCGAGTCCAGATGATGGGATTGGAGACACGCACACTGCTAGAGCCAGGAGAAAGGAGATCCTTGCTTCCCAGCACGGACAATGTCATCACACCAGGTCTCCAGCGTCTGGCTTCCTGTCCCTTGCTGAGAGGTCCTATAGAACAGCACATGAGATCTTAGGACCAAAAGCCAACTTCTCCCCCCTTTGTTGTCTCGTCTGGGATGAGAGGTGCCGGATGGCTTAGCCTGCTGTTGTGCCAGCTGGAGAGACCATTTGGGAGGGAGGGAGATGTTTTGTGTTTTTGTTTTTGTTTTCATAGCCCAGGCTGGCGACACAGAAAAATAGCCTGCATCTCCCACTTTAGCTATTGCTGGCTGGGAACAAGATCTAATTGGAGAAGAATGAGAAGCAGTGACTTCCAGGGGATGCGATGGGACAACCAAACCCAGTCCCACCCCACAGGACTTCCTCAATCAGGGCAGTGTCTGACTTCCCCCTTTGTCTGGGAGTTGTAACTTCCACTGGGCTACAAACAGCAGAGGGATGGGGCTCTCAGCCAGTCAGCACTGGGGATATTAAGTCTTTTACCCTAGATTCCTGGGTGGAATGCAGCCCCGTCAGTACCAAGTGAATGACATCCCCATTCAATGGCTCTGCAAATTGCTCAACTCTGAGCCCCAAAGTATGGGAATCAGCCCTGCCTGGTGCGTGTACTGCCTGTTTGGCTTGACTTGTCTTCCTGCCCAGGAACTGCTTCTTGCCAACTCAGTGTGATTGCATTCGGCCCCCAAGGGGGACATGATGGGACACTGCTTGCTATTTTTTGACATACAACAAAATGAGACCAGGAGGGAGGATGGTTGGGTAGTGTGAGGTGGGGTTTGGGAGTCAGGACTCCTGGGTTCATTTGCTGTTGCTGTCATGGACTCATTGTCTGACCTTGGGCTCATCACTTAACCTCTCTGTGCCTTAGTATCTGGTCAGCAAAATGGGGATAATGTAGTGGTCTTGTGAGGCTTCGCTCATTAACACCTGTAAAACCCCAAACCCCGCTTGCTAAACACTCTGTAAAACACTGTAAAACACTCAGAGACCCTTGGAGAAAAGGAGCTAGTGCTGTCATTGTAATCAGAGAAACATAGGGCTAGAAGGGACCTCGAGAGGAGTTAGGACCAGATATACCTAGTCAGTCTCTGACCAGTGCTTGTCCAACCTGTCCTTAAAACCCTCCAGTGACAGAGATTCCACAACCTCCCTCAATGACCTGTTCCAGTGCTTAACTACCCTTATAGCTAAAACAGTGTTCCTAGTATCTAACGTAAAGTTCCATTGCTGCAGATTAAGCCCATTACTTCTTGTCTTACCTTACTATACTCTGAAAACCATTTTGGGCATGTGTGACCCAGGGACCACTTGCTGCCAACTGGAAGAAGGCACGGGGGTGCACTGGTTTACACAGGCATCCCAGATATATGCATAATAGTTCACCAAACGGCGGCATCTGAGGTCTCTGCAGAGAGCCAGTTGCCCACTGGTCATCATCATCATGTAAGGAGCTCTGTATCTATACTGGAAATTACGTTCTTAAGGTCTTGGAGTTCAGAGATGTTCCTTTGAGGCAGGAGATAACAAATGCCTCTCTCCCTGTCTGGCCATGTGTGTATTTTGCCATGTATGTCCCACAAAGGAGGCTTCTTTGCACAATAAGCCAGAAGCCAATTGAAAGATTTCAAAATCTACAAGAGATAAAATCTATAGGAAGAAATAAAACAGCAGAGGGGTGTCCTGTTTCTGACTAAAGACAAAGGGTTGTTAGGGTATCTCTGGGGGTACAAGGAAACACCCAGAATCCTTTACCAAGGAGGCAAGCTGAGAGCATGGTTGTCTTATGAAAGCATGGTCACAGCCAACCTGGCTGTAAAACGTAGCAAAGATTTTGGGTGAGCAATATTCTATAAGAGATGGGAGTATCTTGTCAGTTAAGTCTAGGCTCTAGAATGTGTGTTACGATTTTGTTTTATTTGTCACCATTTATTTCAATATTTCTACTTGCTACTACTTCGAACCACCATGCTTTGTTAAATAAACTCATACCTGATTTCACTATAACCCAGTCTCGGTCCTGTGTGTTAAGCAGAGTGGCGATCTGTGGGGTACTGGTAAGCTGGGGGTGTCCTTTTCTTTGGCATCGTGGATCTGGGAATTCTGCAAGTGTTCAGTGGCCCAGAGGCTGGACACTCCAGGGAGATGCTCAGAGGGTTTGGGTGCACCAATTACGAATCAATAGAGAGATTGCAGGGCCTGTGGAGGCCTGGTGGGCAATGCTTGTGTTGCCTGTGGCTGTGGGATTTGGGGAGCTGACCCCAGCAGGCACAGACCAGGCTTCCTCATTCTAAGGCAGGTGATAGTGAGGTGCCTTCCAGTCCTGGGTACTCCCGGGAAGTGTCCCACCGTGATAAATGCAGCTGGTACTTTTGGTCTGTTTTCTTTTATTTAGCTGACCTTACTCATAAGAATCCTTTGAATGCCTGATTCTCAGCACTGGAGCTCAGATGGCGCTTTACTCTTAATGAGAGCTAGGAAAAGAGAACAGGTACTTTATCAGGAGCGCATATTATTTCCCACCCCAGTGGCTGACATACCTGGTGCTGACCAGAGACTGTAGAGCAGCTATCCATGCCTCTAATAGAAAAGATGCAAGAGCAGTCCAAAACTTGATGAAAATGCCAGCTAGAGGCTCTAGGAGCTGTCACTTGGGAGCTAATTTACTTTCTGCTGATGTTGCACCAAAATCCACCTCACACAGGCAAAAGTCGTGGTTTCTCTTCTGTTAGGTTGTGAGTGATCTCTCCTGTGTCTGAGGAGCATAAATCTGATATAAAATGGTCCTTGGAGCCCACAGTTTTTAAGACACGCAGCACTTTACACCTGAACCGAGTGTGCGTGTTTATGGATCGGATCGAGCTTCCACACAGTGCATGGCAACCAGGTGGGGGTGGGGAGCTGTTTGGGGATTTGACTGAGGGAGCAGAATCGTTTTTTAAAAAACAAAACTCAACAAAAGGAAGAAATAGTTTTATAAGAGCCCAGAGTGAAAATAAACAGCGAGGTGGAGATTTGAAGGGCACATGAGGACTGTGTGCTGAATGTGCAGCGTTAGCAGAGACAAGGACAATATTTGCATTTCGCTGCTCTCTACAGCAACTTTCACACCAGTTATTCCTGCTCTGAAGTAAAACTCTTCTCTTCACTGGTTTCAATAGTGTCACGTTTTCCCAGTTTATAGAAGAATGTGCAATAACATTCACACACCCCACACAGACCAGGTACCAGTAGCCCTTAGTTCTGTGGCCAACCGCACTGCAGCCAGTGGAACTCAGATCAAGACTGCTCATGAGTAGAGACTACTGGATCTGGGCTATTTGCATTAATCTAGAAGTAACCATAAACAGTCCCAGTGCAGCCTGGATGGGCCACCTCACACACAGAGCCCTCTGCTGAGGTGGCCCCTACTGACCACCATATTTCAGAGTTAACCCATAAAAAGGCATGGAGCAGTTCATCCCTCTCAGTCCAGCATTTCAGGTTGCCTGCAGACTCAGGCAGGCATCTGTTACACTTAGGGCTGGTTTTCAGGCTTTGCTCCAAGACCATGTGGGATGGAAACAGGAGTTATTTGTAAAAGAGAGCTGGGATTCCCCCGGCATCATGTGACCAGCCCCGGAGCCTGAGGCCCACGCCCATTGTGCTGATGACCCAGTTCAGCTCTGCCCTGGAATGTTTCCTACTAGCTGGGTACTTCTTGCTGACTAATACTAGTTTAGACTGTTTCCCATGAATGGAAGTTCACTGAGGGCTGATCCCCAAGTTGCGCCTGTTGGCACCCAGCTGCTATGGAAGCGAAGGTGCCTTGAGCCCGAGGCAGAGCTAGGAATGCAGAGTTAGAGCCCACTCCATTATAGCTGGACTTGATTGTGAACAGCCCAGTTAGCTGCCAGGCCACTCACCCTGACTTAGTACTCAGTGCACAGCAGGGCAAATTGTGTCAGCTAAGCAGGAGCTGACGTTAATATTTTTCTTGTTTACTGGCTTTAAATATTTAAGTCTTTGCCCTTGTTCAGTAAGTAATATCCCTGTAAACTGACCCTGACAGATCACACAGAGACAGTGTAATGGAGCATCGTAAACACCGAGCTCTGCTCTGTGTAGTGGAATCTGAGACTGTAATTTAATAATGCACTCTGGTTCCAGTCCTTATTGAGATCTACGCTGTTTCTTGCACTTGTTTTTTTCCTACCCCTTCGTCATCTGTGAGCTACATTCCTAAGGTGTCAATGATCACGATCATAGCTGCGGCTCTCAAAACCACCCATCAAAAAACCTAGGTCTCTACCCAGCAAACTCCTAGAGGAAGATCCTATAAACATGAGAGCATGTCTGGTTCCATCCAGTAGGGGGCAGAAGTGTGCAAGGGAGCTGGTCAAACTAGCCCAGTAGTTCTCAAACTTTTGTACTGGTGACCCCTTTCACATAGCAAGCTTCTGTGTGCGACCCCCCCTGATAAATTAAAAACATGTTTTTACATTTTTAACACTATTATAAATGCTGGAGGCAAAGCGGGGTTTGGGGTGGAGGCTGACAGCTCGCAACCCCCCATGTAATAACCTCGTGCCCCCCTGAGGGGTCCCGACCCCCAGTTTGAGAACCCCTGAACTAGCCCTTCTGAATAATATTCATTATGAATTTATCCCCTTTGTTGCTTAACGAATCATTCACAAACTCAATTTCCTTTGAATGTATTTGTTACTCATTTTCTGGATAGTTTGGACAAATAATGTTCTGTTTGTCATTATTTCAGGGCATCTTTAAAGCAAAAGTGCATTAGACAATAAAAGATATTCATAATTCTACCAATTGGTGTTTCTAAACTTTTCTCTCATCATTTTACTAGGAAATACATTTTCCAAGGGGAAAGATACTGTGCATAATGGTCCACAAAACAGGTTAACAAGTTTCAATTAAACATAAAATGAATGTACCATGCTGTGATAGCAATGAGCTAGAGCATAGGGAGTAGTTTATTTATTTAGATTTCAAACTCCACTCCAAAAAGTACCTATCAGAGCACCCTTGACATAAAATTGAAACTCAAGAAAAGTTGCCCAATTAATTAGTGTTCTCTTGATGTAATTCCCCAGACTCACACACACCCCTTATATGGACCAATAGTGTTTTTAATGCACACCATGTCATGGTGTATTGCTATAGCATGACAATGTGCGGGTAGACTGTGGAACTCACTGCCACAGGAGGTCATTGAGGCCAAGAATTTAAGCCATGATTCAGTTAGGGATTGGACATTTATATTGATATCAGGAATGTTCAGGTTTGTCATAATTAATGACAACAAAAATTTTGGCAGGGATGTTAAACCTTGGGTTTCAGGGTTTAAGCTGATCTCTGGCTATCAGAAACCAGGATGAGACCTAAAGTGGGGGGCAGATTATCCCACCTCTGTCTGCTGTAGCATTCTTATGTCTTCCTCTGAAGTGCCAGATGCTGGCCACTGTCAGAGACAGGATATAGGGTAGTACAAGTGCTTGGGTCTGATTCAACCTGGCAATTCCTATGTTCCTTGGACCTCACAAGCCAGGGCAACTGAACTCAGCAGTTTTACTCAAGAAAATATTTGTGAATTAGCCTTTTTAATATTCAGCCAGCTCGTGTATGTGTGTGTGTGTGTGTACAAGCATATGTGTGTGCATGAATGCATGTGTGTGTGAATGCAGGAGTGTGTGTCTGAATGTACATGTGTGAGTGCATTGTGCGTGCGTATGCACAGGTCTGACTCCATCCAGTAGAGGACAGGGATTCACAGTACAGCCCACGTTCTTCAAAAGCCATTGCAAACCACGGCCTACCAGCTCCCTGCATTCTGGCACGGCAGCATTCCAGTCCCATAGGCCAGAAAGCAGCAAATGCTTCTCTGTGTCTGAAGGTAGAATGGTCACAGTAAGAGGCTTAGGAAAATATTCTGAAAGGCAGTTTCCACCATTAGACAATCACCATGTAGCAGCCGAAATATTTGGGAGAAGTTTGCTTGTTGTGCATGCTGCGTTTGTGCCAGAGGCATAGTCACAGTCTTGTCAAGCAAGCAGGATTTCACCACAGAAACATGTTTGTCAGTGAAAACAGCAACATAAAGGCCCTCGATAACATTAGAAATCCTGCTGAAATACCAATTTTTGCAGATAAATATTCTCATCCAGCTCTTGCCATGGACTGGGTTCACTCTGCTGCTCCCTGGCGTGTGGAGGAGGGAACCCTCCCTAAATAGCTGATGATTTGCAATTTCAGCGAGGGCAACTTTTTCAAAAAAGGAATCACTGAAAAATTCACCCCACTTTTAGGATACTGGGCAAGTACGTTGGCTGTCATCTTGGCTGACTAAACCAGAGACTTCCAGTTGGCCTAAAGCTTCTTAGCTGGCATTGTAACAGACTCATGTCCTCGGTGGATTGGGCCCAGAGAAGGATCCTGTAATGTACACTCACCAAGACGTTACACAATAGCCTCCCCCGCCCCCAGGAAGTGCTGGAATCTCCCTTAGGGGAATCATTTAAACACACATTAGACAATCTGCTGTCGGGGATGTTCATGCACTGGCCCTGGGAATGGACTAGATGAGACCTAACAGCTCTTTCCAGCTTTAATGACCAGAATTCAAACCTTGCAGCCCCAGGTTGTTACCCCATTCATGCCTGGCCTCAGTGAATGATGCCAGCAGAAGGTAAGGTGCACACAGACGTTAGGAGGGGTTTGTGGAAGGGAAACTGTAGATGGGGACTGGTTTTTTAAACATCGCTGAAACCTGCTGTTCATTTGATTATCTCCAGCTCCTTCTGTTTATTTCTCTCTTTCTTTGAGCGGTTTGTTTGGCTTGATGTATTTCAGTGCTTAGGCTTTACTGCCCAGATACATGACATGATTGCTTCCTGTAGGTCTGCATCTGCTGGTTCATCCATAGAGAAATGACAACTTAAGTGCTCCATGTACAGCAGCTGAGCAGCCCTCTGAATCAGGACCCACTTGATCCGAATTTTCCCAAGTCCCCATCTTCCCTATTATCACTGGGCAGAGACTGGAATCTTTCCCAATCTTTCTCCCATTGAAAGTCCATAGGACCTTTGCCACTGGCTTCAGTGGTAGCAGGATCAGGCCCCAAATGAGGCAGAAATCTTCTCAGTGCATTAGCACAATAGGTCTCTCATGCTTTAAATGGGAGTGTCTAGTATGCACCGCAATCCCTTTGTTCTGACAACATTAAACACAGATTCTTTCTGCTATATCAACTAGGGATGACACAGAGTCACATCCTGTTAGTGCCTGTAGAGCAGGAAGTATCTTGCAGAAGTTAGGAGGGAGTGCATCACAAATTGCATGAGCAGGTATGAAGCGACACCTGTCAGTTGTGCTGGTCATGGTGCCTGTTTCAATTGACATGTTATCTATGTGTTCCATTTCGGAAAGCAATGAAAGCAAGGTCCAAACCATCTGTATCAGGTGACATAATTACTCTGGTTCCTTTGACATCAAGAGACCCAAAGCCATATCGGCATGTGCAAAAGCATCCTTGTGTCTGCTTCCTCTTGAGTACTGGACAAGTCTTGGGCTTCTTTAATACCTGTACTGATGAACTTTGCTACTTCACCATTGGAAAAGCCTCCAGCAAGAAGGAGTGTTTGTGCTGGGTGTGCTCCGGCATGCTCAGGTGCATTTTGAACCATATACTCAAGTGACTGCTTGTTGGATGCCACATTTAGAAGCTTTTTCCATGGAGGCACAGGGCATCCACTAATCACCTGGTATTTCTTGCATCCAATCTTAGATCCTGTCTGGTGCTATCTTTCTGCAGTTTTCAGTTACTGTTGTCACATCTGTCAAAGGCTTCGATCACCGAATTAGCTTTGTCAAATCCTTTTAGGACCTGCCTCAAGTACTCAGCAGCCAATTCATCAAATGTGTGGAGTTTGTCTCCAGCCATCATTTGTACGACAGCCATGAAATCTCTGATGCCTACTGTGGGTTCTTTGTTGCATGCACTTAGCTAATAGATTCTTTCAGCTTGAACTTCCATCTGATGTCCTAATTCACCTTTGTCTGTTCTTCTCATTGTTCCATCAGCATATAAGAGGGACATAGACATAGGTCCTATTGGGTGACTAAAAATAGTTGCCATAGAAACATCATCTCTGCATCTTGAAAAGGACAGGGCTCTGCGGAAAACAATTTCTGGACTGATAGCTGCTGTGATTGTCCCTCCCTTGCCAGTCTAAATTTGGTCATTTTGGCCATGTCAGTAAATGTTTTAATGCCAGATTTCTTGACTGGGCTGAAGAAACTACATGTCCCATCAAAATCAAATGTACCTCTTACAAATCTCTCCATTTGCTCTTCACCCCCATCTTCTATTTTCAGCAGAGACTCTTGTACACTAATGTTACATGCAGTCCAGTAGATATGTTGATAAACACTTCTGGATGTGATTCAGGGTAGAATGGGTTTGCCAGATTATTGATGACGTGGTTGGGAAGAGCTCTTATAACATGCTCTTCATCCCTCTTCAATGCAGAGGCCAAGACTTGATTATGGACTTTGTCTTCACTACTTCTTGTTAGGCCACTGCTTTCTCTCAGACCTTTTGCATATTCACTCACGACATGGCTTGTGAGGGTCATCTGACAAGGGATGGATTCTTTCTAGTCAACCCTACCGTCCCAATGCTGGACTTTGACTCTTTGATGACAGTTTCCTCTATTCCCATGTCACTCCAAATTCTATTGAAAGACCCAGGAGTCTGATGCACAGAAAATAGATTCCCCAGATTCAAAGGCACTGTGTACTTCTTTGGGGAGATATAATGTATTGAGAATGTAGATGGGTATCTACCTGGCATAGTTGGGTCTGTTTGCAGTAAAGAAGTATGGAAGCATGGCATGTTATATGTGTAGGTGAAGTTTCCAATCACCCTCTCACTCTGCACGGACATTTAGAAGTAGTATCTGCATAACCTGGTGAAAATGATCCTTGAACATGAATGTAGGAGGCTGGGCATACACCCATGTATGAAATTCCTCAGGTAATGGTAGCATATGCATATGCATCATCAAGCTCTTTAATGACATATGCATATGCATCATCAAGCTCTTTAATGACAAAAACTGTGGGCATGCAATCTACTGCTTCTAGTGCACCTTCCATGGGAGACTGATCTGGTCAGCAAATTTCAATTGAAAATATAGAAAACTATCATAATCACTTGTGAGGCATGCTGACAATTAAGAATATGGGATGTTAGTATATTGCAAAATGTTGATTGTTGCCACATGCTGAACAGCTTCATCTGAAAAAAAATATATGCCTGCCTATGCAAAACCAATAAGCATCTTTTAAAACATTGCCATTTGGTAGCTTTGACCAATAAACACCACAATAAGGTGTTGAACTGAACTTAGACAATACAAACTGTAATCATAATCATGTCACAGTGTTTCTGGAACTGTGCAAGAAATGACACACTCTCTCATTCTGGGTACCATTGTTTGAGCTCGCCTACAGGCTTATGGCACCAGATGACAGCTCCACATCCTACCTCATTTAAACATACATAAAGTTAGCTTTCAAGTGATGTATGAGGTGTGTGTGTGGAGGGGGGGTACATTAAACTCCAAAAATATGGCCCTTTTTGAAGAATTGCCGCATGCCTAGAAGATTAATAGAAAATGACAAAGATTGGCCCTTCCCACAGCCTGTATTTGGAGGAGCTGATGGAACGGGGGGAGCAGAAGGAACCTTTCTCTACCTCCCAAGCTGCAATGAAGCAGAGTGGTGAAATGCCAGGCAGCTCGTTCACTCAAGCAATGGGGAGTGAAGCTGAGAATATTGCTGGGGAAGGAGATCCAGGTAATGATGATGGTGCTCAAAAAGCTTCCAAAAAGGAAATTAATAGCAAAGGGTCCTGGAAAAAGGGCAGTGGCCCTTCTAAGAGTCCTATGTGAATAAGCTCAGGACTGTGGAGCTACAGGGAACACCTGAGCAGCCTGAGTGGGGTGAAGAATTCAGAATGTAGTGGATAGTAGATGGTTCATAGAAATTTAGTTTAAGGGACTGTTTGGGGTTGGGATTTTCAAAAGAACCTGTGGGAATTTGGTTGGATTTGGGGGCTCTATTATCATAGGTGATTTGAAAATCACAGCCTATTAGAGTAGGTAGAAATTAAAAAATGGTCATAGCAATAACATCTATCTATCCCCAGACACAACAACCCTCAGTCTAGATATCTATCCCCGGACACAACCCTTCTGTCTGTCTGTCTCCATCTCTCCGTCCGCCGCGCCACCCCCATGCAATCAAGGCTCTCTAGGAATGCCTGTATCTATTGATTGATTGATCGATCAATAGATAGTTTTGATAAAAGTAGAAATGAATGCATAGCGCGTGGTAGAAAAAGTCTCTTTAAAAGCAGGAGACAAGAGAGCTGCTCTCCCCTGGCTGTAAACATCCACAGCGCTTAGATGTCACACTCTGATTTCCCACTGTACTAATGTTACTAAATATCAAGTAAAGCTCCTCTCTGCCAAAGGAGATGAGCCACTAACAAACTGTAATAACTAATTACAGCCACACATTTATTGTCACTTCACTTTAAATTAAAAGCCTTGGCCACTTACTTGTTTACAGCAACCCGCCCCAATGAAAGGAAAATAAACTAAACTGAGCCGAAGTCTGAGTGCGGGGAGAGCAGGCGGCCCAGGGAGCCGGGAACCTCTCCAAGCTCTAATTGACAGGCGAGGCTTCATCAAATTAATTGCAAATGGTCATTGAAAGCCCTTGAAATTGACTTAGTCTCCATTCTGAGCAGCCACAGAGAACAGGATTTGGAAGTGTGAAGGTGCCTGGGGAGCTCTGGCGAGAAGCGCACCAAAGGGGAGCAGCGCAGGAATCTAATGACAGCTCCTCTCTTGTCAACAGACTGGCCCAAGGTGCTGCTGGTTTGTCCACACAATTAAATGTTTTGGGAAAGATGTTGTCAGCTCAGGAGCTTGAGAACTGAGCTTCCCCTTCTCTGCGGGATTTCAGCTGCGATGGAGAAGCTTTGGGCAGCAGCCCATTGGGACATGGTTCTGCAGCTGCTTTTATTTACAGTGGAGTTGAAGACAATGGCCCAATTCATCATCCCTACACGGCCGTGTCACACTATGCTGGTGCAGACTGGCCAAAAGCTCCACTGTGAGTCTCACCTCTGCAGGGTGCCAATCAGGGCACTGAAGGGAAGGGAAGGGGCAGGCGGAGGCCTGGCCAAGTGCAATCCTATACCCTTGCTATTACCCCTTCTGCAAAACCTGTGGTAGTGGAGGGAGCAATTTTGGGGCAGCCCCAAGGCTGCCCTAACCACTCGGGAGCAGGGTGGAGGTGATCCAGCCCCCAGCACAGGGGAGGGTCAGAATATTCTTGCTTAGTCCCTGTGTGGACTGAATGGAGTCAGTCAGATTTATACCAGTACCACAGGAACTTGGTGAGTCACCATCACTTGGTGTTTCTAAAGCAAGATTGGACGTAGCTTTCTAAACGTGTATCTAGCTCAGCCAAGAGGCCTGGGAGGCCCTGGGAGGTCTTTGGCCTGTGCTGTACAGGAGGCCAGACAAGATCAGAACCATCCCTACTGGCCTTAGAATCTCTGAGTCTGTGAAATTGTGTCCCTAAGGTTCTGATTGGTGTTCTCTATTGCCGTAGCCACCAGAGCCAATCCCCTCACAAAGTAGCCTATGGGGGCTAGGAACGGTCTTTTCTTAACCAATCAAAAGCTAGAGACTTCTCCCCTGGGGAGTGGGAGGGAATGCTGAGGAGAGGGAGCCCAGAGTTTTGGGACAGGGACTGAGCTCTCTGCTTTGCCGCTGCTAGCTCTGGTCCCAGCTGCTGGCCCAACGGGCCTAAGAATCTTTGTGCTGAGAGGACTCTGGGGAAGAGACCTTGGCCCATATTCACAGCTGCCTGTGGCCCCTTGTATCAGCTACGCCCATGTTGCAGATGGAGAAAACAAGGCCCAAACTGACAGAGAGAGTCAGCAGCAAAGCTGGGAGCAAAGCCCCAAAACAAATATCCATGCAGCACTCAGCCCCTCTTCCAGAAGGACACGGCGTTTCCAGCCAGAGGGCTGCGTTCCAGCCACCCCTGCTCCTGTACAAGGGCAGCACAGAGTGAATACCTGGGTAGAGGCTGGCCAGACGCTGCTCCTCAGGGCTAGCCACCCAGAGGGACGAGAGTGGGTGGGGACTGGGCTATGGCCATGTTCCCTCCTCCACCCCCGCTCCTGGAAGCTGAGCAGCTCACAATGGAGTGGGGAGCATGGCTCACTCTCTGCAAGGGTGCTGGAGTTCCTGCTGCAGTGTGCATGACCTGGGGGCCCTTGGAAGGGATTCTGACCAACAAGGCCTCTCCAGCCCTCTCTCCCCCACAACCCAACGCCATAGGGTCCAGGAATATATCCTCTCCCATTGTACCCTAGGCTCCCACCAGGCTGCCTCTGTCGCTGTCCAGGGCCAGTTCACAATCTGCACAAACAAACAAAGCTGCGGCACCGCCCGGGCAGGGAGAGATGTGTGGGGCTGGCTGGCAGAAGCAGGCGCTGCTGCTACCTACTGCTGCAGCCCTCTGGCCTGTAATTACTGAGGCAGGAAGGCATTGTGTTGACACACCCGGATGTCCCCTGCCAGCCCACCCCACTGGCACTGAATTCCCATCAGACCACAGCTAGAAATGAGATCTGCCTCTGTGGCGTCCATCTTGTCACAATTACTACAGTCCCATCTCCCTCTCATCCTTCCTGCTGCTGCTGTCTGCTCTGAGCCTATGGTGCTTGGTCTCTTTTGTCCTGTCTTGTGTGAGCTATTTCCCAATCTGCTGCTGATAAAACACCTTTTCTGTGGCAGCTTCTACCTCCCTGGGGTATTGTCACCTTTGCTGCAAACATCACAAATGTTTCCTCTGTCTCACTTTATAAAAAGGCTCTTTTCCTCTCTCTGCAAACAGTGGTGAATTTAAACTTTGCCGGCTTGTCCCCCGCTTCCACTTTCCCATTTCACCATTGTCTTCAGCTACACCAGTCACACCGCAGCCTGAGAAATGGGCTGCCCAGAAACCCTCTGTCTCTTCTCACATGGGCAGTCCCCTTACTGAAGGCAGAAGCTTGAATGCACCATTGAATGTGAATGCCTGGGAGGGAGATCACAGAATGCTTTGCTCTGCATTGGATCTTTCCAGTTTGGTTAGATCTCTGGCAATTGTATCCCATCTCTTGTTAACATCAATCTCCTTGCTCAGTTCCTTCTCAATCATTACCCAAGCAAAATCTCCAGGGACTTCAGTGAGTTTTGCCCGAGTAAGGGCCTCAGGAAGAGTGACAAGGAAGTTAGGAAGCCAACTCCCAGGACAATCAATACACTAGCCAGTGGATGTCATGAGAGAGGAGGCTGGGGCAGGGACCATTGCCTGCTATATAAATAGGGGTTCTGATTTTTTTTTTTAATCAATAAACACCAATAAAACACCCCAATGCAAAAACTAAACTAAAATGAACCAGCAGAAAGGGTTACTTGTATCTGAGGGCTTGTCTACGTGGATTAGTAATGTGGATTACAGGGCACGGTACTGGAACTATTTTTATAGTGGGGGATGCTGAAAGCCATAAATAAAACCCTGTAAACGCAGTATATGATGGGAAAATTTGGTTGCTATTATTACTTTAAGAATGGGGTCCTGCTGAACCCCCAGCACCCCTAGTTCCAATGCCCATGCCACAGGGGTGTGATTGTCCAAGCACACTAACATGTTGTGTATTAATTAGTTTGTGTAGACCCTGCTGGTGCGGACTAAAGGTTCCTTAGGGTGCTTTAACATAATGCTGTTTGAAACAGTACTGTGTTAAACTGCACTAGGAATAATACACAGAGATTACTCATTTCAGTACATACTGCTGTAATGAGCAATTGTAAGGTCCCATCAGTTTGGAGCCCAGGACTGTAGAGCTACCAGGCAGCTGATGTCTCTATGCTGCCACCCAGGGGCAGCTGTAAACAATTTGAGCTCCACTTTCCCTGACCCACTGTGGACACAGACCAGGGAAGTTCTTCCTCAAGGGTTTGACAGACAGCAGCCTCATGGCTCCTGATTGGCTCCTTCCCCTATATAAACCCCAGGGGCCTTCCAGGAAGTGTCCAAGTAACAGCGTGGCTCTCCTGTGGGTACCATGGCTGTCCCTACTCCTGAATGTGACCTTGGCTTGATTTGGACTTTGTCTCCTGACGTGGACTCTGGCTGTGGTATTGAGCCAGGCCTGGAGCCTGACTATGAACCCCTCTGCTACTCCCAGCCTCAGGTTTGTCCCTGCTCTGACTCTTGGCTCGACTGCTCTTGTTAAAATCCCAGCAGTAACATGTATAATATATGTGACTGATTGCTGTACATACAAAGCCCTGAAACCCCCTAATTTTTGGATATCTACATAAAACTCAAAAATTGCTAAAAATAAATCCGCCAAAATGAAATTAATAAACCCTGAAAATCACCTGTATTCACTATATAAATCACCATCCCTCCTCTAGGGGCATCCAGGAAGATGGGGATAGCCAGAGCTAACCCATGGAGAAGGCTGCTCGTGAGCTGGCTAGCGGTGCTAAGACCCCGTGTGCCCCATATGCAGTATCTCTATTTCCTCCTCACTGCAACCTTTCAGCTTCTGCACATTCCTCTCTGGCTTCATCCCCAGGCTACAGCTGAAAATGCATTTAGTTACTGACACTAGAGCTGGTTCCATCACTGGGTGTGAATGACTTAACTCCCCCTTTATTCTTTCTTCACAAATCCCTCCTGAACTGATCCCAGCTTCAGCAATTGCATTTGTTATTTATGAGTAGGGCTGGTGGGTAATTTTCTGACAAAACAATTCCATTGGACAATGACAATTAATAGAACCCGAAATCTTCCATGGAAACATCTTGGTCTTGACAAACTTTTGGCAAATCAAAGGCAGGTTTCCACAGGAACCCTGTCACTTGCCTGGCTGCCTGGGACCCCACTCTCCAGAGTTTCTGTTGTGGAGCTGAGAGCCCAGACTCAAACCCAGGCTCAGCTGTGCCTGCGTGGGTCAGCCCTGCTGTACCATTTGTTTGTTAGCAAAGTCAGCAGAGGCTGTTCTTTGTGGAGTGCTGCATTTGTATCTTGGATGAGGTACCTGTTCCCATATGCACCAGCTTTTGCCCTGTTCAACCTACTCCTTTTCTCAGGAAACAGGAGCCAGCTGAGCTGGAATATCCTGTGAAATAAAGGTGCTTCTAAACATCAGCGTGCTGTGCAACCCCAGCTAACCATTAGTGCTCCCCAGGGGACACATTTAGCAAACAGTCTGTCTGCCAGCCAGACACGGCTTCCCTTTAGCGCAGCTTCAGGAATGCAAAACTCTTCCTAAAACATTTTTTCTTGGTGAGCAAAAGTTTTCATTCCCCCCCATTAACTGTTCACTGGAGGTAGAGGACACGTTCCAGTTCGGAACAGTGAAGGAAGTGGCTCTGACCCAAGCCAAACTCTCCAGCAGAGCACAGTGCAACTTCAGCGATTCCCAGAGGGATGAGGAAAGCTCAGTGAACTTTGTTGGGGTGGGTTTCTTGTGCTGGCCCTGCACGCCCTATGGCTGCCCAGGGTCAGGCATTGCACGTGACAGTCACACAGGGTGGCTCTGTCTCACATTCCTCCACACCCGCTGGAGTCTCACGCACCCTGTTGAGCTGTTGGAAAGCAGCAGCCATTTCCCTACATTGGGCCCGTTGGCCAATAGACACTGATGGGGCAGCCGCTGTGCTGGCAGGCCAGGGTCTCTGCTCTCTGCTCCTCTGTTGTGTCACAGCCAGGAACAAGCAGCTGGGATTAGCAGTGACTGCAGAAGAAGGGGGTGAGGCAACAGGACAAGGTGAGAGGCCAGATCCTGGGCCCCAGCTCCCTTCCCCCCACTTTGCCACCAGCAGCGCCAGTCTCCCCACAGCACAATCCCCTCCCCAGTCCCAGCTATGCCCTCAGTATCCACCGCTTCCTAGCAGCCTCTTCCCACCAGCAGTGACAGCACTGTCTACCCCTCCCGGGGTTCCCTGTCACACAAGAGTCTCAGCAGCCCCGGCACCCCTAGACACCAACAGCCCCCAGAAATCCCCTAGCACCCACTGCTCCTCCAGGATTTTGCTATCACCCAGGAGCCTCACCCCCTATCCCTAGCACTCTCTACCCGCTCAAGCTGCTTGTTCCCCAGGATCCCAGAACCCACCAACCACCCAGCTGCCTGCTAACCCCCCTCCCTGCACCTGCCCCAGCCAGACCTGTCAAGTGTTGTGTAGCTCCATGTCCCGCCCCTGCTGCTGATCAGAGCAGGGCGTGTTTACCGTAACATTAAATTGATGGTGATATGCAAATTGTTCTCAAATTAGCTCATTAAATAATTTGCATGAACTATCCAACATGGAGCAGAACAAAGCTTGGCGGCTCTGACTTCTGGGTGTGGAGGAAATCCAATGGACTTAGTGAGCCTCTAACGAGTGCCCTTCTCCCTTTCCAGCATGCCGGGCTGTTCCCCAAGAGCTCCCCTATCCTGATTCCCCCACCTCCCCAGGATAGTCTCTTGCCTGGGCTCTCCCTTCCCCACTGGTTCCCTTTTCCTCTCTGCATTTTCTTCCCTGCAGTCACTGCCTATTCCTTTCCTCCACTCCCCCCCATCCACTCACCATGGACTTCACTCCCACTCCTTTCCCCATGCCACTGCTAGCATAGGCAATGCACCATTTAAATGTCACTAGAGTTCTCTCTCCAGGAATGGGGACAGAGCAGTTCACTCCTCTCAGAGGCGTTGCTTCGGGCTGCCTACAGACCCAGGAAGGTCACACTGCCTTGGTTTCCTCCCACTGCGCATTTGGAAGGTTTTTTGCACAGCCATGAAGGCTGGACGTGTTTGGGATATCAGCAGATATCTTTGCTCAGTCCTCCCTGAAGCAAAGCAGCAATGCAGGAATTTATTTGAAACCTGCAGGCTGCTGTGTCTTTCCAATGTGGTGAAAGTCTCTTTAAATTCTACATTTAACATGGACATCTATCCACTAGAGGCTAGACTCAAACAACCACCACATTTCTTCCAAGCCACTCACTGGAGCTGTCAGCAGAGGCTGATGACTTTTTTTGAAGAAATTGGTATTTCCTAGCCTCAGTCACCGACAGGAGTAGAAGTCAGAGCTGGGCAGGAATCGGATTTTCCATTCCGAAATGGAACGAGAACAACAAAATTAGAAATTGTCCACATCACAAAATTCTGGGGGGAAAAATCATTTTGGGTCAAAAGAAATATTTTATTTTAATACAATCAAAACCTTTCATTCTGATTTTGACTTTAAGAATTTCTTTATATTATATGAATCAATATTTTTAAAAGTTGAAACAGAAAAGGACCTGGGGATTGCAGTGGATGAGAAGCTGGATATGAGTCAACAGTGTGCCCTTGTTACCAAGAAGGCTAACACAGTATCGGGCTGCATTAGTGGGAGCATTACCAGCAGATCGAGGGAAATGATTATTCCCTGCTATTTGGCACTGGTGAGGCCATATCTGGAGTATTGCATCCAGTTTTGGGGGCCCCACTACAGAAAGGATGTGGACAAATTGTAGAGAGTCCAGCGGAGTCCATGGGTGCTGGAACAGTTTTGATAGTTGGGGTGCTGAGAACCATTGAACCAAACTGTAAACCCTGTATATAATGGAAACCATTTCAAGCCAGGGGGTGCTGCAGCACCCCTAGTTCCAGCACCTATGGCGGAGTCCAGCGGAGGGCAATGAAAATGATTTAGGGGGCTGGGGCACATGACTTATGAGGAGAGGCTGAGGGAACTGGGCTCATTTCTGGGGAACTACAGACCTCACCCCAGACCCTGGAAAAATCATGGAGCAGGTCCTCAAGGAATCCATTTTGAAGCACTTGGAGGAGAGGAAGGTGATCAGGAACAGTCAACATGGATTCACCAAGGGCAAGTCATGCCTGACCAACCTGATTACCTTTTATGATGAGATAACTGGCTCTGTGGATATGGGGAAAGTGGTGCACGTGATATACCTTAACTTTAGCAAAGCTTTTGATACAGTCTCCCACAGTATTCTTGCCATCAAGTTAAAGAAGTATGGAATGGATGAATGGATTATAAGGTGGATAGAAAGCTGGCTAGATCGTTGGGCTCAATGGGTAGTGATCAATGGCTCGATGTCTAGTTGGCAGTTGGTATCAAGCAGAGTGTCCCCAGGGTCAGTCCTGGGGCCGGTTTTGTTCAATATCTTAATTAATTATCTGGATGATGGGATGGATTGCACCCTTAGCAAGTTCGCAGATGACACTAAGCTGGGGGAGAGGTAGATACACTGGAGGGTAGGGATAGGGTCCAGAGTGACCTAGACAAATTGGAGGATTGGGCTAAAAGAAATCTGATGAGGTTCAACGAGGACAAGTGCAGAGTCCTGCACTTAGGATGGAAGAATCCCATGCACTGCTACAGGCTGGGCACTGACTGGCTAAGCGGCAGTTCTGCAGGAAAGGACCTGGGGATTACAGTGGATGAGAAGCTGGATATGAGTCAACAGTGTGCCCTTTTTACCAAGAAGGCTAATGGCATATTGGGCTGCATTAGTAGGAGCGCTGCCAGAAAATCGAGGGAAGTGATTATTCCTCTCTATTTGGCACAGGTGAGACCACATCTGGAGTATTGCATCCAGTTTTGGACCCCCCACTACAGAAAGGAGACAAATTGGAGAAATTCCACTGGAAGGCAATGAAAATGATTAGGGGGCTGGGGCACATGACTTATGAGGAAAGGCTGAGGGAACTGGGCTTATTTAGTCTGCAGAAGAGAAGAGGGAGGGGGATTTGTTAGCAGCTTTCAACTACCTGAAGGGGGGGTTCCAAAGAGGATGGAGCTAGGCTGTTCTCAGTGGTGGCAGATGACAGAACAAGGAGCAATGGTTTCAAGTTGCAGTGGGGGAGGTCTAGGTTGTTATATTAGGGAAAACTATTTCACTAGGAGGGTGGTGAAGCCCTGGAATGGGTTACCTAGGGAGGTGATGGAATCTCCATCCTTAGAGGTTTTTGACAAAGCCCTTTCTGGGATGATTTAGCTGGGGTTGGTCCTGCTTTGAGAGGGGGTTGGAGTAGATTCCAAAACTAATTTTCTATGATTATATGATACTCACTCCAGCAGCCACTGTCAAAGTCAATCTGAGGCAAGATTCACTGCTAGCATAAGAATGTGTAACTACAATAATGTTAGTGAGAAATGTGGCCCTTGGTCCAGAGCTGAATCAGTAGGAAGAGATGAAAAGTTTCATCACCCTTTGCTGTTTCGTCTAGTCTCCATTCTCAGGGGTTTGACGGTCTGTATTTTCCAAGTGATATTTCACATTTAAAGACTTAGTTTGTCATATTTCATGGGGGTAAAAGCAGGACATTGAATTTAACTCAATCTATGGTACAGAGATTTTGAAACAAATATGCAGCAGGATGCTACAAGAGGAACGGAACCAATTATTCTCTTTAGTCAAAGAGGATAGAACAAGGAGCAATGGACTTGAGCTACAGCAGTGACAACTTACATGAAGTGTTATGAAAAACTTCCTAGCCAGTTTCTGCAGTAAAACAAATTGTCAGTGTAGGTTAAGGCCTAGCTAGAGAAATTCAAGGTAGGGTTATGGGCAGCTCAAAAAGTAAAGCTGGTTGAAAAATGGAATTTTTTCCCTATGGGAAACTTCAAAATGAACCAAAATGAAAATTTTGCTTTTAGTTTCTAAATGACATTTTGAAACTACATTAACATTTTCACTTTGAAGTCAATTGCTGTTTTGCTGTGTTTTTTAAACAAAAAAAAAATGTTTGTTTTATTTTTATTTTTGAGTTCCCTCCCCTTCTTTTTCCCTGCTGGAAAAAAAGTTCAGAGCAGTAGGATAGTGTGGGAACGTAACAAAGAACCATTTTTCACCTTTAAAAGTAACACTATCAGTGACACTTTCTACACTTTTAAAAGTGAAAGTGTTACTGTCTATGAAGCAGCACTAATGCTTTGTCTCTGTTTTCCAATTGAAAAAAAAGTCAGGAAATGGCAAGGGGGGAGAATTATAAATTTAAAAGTTTGAACAGTCAAAACAATTTTATCAATATTTTTTCAGTTTTTTCTAAAAAAATTATTTAGAAAAACATTCAGAAAAATATATTTTTGTTAAAAATAAATTATTTCAGAAGTGTCATTTTTTTAATCAAATCTGGTGATGGAAAAATTTTCAACCACCTTATTGTCACAGTTTCAGGGTAACTGGCCGTGTATCTCCCCCGCTCCAGGGCCCATTCCAGCAGTGTCTCATTAGGTCTCCGGTCTCCAGCCATCACCTGTCTCTGGGCTGGGACCCTTGTCCCACTCTCTTTTGACTGGGGATGTTTAAGGCTGCACAGCTCCCTGCCTTACACTGCGATATCCCCAGCAAGCCAGTCTGCCTAACAGCCAGCGCCTGTGTATTGCTCTTTCTCTCAAGAGCTATGGCCAGTGTATTGACTGCAGTTACAAGTTCCCACACAGCCATTGCTAAGCAAGTACACTTATTCTTAAGGTAAAAGCATGACAGAGAAAATATATAAAAATAAAAAACAGATTTAAAAACACACACTAGACATACCAGGAGTCACCCACACATCTTATGGGGCCCTAGAAAGCCAAAGTCTTTTGAACCCTTCAAGGGTTGGGGCCCTGGGACAGCAGCTCCTGTCCATTTGCTGGATCAGAAAGGAGGCCCTGAGTAAGTTTAAATGCAGCCTTTTTATGCCGCAAGCCCTTTCTTTGTCTGTTGGTCTCTGGAAAACCCAGTCTGCACCAGCCTTCCCAGGGGGTAATATCATGGTTTCAGGGTAACTGCCCCTGTATTATCCCTCTGTGGTCCCTCAAGGACACCCATTGAAAGGTTTCCAGCTCCCAGCCATCACCTTTCTTGGGCAGAGACCCACATCTCACTCCCTTCTGACCGGGTGTTTTAAGGCTGCACAGCTTCCTGATCTACACTGCGATATTCCCATCAAACCAATCTGCCTAAAAGGCCTGTGTCTTAACCTTGCTTTCTCTCTGAGGGCTATGAACAGTGTATTGCCAGCAGTTACCAGTTACCATCCACTTCCTTCTAAGCAAGCACATTTATTCTGATGGTGAAAGTATTAGAGAGAAAATATAAACCATTTAAAAAACCTAGATGCACGCTAAAAAACTTACCAGAGGTCACCTCCAGCTCCTTCAAAGGGCTTTGGCAGGTGTCAGTCCATCACACCCCACAGCAGGGTTGTGGCTACAACATTGTATCACTTTTAGATCAGGAACCAGAGTGAAGGCCCCGAGTCAATTTAAGCTCAGGCTATTTATCCAAAAGTCCTTTCTTTGTCTGTTGGTCTCTGGAGAATCTAGTTTGAACCAGACAATGCAACCCCTCCCCAGGAGGTGGTACCTCGCTGAAGGTGTTATAACGGAGTGATTTACCTTGATCATACCCTGCTGTTTTTACATCCTGGAAGAGCTGTGGTAACCCTCTCCCTTTGGAGTGCTCACAGTCCCTGGCCCACAGTGATACATAAACCACTTGTACCATCCCCCCTCTACCTCACCTTCCCTTCTGGTTCACCTGGCCTCCAGCCACTTCTCCACCCAATTCCCCCTGTGACGTACCACAGTACAATCCAGACTAGTGTGTAGCTGTGTGACCCCTGCCCTCTAGCCTGGGCTGTCCTGTACAATGCTTTGCAGCTGTAGCCTCCAGCCTGGACTGCTCACAAACAGCCTCCAGCATGCAAGTCACTCTCAGCTACATCTGTGTTTGCTGCAGCCAGCGAAGACCTTGGCTCTTACCAGCCTGCGTTATACTGAAGGGTGACCCCAACACACTCCCAGTCCTAGATTTTCCTCAGCCCTCTCCTGGACAACACCTGTTGATATAAAATCTGTTATTGCTTTAATAGAAATAATATGTACATAACTTGCCACCCGAAATGGAGTTTCCTAGACACTTCAATTTGAAAACACTGTATTAGATAAAAGTATAAAACAGTTTATTAACTCCAAAGAGAGAGATTTTAAGTGAGTACAAGTAATGAGGCATAGAAGTCAGAAATGGTTGCAAGAAAATAAAGTTAAAATGCTACTGATGCTTAACTTAACAAACGATAACAGATTCAAGCAAAGTTTCCCACCATATGTTCTTAGCAGTCTTACTGATCAAACTTCTTAGGTCAAGAACCCCTTCTTCTGTCCCACAAATGCTTCCTTTTTTGCTTCTGGTGCCATGAATGTGGTTGGCAGGGAGAGTGGGGGTGGTGGTCTTGGGATGTTTGCCTCCCCTCTTGAAAAACATTTCCAGCTGGGTACCAGGAGACAACTAGTCTACAGGGAAGGATGTTCCCTGCTGCTTTTCATCACCTGTTGGAGCTTCTTTTGTTCCACTTCCTGCTTGATGACTCTGTTTACTGCTTAAGTGTGAATTAAGCCAAGTACACATTTGCACTTGCTTGAGACAGACCTGTTTGCCAACCTCAGTTTGGAACATGTGTTTACAACACCATACAGTGGAACTTTATAACTTCACATACAATGTTGCCACACACTTTTTTATCAGGACACTAATAGCCAGCAAATTATGAGTTTTCTAATGATACTTTCCCAGGCATACTTGGTACAAAGATTATTACAATAGTGTGTAGGGTGTGGACACAGGTACATTCTGTCATGCGCGCGCACGCACACACTCCCAAGCTTCTAAACCCTGAAATCTCATAGGCCCAGCTCTCCCCCAGTCCTGAGCTCATCAGTCTTTCCCAGCCTATCCCGCCCCTTGGATTTTGCTTTTGTAAGATACTTTTTATACAATAAGAGATGTTGTTATTCATAATATTTGGATCCAGCTGACACTGGTATTGCCAATGGATAATCTTGCTTTGCTTTGTCCTTGCACAGTGCTACAATAAATATTAGGAAATTGGTCAGTGTTTGACTGTTCAGTAGAGAATTCAGCCATGGGGAAGGTTACAGGCCATCTCAGTAAGGGGCGTCTCCTTTCCTTTAGAATGTGACTCTTTGAATGCATGTTATTATTTCTGCTTTTATCCACTGGAGAAATTGCCAACCTCCCACTTACTCCTACCTGGCAAAATCTGGGTACCCACAGTGCTAGCTCTCCCGAGCTCTGCTAACAGCTCATTGCAGGGTCTAGTGTATTGCTTAGACCCTGTCAATAGGTTTGTTTTTTATGGGAACAGGCACATTATTTGTGGGCCATAGTATGTAATGGGACATATGGCTGTGATGCTCTCATCACTGGGACACAAGTTGACCACAGCATGTGTCAGGCCCCCACATCTCTCCCTCTTGGAAAAAGGGGTTGATCAGCAAAGAAAGCTGCATCGTGGAGGTTAGTAAATGTAGGAATAAAGTGAGGATTGCTAAAAGTCAAGCTGAATTAGCTCTTACCGAGGAAAGGAAAATAAATAAGAGGTTTCTAAGTTATATAAATAAAAGAGAATAAGGAAGGATGAGGTTGAGCCACTATGCAGTGGGGATGGGAAGGAGATTAAAGATAATCTAAGTATGGCCCAAAACCTAAATGAATAGTCTGCCTCGGTTTTCAGTAACGATGCTAATATGGAACATGTGCATGAAGGCAGGACAACTGATGGAAATGAGTGTCAATCACGACATCTGAGGTGGAAGAAAAACTTAAAGAGCTTAAATTGGGGGGGACTGGCTAATTTCCATCCCAGAATACTAAAAGAACTGGCTCATGAGATTGCTAGTCCTGTAGCAAGGATTTTTAATAAACCTCTCTATTCAGGCGTAGTACCATATGACAGGAGCATAGCTAACAATTTACCAAGAGTCATGGTGAATTCTCCATCACTGACAATTTTTAAATCAAGACTGGATTTTTTTTCTAAAAGCTCTGCTCTAGGATTTATTGTGGGGAACTTCTCTGGCCTGTGTTACACAGGAGATCAGACTGAATGATCACAATGGTCCCTTCTGGCACTGGAATCTATTACTATAACATCATAGCTATATTTCAGAAAGAGAAAAAAGTGATCTGGGTGATTACAGATGTGCTAGTCTGACCCCGGTAGTGTGCAAGCCTTTAAAACAATGTGCAAAGGAAAGAGTAAATAAATTCCTGGAGGTAAATGGTAAAGAAGATGTAACTCACGCTCAACTAACCTGATTTTCTTCTTTGAGAGAATATCTAATTGTTTTCGATAAGGAAGTGCAATAGATCTAATATACTTGGACTTCAGAAGAGCATTTGAAATGGTGCTGTAGTAGAAAGAGAGAGAGCCTGAAGGATGGACCTGGTACAAGGCCTGAGGCTTAAACCAAAGTCATCAAAAGTTATGCTCTGAGCAACTGCCAGGCCCTGTCAAAAGCAGACACTTGCTGGCAAGTCAGTGTCTGGTACACGAACTCGGCACCAGTATTGCTAGCTGCTAAAACACACTGAATGTGTAAACACATTCCAGCAGGCCAGCACAAGAACACCCCAACCTAGCACACAATGACATGGTTTGACAAAAGTGATGAATAGTGATATTTTCTCTGAAATATCAGAAGTAAAAGTACAAAGACAGGTGGTAAATAGGGATATTTTGTCTGAAACATTAGGAGGAAAGTACAAGGGGAGGTAACAAACGTTATGAAACGCATAAAGTGATATGTAAGTTGTTTATCCCAGATTGTTTGTCTCCATCTATAAATGTTGGGATACCTCGCTTTAATCCTTTGGCTGTTTTTTGTTTCCCTTTTCTGAACCTTTTCCAATTCCAATATATCTTTTTGAGTGGGGTGATCACATCTGCACGCAGTATTCAAGATGTGGGCGTAACATGGAATAATATAGTAAATATGATATTTTCTGTCTTATTATCTATCCCTTTCTTAATGATTCCCAGCATTCTGTTTGCTTTTTTGACTGCCGCTACACATTGAGTGGATGTTTTCAGAGAACTATCCACAATGACTCCAAGATCTCTTTCCCATTATTTTATATGTGTAGCTGGGATTATGTTTTCCCAATATGCATTACTTTGTATTTTTCAACATTGAATTTCATCTGCCATTTTGTTGCCCAGTCACCCAGTTTTGAGAGATTCTTTTGTAGCTCTTCGCAGTCTGCTTGGGACTTAACTATCTTGCATAGTTTTGTATGATCATTTATTAATATGTTAAATAGGACTGGGCCCAGTACAGACCTCTGGGGGACATCACTATTTACTTCTCTCCATTCTGAAAACTGATCATTTATTCCTACCTTTGTTCCCTATCTTTTAACCAGTTACCAATCCATGAGAGGACCTTCCCTCTTATCCCATGACAGCCTACTTTTCTTAAGAGCCTTTGGTGAGGGACCTTGTCAAAGGTTTTCTCAAAATCTAAGTAATCTATATCCACTGGATCCCTCTTATCCACACGTTTGTTGACCCCCTCAAAGAATTCTAGTAGATTGGTGAGTCATGATTTCCCTTTACAAAAACCATGTTGATTTTTCCCTAACAAATTATGTTAATCTATGTGTCTGACAACTTTTTTCTTTTCTATAGTTTCAACCAGTTTGCCCGGTACTGAAGTCAGGCTTACTGGCCTGTAATTGCCGGGATCACCTCTGGAGCCCTTTTTAAAAATTGGCATCACATTAGCTATCCTCCAGTCATCTGGTACAGAATCTGATTTAAATGATATGTTACAGACTACAATGTGCAGTTCTGCAATTTGACATTTGAGTTCCTTCAGAACTCTTGGATGAATACCATCTGGTCCTGGTGACTTATTACTGTTTAGTTTATCAATTTGTTCCAAAACCTCCTCTAATGACACCTTAATCTGTGACAGTTCTTCAGATTTGTCACCTAAAAAGAATGGCTCACGTTTGGGAATCTTCCTCACATCCTCAGCCATGAAGACCAATGCAAACAATTCATTTAGTTTCTCTGAAATGGCCTTATTGTCCTTGAGTGCTCCTTTAGCATCTTGATTGTCCAGTGGCCCACTGGTTGTTTAGCTGGCTTCCTGCTTCTGCAGTACTTAAAATTGTTTTTGCTATTAATTTTGAGTCTTTGGCTAGTTGTTCTTCTAATTCTTTTTTGGCCTTCCTAATTATATTTTTACACTTCATTTGCCAGAGTTTATGCTCCTTTCTATTTTCCTCACTAGTATTTAACTTCCACTGTTAAGCTGTTCCACTGTTCATGCAGAAAGAACACACAGACACACAGCCGAACATCTGACAACAGGTGCCACATAGGAAATTATTAGTTACATTAGGAAAGATGGGGGTCAGTGCATGCATTGTAAGGTGGAGAAAGCAATGGGTTGTGCTGAAAGGTGAATTAACAGCCTGAAGGGCGGTTACCAGTGTAGTTCCTCAAGGATTCGTCTTGGGACCAATCTTATTCAATATTTTCATTAATGACTGTGGCACAAGAAGTAGGAGTGAGCTAATTAAATTTGCTGATGATACATAGTTGGGAGGTATTGTCAATATAGAGAAGGATCAGAATACTGTACAGGAAGATCTGGATGACCTTGAAGACTGGAGTGACTGAAATGGGATCAAATTCAATGGTCCAAAGTGCAAGGTCTAATAATAAAAGTGTCTGCTACAAGCAACAGAGGAGAGAGACTAGGGTGTGGGGGTCGATCACAGGATGACTAAGAGCCACCAATGTGATGTGACTCAGAAAAAGGCAAATGTGATCCTAGGATGTATCAGGTGAGGGATTTCCAGTAGAAGTAGACTAGTGTTAATGCAATTGTACAAGGCATTTGTAAGATCTCATTTGGAATACTGTGTACAATTCTGGTCACCCTTGTTCAAGGAAGATTAAATTAAAGTGGAACAGGTGAAGAGAAGATCTACTAAAATGATCAGGGGAATGGAGGGCTGAGCTTATGTGAGGAGACTGGAAGAGCTTGGCTTGTTTAACCTAGAAAAAGAAGGCTGAGAGAGGATCTGATTGCTTTCTGTAAATACAGCAGTGGGGTAAACACCAGAGAGAGTGGAGAGCTATTTCAGCTAAAGAATAATGTTGGCACAAGAACAAATGAATATAGATTGGCCATCAGAACATTTCATTTTGAAAAATTTGAAATATTTCATTTAGATTTTAACCTTGTTAATTATTAAAAAAGATATAAAATACAAAAAGTTATTTCAAAATGAAAGATTGAAACATTCTGTTCTTAAAATGTCGAAATGGGATGCTCTGACATCTCCAAAATGCTTTGCTTCAAATTTTTTCCAAATGAAAATTTAATGAAAATTGACATGCTCCCATGGAACATTTCGGTTTGGACACATCAGCATTTTCTAATGGAGAAATATTCCACTGCTCTAGTGAGCACCAGCTCTACTCAAGAAAATCCCTCCATCCACCTATCTGCCTAGATCCTCACCGTTAGCCCCACAGGGTAACCCCAGCTACTCAGACAGAGCCACCCCGCTGAGTATTTCCCAAATAGGATGAAATGGAGCAGTCCCATGGGATGTGCTCCTTCCAAACGTAGGCCCAACCCCAACACTGCCCAAGATTCCAAGTCTCTTGCAGCTGAACCTCCTCTCTATGGAATATTCCATACCCTTCTCCCACTTTAGAAACCAGTGCTCGAAACTGGTGTTTTCCATTTAAACTCTAGTCATCTGCTCTGGCCATTCTCCCTGGTTTGCATTGCATGGACCTCTTCTAACCCACTGGAACTGGTGGTCTAAGACAGTAATTTCCTCCCCAGTGTCAGTCCACCAGAGTCAGTGAGTTTTACACCAGGCATGAATGGAGCGACCCTCTGCGGTTTGTTTGTGTGGGTCTTTATTATACAGAGTTTAAGAAATAGAATCGTAAATCACACAGGCCCCCAAATTCTCCAGGCACATTCTCTGGGTACAAAAAGGAAAAGGCAGTACGTTGGCAGTCATTAGTGGGATTCCCTTTTGAATTACCATTTGGGATTGCAATTAACTGATTATCTCGCTTCTGTGCTGACCCTGCACCTCCACTTTGCTGTCTGGACTTAGGAAGATAAATAGTACCCTATGAGTGCCCAACAATGTAATGCGCCTTCAGCCTGGGGCAGTTAAAGTGCCAGCAGAGTTGGGTTTTGTTATTAAGAAAACAACTGAAAACAAGAGCAAATTCTGTTTGCAAATGCTAATAATTGGGAAGCATACTTCTTTACCTGTTAAAGAAGGGCTTACATTAATATACTTCGCTGTGTGATGTTACAGTAGAACCTCAGAGTTACAGACACCAGAGTTATGAGCTGACCGGTCAACCATACACTTCATTTGGAACCAGAAGTATGCAATCAGGCAGCAGCAGAGACAAAAAAAGCAAATACAGTACAGGACTGTGTTAAACATAAACGACTAAAAAAATAAAGGGAAAGTTTTAAAAAAGATTTGATAAAGTAATGAAACTATTTCTGTGCTTGTTTCATTTAAATTAAGATGGTTAAAAGCAGCATTTTTCTTCTGCATAGTAAAGTTTCAAAGCTGTATTAAGTCAATGTTCAGTTGTAAACTTTTGAAAGAACAACCACAATGTTTTGTTCTGAGTTACGAACATTTCACAGTTCCGAACAACTTCCATTCCCGAGGTGTTTGTCGCTCTGAGGTTCAACTCTATGTGTCATTGCTCTAATGAGCTTAGAGCTTGACTTGGTTGACTGGCATTTGTTTTGCAATCTCCTACCAGCGTGGAAACATCATGACCTCCCTCCATGGTTACTAAATAAATAAATCAAAGGAAATGCATGCTTGGTGCGATTTTTATGGCACTGTTTATTTTCCACGTATCACATGGTGCAAACTGCCTCCCCACTACTCAAGATTCTATCAAAGGCACATGGGTTTGCTCCTGAGATGAAAATAAATGTATGAGGCTTTATATGATAGAAGACACTTTAAAAAATTCTCCTCCGCTCACTATATCTCAGGTGTCCCAACTCCCTCTGCCAGCACTTATCAGTTCCCAACTTCCCCCCCAGTGAATAATAATAATAAATGATGATGTTGATGCCTTGGGTTGGCTCAAGCCACCTGAGATCTCATCTCCCTTTATGGGACAGTGACCTCTCTGCTTTGCCCCACTGCAAAAATGAAGCTGTTGATACAAAGAGAAAGACTTGTATCTGCAGGAAACCAACCTTATCCAGGCGCCAGTCCAACCCTATGGAACTCATTGCCAGAGGAAACTGAGCTCCACCCTCAAACTAAATGCAAAACACTTCAGTTTAGCTTTCCAGTAAGAACTCCTTTAATCACATCAGCAGCCTCACACTTTCATAGATAGATAGATAGATTAGCTAGATAGAGGGGGTGTATAGTGATGGAGATTAGATAGACAGATAGATTAGATTAGATTATTAGATTAGATAGAGGGGGTCTATAGGGATAGATAGATAGAGGGGGTCTATAGGGATAGATAGATAGATTAGATAGGGGGGTCTATAGGGATAGATAGATAGATGAGATAGGGGGGTCTATAGGGATAGATAGATAGATGAGATAGGGGGGTCTATAGGGATAGATAGATAGATGAGATAGGGGGGTCTATAGGGATAGATAGATTAGATAGGGGGGGTCTATAGAGATAGATTAGATAGAGGGGGTGTATAGGGATAGATAGATAGATACACCGCTACCTCGATATAAAGCGACCCGATATAACACAAATTTGGATATAACACGGTAAAGCAGTGCTCCGGTGGGGGCGGGGCTGTGCACTCCGGTGGATCAAAGCAAGTTCAATATAACGCGGTTTCACCTATAACGCGGTAAGATTTTTTGGCTCCCGAGGACAGGGTTATATCGAGGTAGAGGTGTAGCTAGATAGATAGATAGATAGATGGGGTGTATAGGGATAGGTAGATAGATAAATATAGATATTGCACATTTGATGTATACATAGTGACAGCTCTTAACTACACTGCAGATTGCTATTATTGATTCCACTTGGGGTCATGATGAATTAAAAAAAAAGACTGTAGCTTGAGTTAACATTCCATTTATTTCTCCTGTGAACCCAATGACCTCATGAGTCGACTAGAACATTATAGGGCTTTCACGGGAGCCTGAATGCTGATTTCAAGAATGCAAAATCCTGTGTGCTCCTCATTCATCTGTCAGGCTGGCTGCAGTGGGAGAGGTCAGCCTCTTCTGGGAGATGTGTAGGCGATCAGAGCGTGTGGAGTTCGTTGGGCTCTCCTGTGAGTGGCCTGGAAGCTGTGGGAGATTCATTTGCAGATTCAGTGTAAATGCTGAGAAGTGCATCTATGGGATAGAAAATCAATAGTTCATTTGTGTGGTGTTCTCAGCTAGCTGGCATTTGTTTTAGATCAGCCCTCATGGCTGACTTCATATTGGATTATTGTACTTAACTGGGATGCATGAACCACTGTAAGTAAGTAAGAAGCAGTGTTGGCCTTCTTGAGTGACATTCAGTGAACAAAGAGCATGTGATTCTGGAATTCAGAGCCTGGATATGAGCAATGGCTAGTGATTGGGTCTGGCTGGGAGGGACTCTGACAGCTCATCTGCCATCACCATTTCCTGAAGTTCCAGCCCAATAGCAGATCCAGGGACACCTTTGGACTTCGCCAGGACTCTGTTCAGCCCCATGATACCCTCATCCTTGTTATCCAGGTGGAATGATGAAAAAATATGGTGTCCCCCTATCAATAACTCCCACACACCCTTTTGCTAAAGAGGCCCAGGCTGACTTTTTGAAACACAGTCCTCCCTCAGGTGGGAGCAGGCACTTCAGCAGCTTGAGTATAGAGTCCTGGGAGTTGCCGGATCAGACACTGATGTTGTTGAATTCAGAAACGCGATCCAGGACAGCATTCTGCTGTTTCTGCCCCTGAATTTAGGATTTTCTGCAGCAAAACAAGCTGAAAACAGCATTGTGGCAAAACTGGGCTTTTCCCATGAATTTATCTTACCTAGGAAGGGACATTTTCCCACTGAAATGGTGCATTTTCCAACACGAGGAAACTGCAGTGTTGCCAAAATTCACGAGCCTCATGGTTGTTAGTATTTGCTGGAGAGCCACAGTTTCTGGACTCAGGATATTGAATGAGGATCTCCGCTTTCTTTCTTTCTTTCTTTCTTTCTTTCTTTCTTTCTTTCTTTCTTTCTTTCTGGCCTTGAAGGTTGCAGAGAAAAGCTTTAAAATGTTACCTGAGTGCGACCAAAAGGTTCAAAAGGCAAAGAAAAAGAGCCCAATGTTTATTACTTTCAAAATACGCATGTTTTATAGCCAAACTCATAATTTTGGAACCGGGACTCGTGATTTTGAACGTTTGGAGTTGGTGATATCGGAACGGCTTTTCCTTCTTGAGATGCGAACCATGTCAGAACAAAAAAAGGTTTTGCTGGTTTTTTAGCCTTCATTCATTTTGCAGGCCTCACCAGCAAGGAGAATTTTGTCTCTGAACTCAGCTAATGCCTATACTTGGGGCCTGTCTGCTTTTGTCAGGTGGGAGCAGCGGCTCACTCAGACCAGGCTCCTGCACAAGCCGTCAAACGGAATTCATACTCTGTTATATAAAGGGCTCACCCCGCGCTCAGGAACACTATTCACCTCTGTTAGTGAGAGATCACAAAGACAGAAGCCTAGTGTGATGCCATAACACTGCACGGGGTTTGTACAGATAACTACCAAAAATGGCACTCACCTGGACCTGAGGTTGCTGAACTACATTAACGACTTCCCCAAACAACACAAATACAGCAGCTCCTGAGCCAAGGGTCTTTCTCGGCCTTTAAAAATCACCTCCTCGCTCGTGATGGTCAAATGATCAGACATCCTCCAGCCAAAGCTTTGCATGCCCGTCAAAGAAAGCTATAAGCAGCACTCTAACTCCAGCTCCTGTCCCGTCTGCTTTTCCCATGAGGTGGCAGGAGCTCAGCTCCCTGGAGAGAGGTTTGGGGCCAGGTGATGCTCTCTTCAGTGAGAGGGTAACCCACCCGGTGGCTATGCTTCTTTCACCAACTCTCCAGGTCCCCTACTCCTGCTCCCTTTCCTGAGACCCTCGCTTCAAGCCTCAGGTGGACACCTTCTTTTCCCCATCCACTGGCCAGCTGCTTTCCTTTTTGCCAGTTGTAAGAGTTTAATTTCCATGCACATAGCATTGTATTATTAATTATTATTTATGGGATAGTACCTAGAGGCCTCAGTCAGGGATCCAGGCCCCGTTGTGCAAAACACAGCGCACACATATAATGAAAAGACAATCCCTGCCCCACTGAACTTACCTTCCCAGACCCTTGGTGCACCCAGGCACCATCATGTATGACGGGAGACAAACAGAGCAGGAGATGGGGTAACAGAGAGACAGCTATGACAAGTGAAAGACTTGTAGAGGGGTAACTGCTATTTTTGCATAAGTTATACAAATAAAAAATGCAAGCATAGACTATTTTACTGGCAGTGCAGAGATGGAGGTGAGAGTGCTGGGCTGGGTGGGCTCGGGTCAGGGGAGCAGATAGAGTTTGCCAAGGTTTGTAGGAGGTGAGTTCCCATCCTGTGCTCCTCAGCAGGATTTTCCTGCTGAAGTTGGTATCTCCCCTTCTTAGGAGCGGGAGACAAGCTCTAGGCACAGACCTTGCTTATTGCCCAGCCAGGAAAGCTCTGGTTCATTTAAATGGCTGAGCTGCAAGGTAGTTTTGACAATGTCGGTTTCCCATTCTGTGTCAATTACACCTGCCCATTATCCACAGTACGATGGACTTTCCCACAAATTAATCTGATGAAAAAAATACCATGCAACAAACAGTGTTAAATTAATGGAAATGATTATGCCTAAGAATGGTCATAAACTCAAACACTTGTACAGTTCTAATCATAAAAAAAACCTGCCCCTGCCTTCGATTTTCACATACTCTGCATGTGACGTGCAAACTTTGTGAACTAAAGGTTGAGATGTCAGAACTTTAGATGTGCCAAAGTGTGCATTTTTCATCCCACTCATTTCCCCCACTAGCTGGATTTTCTGCTAAAATGGCCAGCAGTGAAATAGTTAAGTGTTACCACTTAGGGTATGTCTACACGGCAATTGGAGGTGTGATTGCAGCATTTTAGGCAGATCCGAGCTAGCTTGCTAAAAATAGTAGTGCATACGCGTGCATACTCAAATGCCTAGCATATGCCACCACTCATTCCACTGGGACTTCACTGCTACTTTTAGCTTGCCAACTAGCTCAAAGCTAGCTCAGTTGTGCGTACATGTGCTGCAATCACACCTCCCGACATACCCTTTGATTAGCATTAGGTTTCAGAGGAAACAACCAATTTGAAAGGAAAGCATCAGTTCAACATTCTGAGTCATTGTTTCAGGCTGTTTGCAGATTCAGGAAGACCATGCCGCACTAGTTTTTGCTTGATTTACATTTTTAAGGTTTCCTTCCAATCCATGAAGGCTAACACAGTTTTTTATTTTAAATTAAAGCTTCTAGCACACCCATTTGATAAAAAATATGCTTGAGAAAGAAAATATTTGTAGATGATCATTGTGACATAGCTAGAAATAGTTACAACAAAACCTGTAAAAACCTTTATTATGTAAAAATCGATTCATCATATCCTCTGTGCTGATAAGATGTAGAAATATAGTTACATTATTTTATATGAAATTAGATGTTATTAAAGCAGTGAATGTCAAAAATGAGTGGAATTTAAATGCATCTAATGTGTAGCATTTTCAGCAAAATCACTTAAGTGTTTCAAAAAGTCAGCCTGGGCCTCTTTAGCAAAGTGGTGTGAATTTGGGGACAGAACATGTTGATTTTCAAGGGCATAAGCCCTCACTTAACTGCATTTTTCAGAGCAACTGTAATTACAGTCACAACTTGTAGCTCCATGATACGAAGAAAGACATTTTTCGGTGATGGAACAACTTTATCAGAGGTGGAATATTTATTACACCAAGTTAGAGTGTCACATTTTCTTGATCAGACTTGTTTACCCCATGGTAGGGTGTATTAAGTTTTCAGAGAGCTCAAAGTTTGACTCTGCCCTGGGAGTTATGCAAAGGTTCAGTCTAACAAAGCCTCTTTGGAAGCTGGTCTCTGATCTAATTGTCATTCCAGGCCAAGGTGGCCAAAGAAAAAATAGACACAGTTTGTTTACTGGAAAATGTCACATGGCTTTAAATAGCAGTGAAGACCAATGGGGGGAGGCTGCAGAAGCTGCTACTGGAATTGTCCCCAGTATTTCAAAACAAAAGCCCAGAGCCACAGAAAAGATGTTTTCCATTCTGTAAATGTCCCTAAATGTATCCAGTGTCAAGTAATGCAACCGCCAGCCTGCTTGCTTTACATCTAGAGTTCTGGCTCAAAGCCAGATAGCCCCTCAAGAGCTGTGGGATGCCGCAAAAGCTGCTCTGAGACAGCTGGTGCCCTTGGCCCAGTTACTTCACCAGGTCAGGACACTTATTCTTACTAGTCAACAAGGCCAAAGGAACAAGCAATGGACTTGCACAACAGTAGGGAACACTCAGGTTACCCGCTAGGTAAAACTTTCTGGGCCAGGTTCATCCCTGGTGACTTATGCTAGATTGACACAAGGATTGCTCTTTGCCTTAAATCTCTGAACAAAGTTTTGGCAGAGACAAGCCAAGTAGGGGAGTCATGGGGGATGACATTTACCTCTACGCACGAATTCCTACTCAAGCCCTATTTTTAACCCTCTCAGGGGAAGGGAGGGTAGGATCCAGCTAGCCACTTCCTCCAGATGTTCTGATCTTCACAGTGATACATTTTGCACCCCAGGGACCAAACCTGCTTCATGTCAAGGTGTCTCACTGAACAGATAGAAGAAATAGTATGGGTTCATGTAATTAAACTCCGATAACCATGCCCATGTCCCAGTGGTCAGAGTTAAGGTTACCTTTAGAGCTGGTCAGAATTGTAACTTCCCTGTAGGGTCAGTCTTGCGGAATAATCCCAAAAGATGTCATAGGCTGTGACAACGGTGAGGACAATAAAATGCGCTGCTCCATTACTCTGTATGGGAGTTTATATAATCCCAGCCCACAAACACAGCCTCTGCTTCTTTCTTTCTTTGTTCTTTAAGGGATGCCCTTTTTATCCCCAGCAAAGTTCCTTTGTCTGCCCTGGGCTCCAGAACTTGGCCAAACCAGTCTGAGAGGATGGGACGGTGGGTGGGGCTGGGGATAGATTTACCAGCATCTGTTTTCTGTCGGTGAAGTGTTCAGTAGTGCTGGGACATTTTTAATAGTGGGAGTGCTGAAAACCATCCCTTTACCCCTATCCACTCCTCCCCATCCCCCAGAGCTGAGGCAGGCCCTGCGTGCCCGGGGCTGGCAGCCAGCAGCTCGCGTGTGCTGCAGCACCTCCCGCACCCGTAGTTCCCACGCCTATGGAAGTGTTGGTAACTGGGAGGCTGGCAGAGCGGTCTGCCTGTTTTCTTGTCTATGTGCCACCCGTCCTTAGAGCCATAGGGCATGTCTACACTGAAAAAAACCCAACCCCAAATGTGACGGAGAGTCTCAAAGCCTGCGTCAACTGACCCACCCCCTTCACCAGGTGTCAGAGCCCAAGCTCCAGCCTGAGCGGGAATGTGTACATGGCTATTTTTAGACCTGTAGCATGAGCCCAAGTCAGATGACTCAGGCTCTTAGACTTGTTGCCGCAGGGTTTTGGGTTTTTTCCCATGTAGACGTAACCATAGAGCCATAGAGTTCAAGGCCAGAAGACACCATTAGATCAGCTGCTCTGACATCCTGTGTATCACAGGTCACCAACACCACCCACCCGCCGCACACTAAACCCAACCCCCCAAATGAGACCAAAGCATCACAGCTCACAGGAGACTTCTCAGTGGGCTAGTTCAACCCCCAGCATGTCTGAACTTCAGGCTGATGAAGCCACCAGAACTGGTTCTGACACACAAAGATGGAAGCCCTGAAGAACGCTGCAGAATCCAACTGGATAGGGAAACGCTCACACAGCTTCGCTCCCCTGTAACGAAAATAAGACTGTGTCAAAAGCCACTGAAAAGGGGGGATCTTTGATCATCTGTGTTCTTTGCTGTGAGCTTTCACAGATGTTAAGGCCACAAGGGACCATTACAATTATGACCTCCTGCATCATGCAGACTAGAGAATTTCACCTAATAAACATGAAAGGGCAAGGAGGCAATATTCCTGACCTTTGCAAGGGCTTTGGACCCAGGTCCAGTCTCACCCAAAGCCAGGCTCAGACCCCCAGGCCATTTCTCCTTTGCTTCAGTGCAAACCTGTCAATTACATTTGAATTTGGGATGCACACGCGATTTCTGCCAATTACAGGAAGTAATAAACATGAATTCATTTAGTCCCAACCCCAAAGGCTATGCTCCCTGTGAAGTAAATAGTACTTCTGAGAGATTCCACAAGTGTGACTGGGGCCCCCAAATAGGGCCCCCTTTTTTGAGACCTACCAAAGGTTTTCAGCCTAAGAGCAAAATTCACCACTGAACCATTCTGCCTCTCTACATCTCTCTGGGCCTGTATGTGGCTTCATCACTGTAACATCTGCAGAGCTCCCAGGTGTTAATGACTTTATGCTCACTACGCCCCTCTGAGGTAGGAAATTACAGTATTATTATTACTGAGGCAAAGAGAGGTTAAGTGGCTTGCCCATGGTCACACAGTGAGTCTGCGTAGGAGCCAAAACTGGAACCCAGCTCTCCTGAGGGCCAGCCCAGTACCTCACCCATAAAAGCAGCATTGTCACAAGGCAGAGAGAGCCGGGTATTGGATCTAAGCTGTTCTGTGAAGCTCCGAGTCAACTTTGGGCAGTGTGGACACGCCATAGCTGGCCCACAGCTGCCTGTTGCTCAGGTTCTCCGGCACTGATATCCGCTCATTCGTTCGAACGTTACGCCTTCAAGAACAATCCAAACTGTCTCCTGTCTCTTGGAGGTGATGTGAAAGCTCGAATTAGCTGGGAAGATCTGGATTTTCCCTGCTACCCACTGCTGGAAGCAGGTGGCAGTGCCTGAGCGGCAGTTCATCTCTGCGCAGACAGAGCCGGTAGGCGGCATTGTAATTTCCCTGTAGGTTCGGTTTTGCAGAACCGCCCCCTTCCTCCCCCCCGAAAGATGTTGTGGGCTGGGAAAATGATGAGGACAATAAAACGTATTGCTCAATTATCCCGTATGGGAGTTTATATAATTCCAGCCCACAAGCACAGAGCACACAGCCTCCCGTGCCCCATAGATTAACACAGTGTGCATTGTGCTTGTGGCAGAGGAGATTAGGGAAGCAGGGGATGTCAGGGCCAGCTTTTATTTAATAGAATGGCTGTTCTTTCTGATTTCCTGCAGGTTCTTTGGATTTTTAGTGAGCAGGCAAAAGGGATCAGCAAGGTTTTTAACGGCTTGTAGATGTGACTTCTGATAAATAAAGATGAGCTGAAACAAGCAGCTATTCTCTGTGAAACAAAGCAGGCGATAGCCTGAGATCATTTGGCTGGGGGGCATGGGGCAGGGAGGAGAGTGACAGGAAGAATTACATGGAGATTGTGGGAATCTAATATTGCCAACCACAATAAGCAAGCAAAAGAATGTTAAAGAGCAACAGTAAACAAGGTTAAAATGTAAAAGCAAAAGAGCTATCAACCCTCATGCTTCACAGAAAGCGTCCAGCACTTACCGCTTGCATCAGGAGGTACCGTCTCCCTGGACATCCAGCTGCTTGATTGGCCAGTATGGGAGGTTCTCGCATCTTCCTCTGAAGTAGCCATAACGGGTTGGAGAGCTTTATTGAAAGAGAGAGAGAGAGAGAGAGAGAGTGTGTGTGTGTGTGTGAGAGAGAGAGAGAGAGAGAGAGAACTGGGAAGGATCCGTCGGCCCAGTCATTCCCAGCCTGCTGGGGGTGAATTTCTCAATGGCAGCGCTGCATGAATGCCATTTTTCACTGAGTATATATATTGGGGCAGATCCTCAGCTGGTACAAATCAGTATAGCTTCACTGGCATCAGTGCTATGGTGATTTACACCAGACACACACCAGTAAACAACCCTAGATACCATGAAAGATGATTGTGGGCCTTGGGGGCTTGAAAACCTTTTAATTATTTTTAGATTTTTGCCCTACGTGGGTTTCATCTGGGTGCTGTGTTTGCTGGAATCCTGGGGAGGTTGTGACCCTAGGGGGAGGGGCAGCTCTCAAGGATGACAACAATGCATTACTGCTTTTTTGGATTTCAACCCAGGGAAAACAAGGAAGCTGCAAAGGCTGTGTCCTCACTATGCAAAGACTCAGGCTGCAATCAGGAGCCCCCCACCCCCATGGGGTTCTTCGGGGGATAGAGTGCTGCCAGGGACAAGATGCTTGCTTGGATGGGAGCGGGAGCTGGTTCAAATGGCAGCGAGGAGAGGAGAGAGTGGCAGGGCACTGTGTTCCGGGCCTGCAGGGCCCTTTAGTCAGAGTCTGGAAGTGAATAAAGGGAGAAGACCAGGGTCATGCCAGGAGAGAGGATGAATCCAGCATCATTTATCACTGAAGGAGCCAGAGGTCCCGCTACTTTGCGGGCTTGTGACAAGAGAGAAGTCGGTGTCGGCAAAAGTCTCTTTGAGGGAGGAATGAACGAAGAGGCCCATTTGATGAGATGGCAGCTAAAACAAATGCTCGACTGTACACTGCTTGCGCACACACACACACACACACACACACCCACACACACACACACACACACACACACACCCACACACACACACACACACACACACACACCCACACACACACACACACACACACACACACAAACACACACACACACACACACACACACACACCCACACACACACACACACACACACACACACGCACGCACACGTATCAGAAATGCAGCCTGGTCCACGGAACTTTTGCAAACCTTAAAACAATGCTTATGTCAGTCCAGTTCTTGTATGATTTCAGCGGCTGCTCCCAGGAGGCACTAGCAGAGCGGCTGTCCTGCTGTCCCTCCCAAACAGCATGAGCCCCAGACTATTTTTATAAACAAAGAGGAGAAAAATCCTTTCAGCTCCATGTATCTTGGATGATTATGTCTTGGTTAAACGTTGCAATAACCAAAAATAACGTTGCCAAGTTTCTCAGCACCCACAATGCTATACCCTCCCCCCCCCAACCTGCTGCTATCCCCACCCCCCATGACCCACTCCCGACTGTTCTCCACCATCTCAGAATAACAGCAAAACAGGTGAGTGTGAGTCTCTCATCTGAGCCCCGCTGCATTCAGACACCTCCAACTTGAATGCTGGGAGCCACTTTTCCCAGCTCCCATGACATCCGGCACAAATCACTTGTGCTTCAGATGAATTCCAGCTCTGATCTGACATTTTTAAAGGAGATTTCTCTGAAGGAATAGAGGCTTGCTGTGAATGAAGCTGGTGGCTAGGAAGATTAGCAGAAGGGCCTGAGATGACAATGTGTGGCAGGTGGAATAATAACGATTAGCGCACAGATCTCAAAGCGCTTTACCAAGGAGGGTCTGTATCACTACCCCCATCTTACAGGTGGGGAAACAGGCACTGAGAGGGGAAGTGACTTGCCCAAGAAGCAAACTCAGGAATAGAACTCAGGTGTCCATTGCCTTGTGCTGTATTGATTGGACCAGGATACTGGAAGGTGCATATATACTTTATTTCCTGTTGATTCCTTGAGCCATGATAGAGCATTTTTAACCTAGAAGCAAAATTGTCCATCAACAGCACAAATAAAACAGCACTGCCTGTATGGAGACCTGATTCCCAGGCACCTTTGTCTGCTGGGCTTGTGAGGAGCTTGGGCAATGTTTCTGTCTTTTTGATAGATCACAGGAACCAGAGGTGGGAAAGGCTTAGTTGGCCATCAGATTCCTCTCACATCCAACCCAGTCCGGACAGGGTTATTCTCTTTATAGAACCCTGACATGCAACCCTCAGCAATGCTTTGCCACGTACAGAAGCAAACACCCCACTTCTCGCTGATGCCGCCAACTGGTTGCAATGTTTCCTGCATTCGTTGCAATGAGTACCAACCTCAGGGCACTGTTATGAACCAGGGCACAAACCCCAGGCTGGCAGTGAGTTCTATAGTGTTCACCAACCAGTTATCAAGTGCAAAATCTTCAGGACCTCTAACAACCTTAACATGAAGTCATCAACACTCCCCTGGGGCACTCCAGTCTATCTTGCCAACCAAATAAGTGTACATTTGTGATAGATGGTGCCTTGCACCAAGAATCACAACAATATTCTGGTTACTCCCAACACTAAAGGACCAGTCACTCACCGCAGGTCAATTGCACCTTAGATCTCAGGACAGAGAGAGCACTTGTAGCCAATCTTATAATTAAGGTTAAGATTTTGTCATGGTTATTTTTAGTAAGTCACGGACAGTTCATGGGCAATAAACAAAAAAACAGCTCGTGGCCTATCTGTGACATTATTAACAATAACCGGGGGGCAGGGCTAGGTGTGGGGGAGGAATGACAGCTGGAGTCACACTGGGGGGACTGACAGGCTGAGCCCCCCCACCATGAGCTGGTTGCAGATACAGGGCAGGGCACACAGTCCTGGCTCCAACCCCTGCCACAGATGCACAGCCCTGGCTGCAGCCAGGGGGAAGGGCGCACGGCCCTGGGAAGCTGCAAGAAAGGTGCACAGCCCCCACTGCAGCCCCAGCTGCGTGAGCAGGGACGCACGGCCCCGTCTGCAGCCCCTGCCACAAGGCGCGGGGCGGGGCGCATGGTCCTGGTTCCAGCCCCACCTGTAGGGTAGGGAAGCATAGCCCCAGCTCCAGCCGCTGACAGCTGAAGCTGAAGAAGTTACAGAGGCCCAGTAAAGTCACGGAATCCGTGATTGCCGTGACCTCCATTGTTGGCGAGGGTCCAGCTCCCTCCTCCCTCTCAGTTCCCAGACACAGTCTGGGGGAAAATAACAGTTTAGAATCCAATTTGCAGGCAATTCAATGGGTTTATTGAGGCTAAACAAGCAAGCATATTTTGAAGCCCTTCATATCAGTCGGGTTATTTTTATACATCGATAGAGTTTAACCGTGTTCCGAAGCCCTTTACGCCAGACAGGCTCTCTCTATACGCCGATAGAGAGTTTTCCTCTTCCCCTCTCCCACAAACAGTGTTATTTGTTTTACAAAACAAAATGCAAAAAATGGTAAAATAAAAAAAATCAACAATGCTAAAATATATTTAAAAAAAAATACCTGTGAATATAAATAAAATTATGTTTTACAATCCCAGACAGAGGTGTAACCACTCCCCTTAAATCATAGCTTTATTTATAATAAACTATAGAAAGATTTTTGAAATAGGAAAAGGAACCCAGAGAGTTATTTACAAGGTTAAAGCAGGTAAACACAGACACACAAATGAGTTACAATCTTAAGTTTCAAAAGGTAATAAAAGTTTTTATAATCAGCAAAATCTATATGTCTTGGGGGTAACCCAGGCTGAGCAGCTGGGGATCTCTGGCTTATGCCTAGAAACACTTCGCCCTCCACTTTGCACAGAGATACCGAGTTCCTTTTGTTTGGGGAGGGGTTTGTATCCCCCTCCAGCCGTGTGCTCTGAGCTGAAAACTCATCTGATGGGAGGAGTCCACTCACATGACTCATCTGCAAGGGGAGGAGAGCAGGACAACAAAAGTCATTTGTCCTCTTGTTGATGGTACATAAGGAAAGACCTGTGCTGTGTGTTTGTCAGTGTTCAGCTGAGACCTGGGGACCTTGGCATGAGCTGGCACCTGGTCTGCCAGTGTCAGACTGGTGATGAGGGAACCCAAAAGGGTTCAGAGGCCTGGGTCACTGCAGAGGTTTGGAGCTGTGTTTAAAGTTTTTCTGATGGTCCTTAGACCTGGAAGCTTTGAGGAACAGTCTCTTGCAAAGTTGCAGAATTTAGGACTTCAGTTGGGTCAGAAATAAACATTTGGATGGTGTTTTGCTACTTCTGTTTCTAGACCCCTCTGAAGTTCTAGCGGCAGCTACAAGGTGGCAGGTTCTATGTCCCTTTACAGGGAGGCAGATCTCTTCTGTACAGCCACCATGTTACAGGGATGGAACCCTGCACAAACCTACTGAATTCTGCATGTCCATAATGTGGAAGTTTTGGCTACGTGAAACGCACAGGAATCTGGGAAGTGGGACACAGGGTCAGAGCCAGAGCCAGAGCCAGAGGCTTGTGTTCTGTTACTGTCGTTTGAATTACTAGTCAAGCCAAACTGCAGGAAGGGGCAAAGTTTGTAAGACTGGGGGTAAGTTGGTGAATGAACGGACATTACTCAAGCAGGGTGGGACACTCCCTCTCACAGGAACATGAACAGAAAAGAGAGGACCCTGGAGAGATTTCACACCACAGTTGGTTTCAGTGTGAGTTTGGGGAAGGGAAGGATGGAATGAGCAGCTGTTCCTTGTGGATATCAGCTCGGCCGTGTGGATCAGAGAGGAGAATCGTGCCCGGAGTGGGAATGAAAATGCAACGCCTGCTATAGCGAGGGGCGAGGAGGGGCCGAAACTCCAATCTCACAAGGGCTCTTCTATATTCCACTAATGCAAAAGGGAAAGTTTCCGAGGTGTTCTCCACAGCAGGCTCTCTGGCCAGTACACTGTCATGAGTCACACGTGTAGGTGCTAATCCTCCCCAGCTGCGTTAGCCCTGACCCCACCTGGTCACCTCTCCTGGAGAACAGCAGGTTGCTGTTTCTGCAGCACAGAATGAGTGTCCAATACCCACCTCTTCCCGCGGCCAAAGTCCAGTTACATTCGCACAATTCCAGGCCCATCGGCCCTGCAAAGGCCCTGGGTGATCGCGCTGAGTCAGGCCGGGCTCCTTTCTCCTCTTAATGAAGCTGACATTTCGATCCCACTTTCCGTTGGCTTTGTCCCACGAGTCGAGTCGCCAGCTCAAACGGCCCGTAGCCCTGCATGCCTCGGCGAATTCACCCCAGGTGCCTAATTAGAGCAGAGCTGCTGAAGGCACTCGCCTGGCTGCCTTTGCTGGCAGGGCTCTTACAAATAATTCATAGCGGAACAAGCTTCCAAACAAGGAGCCGGCCAGACTGTCCCCATTGTCCTGCAGATCTGGGAGCACTGCCTGTGTTAATATCCCCTGCACCCACCTCTGCGTCCCTTTAGATTCACACAGCCCTGGTAACTCTTCACTGCTCAGGGGCTGGTTACTCAGGCTGGGGACAACACACAGGGCCTGATTCTCCTGCCTTGCACCCTGTGTGTCACTGACAGCCATACAAAGCGAGGTGTGAAATGCCCCCCGATCAGCACGGGGACAGCAGAGAATCCAGCTCTCTGGATCCAGACTGACCCAGGGTCTGTGAGGAGTGTCTGACTACAGAGGTGTTTCAGAAACAAGGTGCTCAGTGCCTGGCTCCTCCTGCAGTGGCCACAGCAACCAGACAGGGAATCCTTGGGAAGCCATAGTATGTCTCTTTTGCTCCACGCTCTGTGTAGGGGGCATGTCGGGGGTGGAGCTCCGTCAGAGCATCTAGCCTGCAGAGCGTCTGGCTGCAGCTGGGGTAACTTAGAGCAGCCCCAACACTCCCTTAAGCTACACCAATTGCTGCCAGGCAGCCCGTGACTGGGGACAGAAAGGCGGCTTCGAGCCACCTTCCCACCCCTCTCTCCTCACCTGTGCTGAATGTAAATTCGCCAGAGCTGAGGCAGGAGCCCACTGTGTTTGGCCAGGAAGAAGGCTGGGGAAATACCCCCCACCAGTGCAGCAGGCTTTATGCCCCACAAAACTCCCATAGCAGGGACCAGGATCTAGCCCTCTATCTTCCATCGGGAGAGAATAGACTTTTCCTCCTTACTGCTTTATTGAGCCTTCTCAGGTCTCTGCAGACATAAGCAGCCCCAGTTTTCCTCTCGACAGACACTGTAGCAGCCCCCCTCCCTGTTGTCCCAGTATCACTCGACTGCACCATTCTCCTCCCAAGTGCTTCGTTGCTTTAAGAAGCAACCGGATTGGGCCCCTCCTGGCCATGCCGAGCCATAAGGGTACAGCTCCTGCTTTCAGCAGCACCTGCACCGGTTCTCCGAGGAGGAAGCGGTGTTTGCAGAACACCATCTCGACTCCCCTTTGCGTTTCTGAGCCCCATCTCACTGGCTGTGGGCCAGGCAGCAAGGCTGTGTGTGATGGCCCCATTGTTATGATGCCCCCTTGCCTTTTTCACTGGTATGGGGCTTGAACTGACTCTCGGGCTGTTGGGGCTAGTGTGGGGGGGGGGGGGCTGGGCGGCAGCGGTGGCCTGTGATACGCAGGAGGTCAGACTAGACGATCTGGTGGTCCCTGCTGGCCTTAAACTCTGTGGGCCCATCTACACAGCACCCCTCCCCCTGGGTCCAATGACTGGGGCTCACAGGGCTCGGCTGCAGGGGTAAATAGAGCAGTGTAGACGTTTGGGATCGGGCTGGAGTTGCTCTGAAACCCGGTGATGGGGGAGGGTCTTGGATACTGGGGTCCAGCCCGAGTAGGAACGGCTAAATCCCTATTTTTAGCCCACAGAGCAAGACCTGTGAGCACCAGTCAGTTGACCCGGGCTCTGAGACTCGCTGCTGTGAGGATTGTTTGCTGGGTAGAACGTTCCCTAGGGCTCTGCGATCTGTCCCCTTGGGCTACTGAACCTTGCCCTTGGCTAGGGCTCAGCTCATTCCGCCTCGTTACAAATCACAGTCCCCTCGGCCCATGATTTCATTTACACTGCATACAGCATTGCAGATTGAGGTGTCTGGCCCTTTCAGGGGAGCTGGGCCCAGCCCACCTGTGATGGATCAGCTCCCTCTCAGCTGAGACGGAGCAGCTAGCGCTGCAGTGATGATGAAAGCCAGCAAGCGGCTCAGTTGGGGTAGAGAGGTGCCAGGAGCAGGAAAGCTCTGGGATGACCCCGTGGGTCCAGGGGCAGAGCTACAGGAAGCAGGCTGGCTCCTGTGGGAGGCCCTGGAGCAGGGTGACTCTCTGGCAAATAGCCTGTAGAGCGGAGACCTATAGGGAATGGACAGCGCCTGCAGGGGACCAGGGTTAGGGGGGAGGGGCAGCTGATGTGCTGCACTAGCTTTATGTGGGAGAACTAATGGTGAAGCCCTGGCCTAAAGCAGACGCAGAGCACGGTGTTGCTCCTTTCTGCACTGCAGGGACAGCCCAGCCACATACCCACACTCCAAACCTGGCCATCAGTGCCGTGCTGGGACACAGAGCCCAGGACGCAGCCTCCTAGCCCTCTCCCCCAGACTCCTTTGATTCGACAGACACGTTCCCGGTGTCTTTCTTTCAGACATTTCCTGCAGATGTTTCCAGGCCCTGGGCACAGGCAGGCCATTTGTCCTTTATTTTTTCTTTCCACACCTGCCATGTTTCTGCCTAGTGAATTCAGTGTTCTGAAGAGCCCTGGTTTTATGGTTTTTCCCTTTTCCATGTGGGTGCATTTCCTGCTCCTTGCACCTGTTTGCATTGCTCCCCAGGGGGGGGTGTTACTTTTTCACAGCAGTCGCCTCCATTCTGGAGTCAGCTCAGACACTTGTGCCAACATGTTCTGAATGTCCTTGTTTAAAACCCCAGCTACCAGACGATCTAATGTACATCCTTCCTTACTGACAGTGGTCACGCTCTGCTTGCTCCTGTACAACCGGCAATCCGTTCACACAGCGTATTCCTTTCCAGAATGAAATGCTCATCAGACTGGTTGGGGTCTATCTCTTTCCTCGGCGAAGGCAGTTGATTTATAAACGTTTCCAGTTTTGCTCCTCAATACAGTGTCAGTGATCTGCCCTGCACTTTGCCACGGCCTGTGAAGGGTCAAACTACAGCATGTTCTTTTCCCCTTATTTATGCTGGTTTAAAGGGAGTTGACCTCTGACACCCTGTCATGTGACAATGGTGATGAATCACAGAAAGACTCACTTTCTTCTAACACTGAACTAGGAACTTTGGGCCCAATTCAATGCCCACTGAAATCAATAGGAGACCTTCCACTGATCTCAGGAGGCATCGGATCAGGCCCTTTATTGGAAAAAGGGAAACAGCATTATCCCTATAGCTCTTTGCTGCTCTCACTGCTTCATTCTCTCTGCCTAGATCCTGCCCCAGCCTCTTCTTGCCTGGCTGCCTGCTAAATTCTAAAGAAACAGAACACGCAGCCTCCCAAACCCCTTCACTTATTGGTTATCCCTTAATAACCATGCAGGAAAGGCCAATAATCCCAGCACATTTCATAGGGGAACACTTTTCAAAATGCCTGATGGCTTCAGTCCAGGTTAGAAAGCAGCAATAAGCTTTGAAATAAGCTTTTCTTTGTTCCAGATGAGTGCAGGAATAAATAAATAAAGAAAATGCCAAAAAGGAGAAGTGGTCTATCCTGTAACGCCGAAACCAAATAACTGCATCTCAGTAACAAGGAAACACAGGGAAGTTCCTTCCAGAGAAGGAGGTACAGCTCAGAAGGAACGAAGTGGGACCACAACCATTCTCTCTCCTCGGGGCTTGGTCTGCAGGTCTCTTTGTTCTAAGTTTCCAGCTGACAGACACAGGGATCTTGGGAAGCCTCTTTGAGCTCCTCTTTAAGGAGGCCTGGGAGAGTCCAAATCAAGCTAGGCACGTTAGCACCTGCAGCGATCCCGCAGCCGCAGCTCCTGTCAAATGGCCCGGCAGACGGGATTCAGGTGGGTTGGTTTTGCCCCAGTGGATCATATGATTTTAATATCACACACTTCAGTTTAACAAATGTGTGTGGAATGGTGTCTGTCTGGGAGCCTGGCACAGACTTGGCTGAGTTCCGGGGCTAGGGTTGCCAACTTTCTACTAGCAAAAAACTGAACATCCTTGCCCCGCCCCCTACTCTGCCCCTTCTCTGAAGCCCCGCCCCATGCTCACTCCATCCCCCCTCCCTCTGTCGCTCACTCTCCCCACCCTCACTCACTTGCTCATTTTCACAGGGCTGGCTCAGGGGGGCTGGAGTGTAGGAGGGGGTGAGGGCTCCAGCTGGGGGTGAGGGTTCTGGGGTGGGGCCAGAAATGAGGAGTTCAGGGTGCGGGAAGGGGCTCCGGACTGAGGCAGTGGGTTGGGATGCAGGAGGGGGTGAGGGCTACGGCTGGGGGAGCGGGCTCTGGAGTGGGGCCGGGGATGAAGGGTTTGCAGTGCAGGAAGGTGCTCTGGGCTGGGACTGAGGGGTTTGGAGGGTGGGAGAGGGATCAGATCTGGGGCAAGGGGTTGGGGCACTGGGGGAGGGGGGACTGGGAGTGAGGGCTCTGGGATGGGACTGCTGGGTATGAGGGGTTTGGGATGCAGGAGGGTACTCTGGGCTGGGACCGAGGATTTCAGAGGGTGGGAAAGGGATCAGGGCTGGGACAGGGGGTTGGGGCATGGGAGAGGGTGCAGGCTCTGGGTGGCACTTACCTCAGGCAGCTCCTGGAAGCAGCGGCATGTCCCCCCTCCAGCTTCTATGCGGAGGCATGGCCAGGTGGCTCTGTGCAGTGCCCTGTCCACAGGCACCGCCCCCGCAGTTCCCATTGGCCAGGAACCATGGCCAATGGAGCTGCGGAGCTGGTGCTTGGGGCGGGGGCAGCGCGAGGAGCCCCCTGGCTGCCCCTATGCCTAGGACCTGGAGGGGGGACATGCTGCTGCTTCCCGGGAGCCATGCGGCGCCAAGGCAGGCAGGGAGCCAGCCTGCCTTAGCCCCGCTGCACCGCCAACCGGACTTTTAATGGCCCAGTCAGTGGTGCTGACTGGAGCTGCTAGGGTCTCTTTTTGACTGGGTGTTCTGGTCGAAAACCGGACACCTGGCAACACTATCGTGGGGGGGTGTCCCAGAATTGGCACAGGTGGAGCACTGGAGGAATGACTAGAACTGGGTGAAACTGTGCAAAAGGGAAATTAGGCTGAATGGACATTGCAAAGTAATTAATTGTAGTTTTTCTGACATTGGGTGTTTCTGCCCTTTGAGCTGAACTCCCATCTGCCAACATGGCCAAATGTGTCCCGTGATTTGGAGTACCCAGCCTGAGACTCCTTGGGCCTGATTCTCCATCGATCTGCCCCTTAGAAGGGCCTTTCTGCAAGCCAAGTGTGGGTGGGCCACTACTGCTGGCTCCAGTGGAGGATTAGGCCCAATGTCCAGAATTGTTGACTCGCACAATTATTTTGTGATTCTCATGATCCTTGGCATTTAAAGCCTCAGTTCCTGGAGATGACCAATGATCTCAACATCTCACTTTTTTTTTTTTTTTTTTGAAAATGCAAGTTTCTCATCCTCCTGATTTCTGGAGCCTGAAATAAAAACCTGAAATTGTGACCCAAGCACTCCCTAAAGGCTTGAGATCCAGAAGGCAAGGAAAATGAGCCCAACATACAATAACTCCCCACTTAACTGTTCCTGAAAAATGCAACTTTAAGTGAAACAATGTTAAACAAATCCAATTTTCCCATAAGATTTAATGTAAATGCGGGGGGTTAGGTTCCAAGGAAATTTTTTGGGGGCAGACAAAAGGCATTATATACTGTACAGTACTGTACTGTGGTTGGGAAGTTCCCCTGGCTTAGCCCACACAGGCACAGCCCGCTGCAGGCAAGGACGCTAGGAAGCACCTTCACAGCAGCAGCTTCCCCGGAAAAGAACAGGCGCCGACTTTGCCAGGAATGCTCCAGGCCCGCCTCTTCCTGTCCCCGCTCCACTCCAGGCCTACCTCTTCCCACCCCCACTCCACCTCCTCCCTGGAGCACGCCGCATCCCCGCTCCCCCCACACCCCAAGTCCTAACGGCCGCCAAACAGCTGTTTGGCAGCGCTTAGGACTTTCTGGGAGGGAGGAGGAGGAGCGGAGACATGGCGCTTCCCCGCTCATCCCCGTCCTCCCAGCGCTTGCTGCAGTGAGCAAACGCTCCTTCCTGATGAAGCCTGCCCGTGGAGTCATGCTCTTGGCTGGGAGCTTCTGATCCTTCCTGAGATCCCACGCACAATAGCTGCTGTTGAAAACTCCTTAGGAGGGACAATGGAGGATTTCAGGTTGTATAGGTTGAAATTCTTCTCCTGCCCCATTTACTACCATGCCTCCACCTTTAGGGGCCACCTCTGAGCGACAAGTGCCCCTTCCCCTCAAATTGCCCACACAGGCCTTGGTCTGTGTGCTGAGGCCGCCTGTGCTGGCAATGGAACCAATCAGTATAGCGGGCTGGATGGTGTGAATACTTGTCCTGTCTGTCCCATTGCCTGAACCCAATGGCTTTTCCTTGGGTTTTCCCTCGGTGATGGGTCTGTGAGGGCCCACGAACACTTTCTGTGCTGCTGTTACCTGCTAACCGGACTCATGAAAAGGGATGTTTTAAAAAGAAGTAAAGAAGGTGACTGAGAAGTCTCGCCATGCCAAGAGGAAGCAGGGAGGAGGAGAGGGAAGCCTGCAGAAAAGCCCTGCTGTCGTTTCGCAGGAGGCAAAGCATCTGGCAGTTCCCCCAGAGTCTGTGAGATGCACGTGCAGCAAATGGCATGGAACTCAATTATTGTACAAATTGGTGGCCACCTCAGAGCTCCCACAGAGCTCATGATGCTCGGCTGGAAGGGTGGGGCTGGAGCTGGACAGAGCTGGGCAGGAAGGATGGGGATGGAGCTAAGCATGGTTTGACAAGAAGGTGGCTGCAGGAGCTGAGGTGGGCATGAAGGGTGGGGATGGAGCTAAGCATGGTTTGACAAGAAGGTGGCTGCAGGAGCTGAGGTGGGCATGAAGGGTGGGGATGGAGCTGGGCAGGGCTGGGCAGAAAGGGTGGGGCTGGGCTGATGCAAAGATTCTGAGTCTCTCTTTTCATCCCAAAATTTGTAACAAAAAGTCAAACACTATTCATTTTTCTCCTCTTTCAGACATGTCAGCCATCCAATCAGGGAGCAGAAACTAAATCACATGATTCAAACAATGACTATTCAAAACAAGCCATTGATGAATGTTACTAGGCTGAAAATTGTTTGTCAGGAGTATTTGGGGAGCACAAGTAAGAAAACACCCAGAAGAGTCAGGCTGTGTTTGCGAGCAAGTAGGTAGCTTAGAAAAGGGGATATATTCCTCGGGTAAAATTCCTCCTCGTGCAGCAGGCCAACAGTAGGGCTGTGCTCTACTGAGTTGGGACGATCAGGGTGCATAGGGCTCTGGCTGGCTTTCTGCACAGGGACGAATATCACCTGCAATCAATATTGCTTGTAATGAAGGGCCAGATCCTCAGGTGGGGTAACTTGGCATAGCTCCATTGACAACTTACACCAGCTGAATACCAGGGTTGTGGAGGATTCTCCATCACTGGCAATTTTTCAATCAAGATTAGATGTTTCTAAAAGATCTGCTCTAGGGATTATTTTGGAGAAGTTCTATAGCCTGTGGTATGCAGGAGGTCAGACTAGATGATGGTCTCTAGTCGCCTAGAGTTCTCTAGTAGACTGTGGTCACAGACTAGACCAGTGGTCCCTTCTGGTCTTGGAAACTATGAATCCATGAATCTGGACCAAATAGCACAACAAGCTCCATTGATAACACCAGATCTCAATGTATATCATGTGAAGGTGCTCAGATCCTACTGTGATACGGAGAGAGAGAGAGAGAGAGAGAGAGAGAGATGTGCATGGGGATAGATAGATAGATAGATGTTTATGGGGATGCATAGATAGGTAGATAGATAGAAAGATCTCAAGTTCTGGACCCCTGGGAAGAGAGCAGATATGGGGAATACCATTACAGCAGGAGATAATACCAATAACCCTAACTAATTCAACTACTTCTCTTCATTTCTGAATGAATTTCCCAAAGGAACACCCATTTCCAAGAGAACACTGCCACTGTACCCACCTTTGAGCGATGGAAGATGAATATCACAGTTCACACCAGCTGGATGACTCAGCCATTTTCCTGCAAATGAACCCTGCCTTTAGGAAGGGACTCCTTGGACGACAGGTCATCTTTGTATTCAATTGGTTCTGTATTATACAACATGGTTTGTAATTACTGAAGCTGCTTTTAAACTTCATTGAGGGGCCAGGGGAACAATTTTTGATTTATGAAATAATATCTTTCTCCTTTTGCGGGGTAAATATTTGGTGCACACAAGGATTGACTCTAATTCATATCTTGCTGCAGGGGAAGTTCTGTAATAATGTTGCTGTGTTAGCAATAAGAGACAATAACTTTGTTATAAACTAGGGGAATTCAAGCACTGTACAGTGTTACTACACTAAATCTTGAAACGTAAGGACAAGTAAAACAACCACCATTTATTACAGCTGGAGTGCTGGCGACAGCTAGCTTTACGGTCACCCCCATGTCTGTAGCCTCGCACCTGTTTCCAATCGCACATAACTTTCCTCTTTCAGACTGAAATTTTCTAGGCCTAGTCATTTTTTTAAATGTTTGAGCCTAAATTATTCACTGTATTCACAGATCTGCTGCTTCCAAAGAAACAGTATACCTCAGCTTAACAGTTCTACCTCACATCACCACTCCTCGTAACACACAGCACTTAGATATGTTTATAATGAAATCAAGCAGAGGTTTCTTTAATAAAATATGGAGATTCAAAGCAATAGCAAGTAGAAATATTGGGAACAACTGGTCACATGTAAAATAAAATGATAACATGCATTCTGGAACTTAGACTTAATTAGCACACCTTTCTCATTTCTAATAAAGTATTGCTTACCAGCACTTCACAGCCAGGCTGGCTGTGACCCTCTTTTCATGAGACAAACCATGCTTTCATCTTGTCTCCTGGGTGTGTTTTTTGCATTCCCTGTGTGACATAACAGGCTAAAGTCCAGACTAGTGAGTAGCTGTGTGATCCCCCTGACCTCTTACATGGGGTGCCCTGTACAATGCTTTGCTGCTGTAGCTTGGGCTGCTCATAAACAACCTCCAGCATGCAAGTCACTCCCAGCTATGTCTATGCATATGCTGCCAATGGGTGGTTGGCTCTTACCAGCCTGGGTTATGCTGCAGGGTGACCCCAACACCCGCCCCCCAGGACCTGGATTTCCCCCCAGAAATGTATACCCTGTACTGCCCAGCCCTCTCCTGGACAGTATGAATATATTAAGTCCATAATTCCTTTATGGGAATAATATGCACACAACTTGTTATGCCAAATGGAGTTACCCAGTCACTTCAACTTGAACACACTGGATTAGATAAAAATATACAACAAACTCATTAACTACAAAGAGAGAGATTTTAAGTGAGTACAAGTAATGACGCATAAAAGTCAGAAAGGGTTACAAGAAAAATAAAGAGAAGACATTTACTAATGCCTAGTTTAACAAACTCTATTGGATTCAAGAAAAGTTTCTCACCATATGCTCCAGCAGATTACTGACCAAACTCTCAGACCCTTCCCCAGAGTCCAACCATTGCTTCCATTGTCTCTTCAGTTGCAGTGAATGCAATAGGCAGGGAGAGAGAGAGAGAGAGAGGGGTGACTTGGGGGTGTTTGTCCTTCCTTTTTGTAGTTTCAGTCCCCCTCTGGAAAGACATTTCCAGCTGAGAATCAGGCCAAAGGGTTAATGTGGAAGGATATTCCCTGCTGGTTTCTTCATGTGTTTGAACTTCCTTTGTCTTTGCTTCCTGCTTGATGACTCCACTTACTGCTTAAATGCAAGTTAAGCAGAACTCACATTCCTTTGTGTAGGTGTTTGCCAACCTCAGTTTGGGCCAGGCTGTGGGGTTTGGAACATGTGTTAATAACACCATACAGGGATATCCTATAACTTCATATGCAATGCTGTCATACATATTGTACCAGGACAATAATGACCAGCAAATAATGAATTTTCAAATGATACCTTACAAGGCATACTTTAGACAAAGTTTATTATAATAGTGGGTAGGATGTGAATGCAGGGGTGTATTCTGTCACACCCTGATATACACGACTAATTTGTTGGCCTTAGTCATAAACAGGACACTTCCCTACTGATTGCTTTTCCTGTGGGTTTTCTCTCTTGTAGATTTCACAATCTTTCAACTGGTATCTGGCTCAGTATGCAAATAGGCGTCCATTGTGTGGCATACAATACATAGTACTCTCATGGTCAGATAGAGAGGTGAGTGTCTGTTAACTCCTGTCTGAAAGGAACATCTCTGAGGTATGCCACCTCCTGGTGACCTGCCTGAACTTCCAGACCTTAAGAATATAATTTTTAGTACAGATACATGATTCCTTAATATTATCTGAATGTACATTTCACAGTAATTAAGATGACTAGTGGCTCTTGGCTGTCAGCAGAGACCTCACTATTATGCATATATCTGACTTAGGGGATTCCTGTAAAAATGTGGTACCCTCTGCCATTTGGCACCAAGGACTCACACACGGGCTCAGTTCCTACCTCCACCACAGACTTCCTGTGTGACCTTGGGGAAGTCACTTAGCCGCCTTATGCCTCAGTTCCCATCTGTAAATGAAGATAACAGTGTGGTCGGACCATCCAACAGGGTCAAAGAGCACAGAGACCAGAAAATAGACACACACCTTAAAAGACAATGCAGAACATAGCTGCTAAGTCCATCCCTGACCTCCTCCAGGTTGGGGATATGTGTGTGTACAAAATGGTATGGCCAGGTTCAAGAGGCCCAGGGCAGACAAAGTAATTTTGAGGGCAATAGAAAGGGCAACCCTTGAAGAGCAGGAGGGAGGCAGAGGCTGCAGGGGGGTGGACTGTCCCCCAAGACCAGACATGGGGGTGTCTGGAGAAGCTGTGTCTACCTGAATTAGGTCAGACAGCTCTGCAATTAAATGGTTTGTTGCATTACTGCCCCTTTCCTTCTGGTAAGCCATGTTCCCTCTGCTGAGATTAAACAACACTCTGTATTGAACAGACTGTTGCTGTTTTTGCAGCTCCCAAAGGGAAGTCGTGCAGGGCAGCCAAATCCAGTCGGGGCCTGCTGAGCTGTCACACAGGGGACTGTAGCCTTGTATCCCCGTCTGAGAGTGGGAGAATCACAAGTCCAACCTCGGGGAGGTGAAGCCTAGAGATCTAAACCTGGAGGGAGTGGAGTGCACTTCAGCAGACTAGCATAGGGACTCAGAGGCAGAGCTAGCCTGGAACTGCAACATCCTGAATCTCTTCTTTCTTTCTTTCTTTCTTTCTTTCTTTCTTTCTTTCTTTCTTTCTTTCTTTCTTTCTTTCTTTCTAAATCTCTGAGCTTTTTGTAATCATCAGAAAAGGAAACAAATGATTCAATCTCAGGGTTTGATCTCAGGATGTGCAAAACTGAAGGGCTACAGAACGGATACATTTTTTCTTCCTGCTTTGCTTGTATCATAATAATGGCACTTGGCTCTTTAATAATGTCTTTGATCTGAGAGTCCCAAAGCACTTTACAGACATTATGGGGCCACCGGAGGGACTCTGTAGTTAAGGCTATAAGACACATTCCATTGTAAGTCTGATTTTCATCCCCCATCCTGTTAACTTCCTGAAGACAGCTCCTTCCTGCATCATAGCTCCCATTGCTGGTCTCTGCCCAGAGAACGTTTTGGGTATGTGTGAAGAACTGAGTTTAATTGGACAGGCTTTTTTGAGTTATGGAGCTTTGACAAAATATTGGGGTTGAAAATTGTTCTAGTTGTTGTTGGGTTTTTTTAGCTTATTGTTCAAAAGATGATTTGCTAGAAAGACTTCAAACCTGTGGCCATTAATCCTCATTAAGAACCAGGGCATAAGGCTGGTTTTGGCATGTTGGGATGGATAAGCTTTCCGTTATTAGAGAATGTCTGCCCACCAGATTGTAACAGGCCAGATGGATTGACAGGAATAGCTGAGAAAACAATGCACAGAGAATAGTATAGTCAGTGAATTTTGTCCTGATCCTGATTCAACCATGAAGATTCTCGGACCCCATCAAGTTCCAAAGCCTGGAAAGGCCGGCAGCACTCCACCCGCAGGCGTAGGCACTTGATAAAAATACTCTTGCAGATGGTGAGCTCAGTGGTGTCTCCTGTCCTGCGGGGCAGGGCTCAGCCCGTTGGCTCTCACTGCTCACAGATTTGGTGGGGCCTGCCAGCGGGTCAGTTGGCATGATCATCTGAGTGCAAGCAGAGCCCTTCTCCTGCAACGCCCCACCCTGCCCCTTTCTTGACCCTGGCACCACCAGAAGCGGGGGTTCAGGATCTCGCCCCTTCCCCCAGGATTTCCCTCCCCAACCAATCACCTCAAGATCTGCCCCTTCCCCTGGGATTCACCTTTTCCTCCGTCACCTCAGGATCCACCCAACCCAAGCATGTGGGGACAAAATTAGAAAGACCAAGGCACAAAATGAGATTAAACTAGCTAGGGACATGATAACAAGAAAACATTTTTCAAATACATTAGAAACAAGAGGAAGACCAAGGACAGGGTAGGCCCGTTCCTCAATGAGGAGGGAAAGACAATAACAGAAAACGCAGCCATGGCCAAAGAGTTCAATTCCTTTTTTGTTTCAGCTTTCACCAGAAAGGTTAGCAGTGATTGGATGACTAACATAATGAGAATAAATGTGTACATGGGTAGGATCTGAGGCTAAAATAGGGAAAGAACAAGTTAGGAGTACTTGTGGCACCTTAGAGACTAACAAATTTATTGTAGCATAAGCTTTCGTGGGCTACAGCTCACTTCATCGGATGCATGTAGTGGAAAATACAGAAGGAAGATATAGATACATCCTAGAATACTTAAGGAACTGGCTGAAGAGATCTCTGAGCCAATAGTGAGTATCTTTGAGATACTCAAAGAGATCCCAGAAGTCTGAAAAAGGGCAAATATAGTACCTATCTATAACAAGGGGAATAAGAACAATGCAGGGAATTATAGACCAGTCAGTTTAACTTTGGTATCCTGAAAGATAATGGAGGAAATAATCAAACCATCAATTTCCGAACACCTAGAAGATAATAAGGTGATAAGTAACAGTCAACATGGATTTGTCAAGAACAAATCATGTCAAATCAAACTAATATCCTTCTTTGAGACAGTAACTACAAGCCTTGTGGATGGGGGTAGGGGGGAGGGGGAGGGGGAGGCTTTGCAGTAGATGTGATATATCTCAACTTTAGTAAGGCTTTCAATACGGTCTCACATGACCTTCTAAAGTTTGCAGATGATATCAAGCTGGGAGGGGTTGCCAGGGCTTTGGAGGACAGGATTAGATTTCAAAATGATCTTGACAAACTGGAGAAATGGTCTGAAGTAAATAGGATGAAATTCAATAAGCACAAATGCAAAGTACTCCACTTAGGAAGGAACAATCAATAGCACAAATACAAAATGGGGCATGACTCCCTAGGAAGGAGTACTGTGGAAAAGAATCTGGGGGTCAAACTCAGTATGAGTCAACAATGTAATACTGTTGGAAGAAAAGCAAACATCATTCTGGGATGTTGTGAGCAGGAGTGCCGCCAGCTTTTCCAGCGCCCTAAGCGGTGGAAGGTCCCGCCCCCGAAATGCCGCCCCCAACAGCGGCGGCAGAAGGTCCCGCCCCCAAAATTCCACGGACGGCCGGGGCGCCGGCGCCCCCCAAATAGCAGTGCCCTAGGTGACCGCCTAGGTCGCCTAATGGGTTGCGCCGGCCCTGGTTGTGAGGAGTTGTACTTGTCTTCTGCAGCTCTCTACAGGAGGCTCTGTGGTCCTGCTACATCTTGCCCCTGGAAGCAGCAAAGTGACAGAAAGGAGCAGTGATGGTGGGTCTTCCAGGCCTGCCTAGAGAGGCCTCATGGAAGCAAACAATCAGAGCCAAGCAGGCTCAGTTAAAAGAAGCTGCTAGGCTATAGCAGTTCAGTTCTAGTCTGGGGCCAGAGGGGTGCTGTGCTCCGCTCCATTCCGCTGCACTGCTCTCTGGCCACAGGACCGTGAAGGATAGCCAGAGTTTGGTTCTGGTTATGTTTTGCTTAATTGGGCTTGCAGGGAGAGAGGGGTTCTACGAACCTTAATCCTCAGATAAGGGGTGAATCTAAAAGAGGCCAGGTGGGAAGAGCCCAGGGAAGTAGCAACAATGAATTGAAGTGAGCAGTGCATGATTTCTGTGTATAGGGTCCCTGGGTTAGATCCTGGAGTAGTGGCGGGCTTGGGTTTTCTCCACCAGCCACAGTAACGTAAACCCCAAGAAGGGGACAGGGGTTATTTGAGAGCCCAAACAAAGGGCTGAATTTAAAGGGCCCAGGGACAGACTGAAGACCCTCATGAGGGCAGGAAGACTGTTCATTTATTGGACTCTTTACTACCCAGGAAGGGGTTCATTTGGACTTTGTGATTTGGCTGGAGGGCCAACCACAGGAGACCCACCAAGGTCAGCCAGCACCCTGTGGGGGCACCACGGGTGAGAAAAGGACTGCATTACCACACACAGCTGCTAGGAGGTGCTCAAGGGGTGAGTGCCCCCCATTACAGATGTATTAGCAGGGATGTTCTAAGCAAGACAGGATAAATAATTCTTCCACTCTACTCAGCACTGATAAGGCCTCAGCTGGAGTACTGTGTCCAGTTCTGGGCACCACACTAGGGGAAAGATGTGGAGAAAGTCCAGAGAAGAGCAACAAAAATTATTAAAGGTCTAGAAAACATGACCTATGAGGAAAGATTAAAAAACCTATTGTTGTTGTTTTTAGTTTGGAGAAGAGACGACTGAGAGGGGACATGGACTAGATGACCTATTGAGGTTCCTTCCAGCCCTACATTTCTATGATTCCATGATTCCCCTGGTACTGCCCTCCCCCTCCGCCCCCCCCCCATCACCTCAGGAGCTGCCCCTTCCCTGGGACTCTCCTTCACCCCCCATCACCTCAGGATCCCCTGGGACGCTTGTCCTGTCCCGGTGAACCTCATCCCAGTCCCCAACACAGGGACTCCCCACTCCTCACCAGCCCCATCTCCTGCTCTCTGGACCCCCCAGGATTTCCACTCAGACAGGTCTTTCCCACTCCATGGATGACATGGCACCTCTTCCCCTGTGGCCTGCTTCAGACCTGGCTCCTGAGCATCTGGTGGAGCATCCTGCAATGGGCACTTTTCAAACTTCACCCTTCCCAGGAAGCACTGCTCAGGAGCCAGGAATCCAGCATGCAGGCAGGGCCCTTCCCCCGTGACACCCAACCCCCATTCCCCCGTCCTGGCCCCGGCACGGCCAGATGCAGGGCTTTGCCTGCTGAGGTGTGTGCAGGGGCAGGAGGCTCATAAAATGACAAAGCAGAGTTAGATTCTTTCGGGGGGGGGGGTTCCCCTTCTAACCGTAGCCACACCTTACACAGGACAAAGAGTCAAGGAACTTGTGAATCGTTATCCTCTACCATGGACACACTGGCCCCCACATGGCTCCTTCCTGCCAATCACACACACAGACCACCTTGGTTTTCTGACACCCAGAGCCAGATGAAGAGAGAGGGCTGGAAACCGGAGCCCCAGTGGCAGAAAATGGAGGCTGAAACAGGCTGAAATATACAGCATTTCTCCAACCCTATGCTGAGGCTGCATCACAGACCAAGCCACCCTTCCAACACCACAGGGGAGGTGAGCACATCAGACCCGTCCTCAGCTCTCTAAGCTGGCTTTCCACAGAACATCAAGTCACGTTCCAGGTCTCAGTCCCTACCTTACATGTGCTCTACACCTTGGACACTGCACATCTGATGGAACCTAACGCTCTGGGAAGAGGGCTTTGACTGGCAGCTTTGCTCCATTGACTACGTGGAATTTTCTTCCACAAGGGTAAAGTTCATCTGTGTGTGGGCACACAACTTTCTTGGGGGGCTGCTTTGAGACCTTGGAACTAAGAACCACCCAAACATCATCTTGTTCTGCTCCAAGTCCCAGGCGCACTTCTCTGACCTGCTTTCTCTGATATAAACACAGAGCAGCAGGGACATACAAACAAAAGCCTACCAAAACAAACCCTCCCCTGCACTCACAGTTCTCCCCCTCGGGAAAGGATGGGAGACATAGTGAACCACAGGGGACAGATGTTAGTCACGTTGCTTAATGCTCTAGTGGAAGATGCTTAGATACTGTGATGATCATGGTGAGAAATGTACCTGAAATCTACTTGGGAACCACAAGACATTGTCTGAGGGCAGCTCAAGATTCTGGGCAAGAGATCCTGGCAAAACCCCCAGTGACGTCACCAGTGCCAGGATTTCACCCTGTTTCTACGGCAGAGGCATTCACTCATTTCCGACACAACCAGCTCATCAGTCACGTGCGGCTGGTCACTGGTGGAGCCAGGGAGAGGCCTCTGCATGATGAGCAATGGAAGTTCCTGGTCACTCTGACTGCTCATTTTTAAAATTCTGCTCAGTGACCCATGGGGGCTCCAGGTGTCCCCTAATGAAGCTCCGAGGGCTTGGCTGGTGGAGAAGAGCTCTGCGTCAGAGGCAGGGCTGGCAGTGAGCACAGAGGGTCTCTCAGCAGGCTCTGTGGGTCAGCTTTGGGAAGCTGGCCAGGCTGGGCACACTTAGTTTCCTTCTTGTTGCCCTAGTTTGATATGTACTTAAATCAATCCCCAGCACAGGGTTTGGCACCAAGTGTGGCCCATGTCTCTGGCAGATAGCCTGGGTCTCCTCGCTCCTGCAGCTGCAGGACGGCACAGCTGCAGATGAGCTCCTGCTGACCTCAGTGGGTCTGTCTGCACTGCAACTGGGAGACAGGCTCCCACTAGAGGGGCTCGAGCTAGTGCGCTAAAAATAGCAGTATGGACGCTGTGGCTTGGGCTGGTGCTCAGGCTCTCGTGCCCACCCAATCCCCTCGTGTTTAGCCCTGGTAGCACGAATCTGTCTGCACAGGCTGGACGGCTCGCTCGCAGCTGCACTGTATACCCACTGGGGCCATGGACAGCATTAAGCTCCCTGTCCATGGCTGTTGTTATCCCTCCTGCTGTAATGCAGCCCTTGAGGGGCTCACTGGAGCGTGATGTGAGCTCTCCTCCCTGCACCTTGACTCTAGGCCCTGCGGCTTCTTTACTGCTTCCCTCCTGGGAGCAGGGTTAAGGCCCGTTGCAGAGCAGGGCACCAATAGTCCCAATGAGCTAGTCTTGGTGGATCTGAAAGATGCCCCTAACAATAGTGGAGAAAGCTCCTGCCTGGCAGGTGAATTTACCCCGCTGTACCGTTACATGTAGGTACAACCCCTGGTAAGCACATCCTCTTCATCTGAGAAGAGTCTGGGCCCCAGAGGCATGTGTCCCGCTCCTGGCATGGCCTCCCTCACAGCACACACCACCCTAAGTGACAGGCCGTGCCCAGTGATGTGACAGCATGTCCAGGGGAATTACATGGCTCTCAGTACCCCAGCTCTGATAGCAGGAGGGCTCTACATGCAGAGACGAACACACACGTACTTGCCTTGTAGCCTGAAAGGAGATGAATTAGGGGAGTTCCGGGCCCTCATCAACTCCTGTAGTGACAAATGCAACCTCCTCCCTCCTGCCTTCGACAAATGCCATCTCCTCACCCCCGCCCAATACGGTCGAAAGACTGCGACTAAGCTCATCTTCCTGGCTCATCACCCTGACTGCATCACCCACCTCTTAGCATCCCTCCCCTGGCTCCCCTTCTCCACCACGTCACACACCTTGGCTTGTATGGCCCTGCATGGCTTAGTCCTGACCTACTGATCGTCTCTTATACACTGCCAAGCCCCAGATCCCACCTCTGCCCTGCCAGCAATCATCGTCCAGGCCCCTTTAGGCCAGCCTTCATCTGTCCAATTTTCCTACAAGTAGCTTTGTGCTTTTTCCTTCGCTGCCTCTTATGCCTTCCCGTAATCATCCACAAAGCCACAACACTGACCCCCTTCAAATCTCTACATACACCTACTGCCATGGTACCTAGAAAATGCTCAGGCAGCTGGTGCGCTGTGACCATGGCTTATTATACTAATAACCATTGTCACTAAGTGCTTCCCCATCTGTCTGTTGTCTCTCCTCTTATACCAAGATTGTAAGCTATCGGGTCAGGGGTCATCTGTTCATGATGTGTTTGTACAGCTTCCAGCACAATGGGCCCCAATCCCTGAGTGGGGCCGCTAGGTGCTGCTACCATCACCACTAATTATAATAATTAACAGTCCTCTTCCTTATATAAAAACTGTGGTCAGTTTAGCCAGGTGTAGAGGTAAATGGCATCAATGTATCTTTATTAATACGGATACTCAAAAACCAAGTCTGCCCACAGCTCTAGGCACTGAAATATAACTAGCTAGCTAAAGACATTTTTCCATGTATGTGCAATTCATTAATGATTGGGTCTCTGCACCCCTGTGCAGCGCACCAGTGCAAAGACCGAACATCACTAATAGTACCACCGCCACCTGCCACTTTTCACCAATAGATCTCAGAACATTGTGCACAGGCGGTTAGTATCATTAGTGCTCTTTTGCACATGAGGAAACTGAGACAGCGAGAAGAAGTGAACCAGGAGGTTTGTGACAGAGGCAGGCATAGAACCAAGGTTGTCTGAGTCAGCTAGCCATTAGGCTACACTGGTTCCCTCCTTAACCTAGACCTTAAATGATTAAAGTCATAACTCTCTGCAAACTGTTGGAATTCTTGTGAATTGCACTGAGGGCCATTGGCTGACGCCAGTTCCTCAGGCATTCATGTGCAAAGGTGTTGTTGCACTCTCCAATCTCTGTGGGAATATTTATGTTTCCCAGTATATTCCTCTAGTTTAGAGTAATGACTGACACTGGTCTCCATTGTGAAAAGGTCTGAGTTCCCCTTCCTCCAGGAGCTGGGAAGGATCATGGGCTCCTTTGCTGTAGGGGAATAGACACATATGTGGCAGGCCATGACAGCAAACCCCGGGCCTCGTGTATGCTCTCCCCAGCTCCCATGCGTCATAAATGTATTATCATTGCCATTTCCGATCTCAGTGAGTGCAGAGCCACAAGCCTTTGCAGATCAGATCGGCCAAAAGTGATTACTTGGAACTGGGTCACTTGTGAAGGACAGAATCATTTTCCCTTTGGCAAATCAGCAGTGACAGTGGCCAGCAGTCTGGATACCTGGGGATCTTGCTGCAACTGCTAGTTCAGGGAAACTGGAAATGACCTGTGCTTCAAATGAGCTATTGTTTTGCCCTGCCAGAAATAATCTACTTAAGGAACCAGCAGCTGGCATGTCCTGTCCTGGTCTATGCTTAACCACAAGCTCTTATATCTACAGGTGCAACATCATTCTGTGCATCCTCATGTTCACAACTGCCTCTCTTAGTCCTGGGCTCTGACTACACCACAGCTTTTCTTTCCTACCGTGCAGGGGTGGAAGGACTCACAGCTGGACATGACTGCATACATCCCTTTGCCATCCCTGCATAGTTTATTTCCATGGAAACATAAGGAATGTTTGCCTTGGAATGGAGCAGTAAGCAGAGAAAGAGTGTTCCTACCCCGGAGAGAGCCCCGGCTCCCCCGGAGCCCTGTCCAACTTTTGGTGGATGGCAAAAGCAGAAACGGCCTCTAAGTGCACAGCACATCCATTTTCCTATCATGGAGACAAGGCTGGCAAACAACCGGCTAATGCCACTAACACACCACACTCCAGGAATTTGAACTAAAAGGGGAGAGCGGGTGGGCTGAGACAGAATGGGACTCAGCAGGGCTTTGATTGATTTTTATAAGGTTTCATATAGACGATCTCTCCTAGCACACAAGTGCTTTTCTGCAAAGAATCAATCCCCCCTCCTTGAGGGTTAATGCGGGAGAAATAGTCAATGCTCCCTCAACCCTCGAAAAGCTGCTAGCTGCGTCGATTTAACTGAGCACGCGCCCGTTTGTCCTGATTGCACATGACATGTCTGCACTTCGTGTGTGAGCAGTTTGAGGCAGGGACCATATCTCAGGACCTGGAACCTTTGTGTGTTATATGGATCACTAATAAAACTGTCTGTGAGGCCTGATTTTCAAAGGCTTCCCTGTGCAGCCTTAGTGTGGTGATTTTGTATGGAATACATGATAATTGAAGTATAAGCCACATATTGTGCCTTAATTTCTTTTAACAGGACAGGGATGTTCATTAAAAACATCATTTGCCGAGTGAATTGTATCTTGTGCCCTCTGTGCAGCATGTGTATTGCCGTTAATGACACAGGGCTAAATTATTACTGCAATATTGATGGAGGAAAAACACCCTCAGTGCATTCTGAGGCTCCAGTGAAACAATTAGCAGCTCCTAAGTGCAGATTTCAAAGTGGCCAGAAAGCTGGAGCTCAATAGATTTACATTTGGGGAAAAACAAAACAAAACAAAACAAAACTCTGTTTAAAATTGTCTCCCATGGCTCCTGTTACAAAATGCTCTTTATAGCAGGTTTGCATCCAGGAGTCACTGACTCCCAGGATCCCTGGAGTTGGACAGGAGCTCTGGTGGGGCATGTCGCACTGCAGACCCTATTTTACTGCTAGCCTGGTTTCATTATTCCTGGTCCCCTAGTGGGTAGTGGCTGGCCTATGCTTTGAAGACCCTCAAGCAAAACCTAGCACAGCTGAATAATGCCAGAGGAAACATCACAATGAGGGTAATGTTAGCTTATCTTGAAGGCACAACCAGGGAACCGATATTAGGCAGAAATGCGCGGGGTGGCCTGCAGTTGTGGTGCGATCAGGTTGTCAGTCACTTTCCCTGGAAGCCCTAGATACTGATGCTGGAAATGCCACTTACCAGAGTGGTGCATGCCAGATCTGTGAGGTTTATGTTGCTTTTGGCCATTTGGTACATTTGCTTTGAATCACTGCAGGGTTTCTCCAGCTGTATCCCAGCACAGCCCCATGAAGGCACAGAGAGAGCCAGGCCCCCATCTCACCTACCCCAGTCTAAGAGTAATGCCATTAATTTCAAATGAGTTCTTCCGGATTGACGCCAGTGCAACTGAAATCCCCAGGGTAGGTCGTGTCTGACTGCGCATGGGCGTGCAAGCAGTCTCTGTGGATGTGCAAGGAGCCTTTCCCCACTTGTGCAAGGGGCTAGGCAAAATCCCACTGACATGACTAGTGAAGTCTGCACCTGGCAGCCTGTGCTCTGTCTGTGACACACTCAGTCAAGCAACCAACTGGCTTCCGACTCATCGCAGTAAGGGACTGGTGTGCTGACAAGCTGAAGTTGTGCTGGACAATCTGTATCCTTTAGCTGATTTACCCAAGGAAGGTCAGCCAGTTCTCTCCGGTGAGAGAAGATTAATGCACAGTGTGGCACTTTCCACCCAGAGGGAAGAGAAAGAAAGAATGAAATATCCTCTGTTGGAGAGGGAGAACAAATTCCCATCTTTTGTTATCCAATTTAATAGGGATTTGGAATCCTCTGTCCAGGTTTTTATGAGGCTATTAGCAAATCCCATTTTTTTCACCGTTTTTATTTGTTTAACACATTTCAGGGAATCCATAAAAAGTGATTTGTGAGCAATAAAATCTCTTGATGGGATGAATTAACGGTGTGGATTTGACAGAAAATCATGGCATTGGATTTCTAAGTGTGAAAACTCTGATTCTCTTCTGATTTACACTAGTGTAATTACATTGACTCCACGGAGTTATGCCCGCTTTACATCAGAGTATGTGAGATCAGAATCTGGCTGAAACAATGGAATTCAGTCCAAAGTAAAACTGTCTGAACAGCTGATTTTTCGATTCGGTGGCCAAACACAAAAAAAATCCGTGGGGAAAAATCGGTTTCAGGTTGAACAAAACATTTCATGTCCCTTTCAGGTTTGGTTTTTGTTTGTTTTGTGGTTTTTGTTTTTGCCTTTGTTTGTTTTAGTTAAATCTAACTAAATTTGAAAAAGAAATGTCATTTTGAAAAGTCGAAACATTTCGTTTAAAAAAAGTCAAAACAAAATGTTTCAGCTTTTTCAGAATTTTTTCCTAGTCTTTTTTGGCCAAAACTATTTGTCAAATTCGAGCTAAATTTATGAACAGTTTTGGTCAACCCCAAACTGCATTTTTTTTGGCAAATAAACTATACACTGAAAAAAATTCACTCCGCTCTAATCCAAAGGCCTCATCATGGTACCAAGTCTCAAAGTTAGAAAATGATCTAGCAGAAAGCATAATATATTGTGGATACATTTAATTAAACACATGAAATCTCAGCTTCCTGAGTCAGCATTTCTCAGGGAATTAATTCACAGACCAATCATAAATGTGAAATCACACTGGGTTCATCAGGGGAGAAAGGTGTAAACTGAGTGACGTCTCTTCCACTGAGGGACAGATGAGGTGCAAGTATAGAGTCTATTTTCCTAGCCCGGAACTGGCGGGCAGGGGTGCACCCACATAATTCTAATTGCCAATAATGGGGACTATCTGCATAACACCACAGTGCCATTAATGGGAGAATAACCCCCTAGTATTGGCTGGAAGGAACTGGGCTACTATTTGTCCTCTGTTCCCCTGTCCTGTGCAACTAAGTTCACACCCTACACCCCAGCCTGCCTTTCTGGAGCATTTATTTGCTTGTTGCTTTGAAAACACTCTCCTCTGAGAGTGACTGAATTTCTCCCTTTGATGCAGTTTATTCAAACTCCAGGATGCCTATCTGTGGCCAGAGGGCCAAACCTGACCTGAATCCATCTAGAGGAGAAACTGCTGAATAAACCCCAGCCTGAGATTCTTAAGCCTTCAGAATCCTGTTCTCCTCTCTGATTCCCTCTTCACCTGACCTCCTGAAGGGATCACAGCATGTGGTTGCCCTGGTGCCTCTGCAGTTTGCTTTCATGCTTTCCTGTTTTAACCAGCAGCCTTTTCCCAGGCTGCATTCCCTTTAATCTCAATGGTTTCAGGCCCTTCCTCTGATATCATTTACACTGATGCAAATCAGGAGCACTGCACAGAAGCCAGCTGAGTTATTCTGGTGGAAATGAGAGGTGAATGTGAAATGGCTTTACAGGCCAAGACTGCTGCCTCCAACTGTGTTATGGCTCATAGGAAAGTAAGCCCTGAAATATACTGTAGACCTGTATATCCCACTGATGGGGAATTATACTATGTAGGGTTGCCAACTTTCTAATTGCACAAAACCAAAGGTCCTTGCCCCGCCCTTTCTCTCATGCCCTGCCACCACTCACTCCAGCCCCCCTCTCTCTGTCACTTTCTCTCCCCTACCCTCACTCACTTTCACTGAGCTGGGACAGGAGATTGGGGTGCGGGAGGGAGTGAGGGCTCCAGGTGGGGGTGCAGGCTCTGGGGTGGGGCCAGCTATGAGGGTTTAAGGGTGCGGGAGAGGGCTCCGGGCTGGAGCAGGAGGTTGGGGTGTGGGAGGAAGGTGATGGCTCCGGCTAGGGGTGCGGGCTTTGGGGTGGGGCTGCGGATGAGGGGTTTGGGGTACAGAAGGCTCTGGGCTGGGGCCAAGGAGTTTGGAGTGCAGGAGCGGGCTCAGGGATGGGGCAGGGGATTGAGGTGCAGGAGGGGGTGCGGGGTCCGGGAGGGAGTTTGGGTGCGGGAGAGGGCTCAGGGCTGAGGCAGGGGGCTGGGGTGCAGGAGGGCTGTGGGGTGCAGGCTCTGGGCGGAGCTCAGGGTTGGGGCAGGGGGTTGGAGTAGTGTAGGGGTTGCGGGGTGCAGGCTCTGGGAGGGAGTTTGGGTATGGGAGGGGTCTCGGCTCTGGGAGGGAGTTTGGGTGCAGGTGGGGGCTCAGGGCTGAGGCAGGGGGCTGGGGTGCAGGAGGGCTGTGGGGTGCAGGCTCTGGGCGGAGCTCAGGGTTGGGGCAGGGGGTTGGAGTAGTGTAGGGGTTGCAGGGTGCAGGCTCTGGGAGGGAGTTTGGGTATGGAAGGGGTCTCGGGGGGGGTGCAGACTCTGGGAGGGAGTTTGGGTGCAGGTGGGGAGGGTTGGGGGGTGGGGGGTCTGGGAGGGAGTTAGGGTACGGGAGGGGGTTCCGACTTGGGGCAACACTTACCTCAGGTGGCTCCTGGCTGGCAGTGGCAGGGCTAAGGCAGTCTTCCTGCCAGCCCTGGCTCCACACTGCTCCCAGAAGCATCCAGCATGACCGGCCCCTAGGCAGAGGCGCGGCCAGGTGGCTCTGCACGGTGTGCACTGCCCACGCCCACAGACACCACCCCCGCATTGGTTCCTGGCTTTGTCTTTTCATAGTGAGGACACAGCCTTTGCAGCTTCCTTGTTTCCCCTGGGCCTTGTTGCTAAAAGTCAGCGTGTATAAACGCTCTTTTTCGGTACTTTGTCGGCACTTTTGCTGACAAAATACTTCCAGCCCCATGAGTGACATTAGCTTTGTCAGCAGGAGATCGCTCCTGCCGACAACGCCACGTTCACACTGCCACTTGCGTTGGCAAAACTTTTGTCTTGCGCGGGAGGGCTTTTTAAAGTGCCCATGAAAGACAAAAGTTTTGTTGACAACTTCGCAGTGTAGACAAGCCCCTGAAGAACTCTGTGCAGCTTGAAAGCTCATCTCTCTCACCAACAGAAGTTGGTCCAGCAAAAGATATTACCTCACCCACCTTATCTCTCTAACATCCTTGTAATGCTTTTTACTCTTAAATTACAATACATATTTTCAGCTGTAACTCCACCTCGAAATCCCAAGGTCATCCCTATGCTGCTCCCCACTGTGTGGCTCCATTGGCCACCACTTCCCTTGGGGCGTAAATGCTGATGGCACATGTTGTGTTTGCAGGAGGGACATTTATAAAGGCAGGGGCTCTTGCAGAGCCCGTGTGTGAGCTGAGGGGAGCCCTGAGCCTGGAGGCAAGCTGAGAAGCTTCCATGTGCATGCAGAGGCTGGAAAGCACTGGTAATTGGAGCACACAGCTGCATCCAGATACAGCTGCACACAGGGCTGTTGGGGCGCCTATGAAATCTAAATACCACCCCGCTGGGGCTGCCCCTGCTGGGAGGCTGTGCTGTCGAAGTGGTGACTCTCACGAGCTATCCCATATTTCTGTGGAGGCAGAGATCTAATGGGATGAGTTATAGCAATGATAATGTAGCTCAGAGGCTATGCACAGGTACCGTCCTTTGGGGAACCTTGAGCATGAACAAGGGTAAGACAATGACTTATAGCGCTGATTACTCTCTCTCTCTATTCCCCTCTCCCATGCTTTGAAGAGCTATTAGGTTTCCTGCCTCTCAGGAGCCTGGTATGCATTTAGGAACTGAGCTCCCCAAGCCCTCCTGTTCTAATTGACAATGAGAATTTAATGAGTTATGGCATTTAATAAAGGAGCAGAGATTCTACACAGCTGGGTTGTGTTTGTTGCTGTTTTAAAGGAAGCCTTAGAGACGTCTTTCTTCCTATACATGTACTGAGAAAAGAGCCACTAAAGCAGGGATCGGCAACCTTTGGCACGCGGCTCGCCAGGGTAAGCACCCTGGTGGGCCGGGCCGGTTTGTTTACCTGCTGCGTCTGCAGGTTCGGCCGATCGCGGCTCCCACTGGCAGCAGTTCGCCGTCCCAGGCCAATGGGGGCAGCGGGAAGCGGCGGCCGGGAAGCGGCGGCCAGCACATTCCTTGGCCTGCGCCGCTTCCCGTAGCTCCCATTGGCCTGGAGCAGTGAACCGCGGCCGGGGGAGCCGCAATCGGCCGAACCTGTGGACGCGGCAGGTAAACAAAATGGCCCGGCCTGGCAGGGTGCTTACCCTGGCGAGCCGCATGCCAAAGGTTGCCGATCCCTGCACTAAAGCATCCATAAAAATCATTGGCATCCCCAGGGTAGGACCATGGGCAGAAGAACCATAAGAGGCAACTGGAAGCAATGAGGATGCCATACCTAATCACAGCGGGTCAAGCCACATCCTCACAAGAGCGAAAAATCAAACATTTTTCCTGCAAACGCTTTCAAGTGAAACCAATGGGAGCCAGGCCCTGCCCTAACAGGCACTTTTGAAAATCTCAGTGGGTGCCCGTCTGCATCTTGAGGCACCTTTGAAAATTTGACCCAGTGTTAGTAGCTGAAACATGTTAAACATTACATGCTTTTCTTTAGAGAAATCCATGGCTCTTCTCTCTGAGTTTGACGAGTGTCATCGATTTTATTTAATGAAGAGTTAATTAATCACCGTGGCTCCTCACCACAATAAATCACAGGGATCTGGGAGGGTTTGCTCCACCATGAAGGCAATAGTTAGCACCTGCACCTTCGCTATAAACCCCCTGACTGCAAACTGGGAGCAGCTGTTTGAGGCTCTGGTGGGATCCATCTGCCTTTTCAACTTCCCTAGACTGAGAGAGAAACTGCCCCAGACATACGTTTCCCTGCACCATTCCCTCCTACGCCACTGGCTGGACTGATGAGACTTCCCCTAATTACTGGGGCCTGTCCCCGCTGTCAAGGAACAGCTGGGAGCTGTCAGAACCCCTGAAGTCCAGGCTCCAGGGTGTGGATTCCTCAGGTGAAGGATGAGAGCTACCAGTCGCTGTGGGAGGCCAGTCGGAACAGCTGACATTCATCCTGGGGAGGGCACTGAGGAGTGTGAGGGAACACAGCAGAGAATGCTGGTGCGGGGAAGGCTTGTGTAGTGTGGTCAACCTCAAGCATTCCAAAATCCCAAGACAGGCCCCAAAAGTCATGAGATGTTTCTACAAATAATAAATGTGGGGATTGGTTTTATTTTCCTTCTTCTCTCTGAGCCATGAGGGAGCACTGGGGTCGGTCATGTTTCCAAGCTTTTATCTGCATCAGGACAGCCAGAAAGTTACTTTTTCTTTAAGGAGATAGCTGAGATCTTCCTCTGATCTCTTGATTCCAGCATCTGCGGCTTTAAGAGATACACTAAAAATTTCAAGGCTAGTTGTGACAAAATAAAGAGCAGGCACAGCACTGTGTACACAGGACTCTACCTACCATAGGATGATAGACTCATAGACATGTAGGGCTGGAGCTCAGGAGGTCAGTTAGTCCATCACCTGGCACTGTCTAGCCTGTTCTTAAAAACTTCCAATAATGGGGATTCCACAACCTCTCTAGGTCACCTGTTCCATTGCTGAACCATTAGGAATATTAGTTTTTCCTAATATCTAACCGAAATCTCTCTTCTGCAATCTCAGCCCATTACTTCTTGTCCTGCCCCCAGTGGACATGGTGAACAATCACTCACCATCCTCTCTGTAACAACTCCTTGATATATTTCAAGACTGTCGTGTCCCCCCTCAGCCTTCTCTTCTCCACATTAAATGTAGCCAGTTCTTTCAACACACCATGACGTGCGTAAACATGTACTCACCCTTTCTAGCGCCCAGCTACAATAACAGTCAGGCTGGGTTATGAGCCAGCATCTCCACCTAAACTGTGTGAGTCTCAATCTGGGATACTGCCTGTAGAGGTGCATGGCAGTGATGAGAGAATAGGAGATTTCTGTTCCTCTGGACGCCGGTGATCTCAGCCTGGATTGCTCCATTTGCCCAAAAGAATGTCGTTAATAGTGTCACTAGAACCTGAGTCATCATTTCTGAAAACCAAGGTCTGGTTTGTACTTTATCACGATGAGAGAAATGAGTTGGAAGGTAATTGGATCCTGTTGCTTCCTAAACAGCTAAATATTTACATATAGGCTGGCCTATTAATCATGGTCCCATATGGCAGGAAAGCTTGCCTTAGCACTTTGGGGAAAACTGCTGCTTGAGTGTGTGTTTGTCTGACAAATATCTCCCTGACAGCTTCACTTTAATCACAATCAGCTGCAACACCATAATTACAGATTTAGGGAGGTTTGCAGCCTCCAAGTGATTGATTGTTTGATATACACGATTTAGAAGATAGATGTTCTTATTTAAATCAACTACTTAGCTAGGAAACTGGCTACACAGAAAACAGAGCGAAAACAATGTGTGACATACAGGGCAAACATTTGCAGTCAGGCGTGAGATTCCAGTTAATTCTGCCCTTTGCAGGCTGGCTGGCACCTTTAGGAATGGTGGTTGAGCAGATAAAATGCAGGAACCCAGGACTAGTCAATACATGATCAGACCATTGGCCTATCAAGTCCAGTGTGCTGGTGACTTGGGCTACGTCTACACTTGCAGATGTAGAGCGCTGGGAGTTAAACCAGCCCTTGGAGACAGCGGCAGGGAAAGTGCTGCGCTGTGTTCACACTGTGCTCCTTGTGACTGTGAAGCATGTCCACATTAGCAGCTCTTGCAATGCCACAGAGAGCAGTGCATTGTGGTAGCTATTCCAGTGCGCAAGTGGCTGCAGCGTGCTTTGGAAAGGGTTTGCAATGCCTAATGGGGCAGGCACAGCATCACGTGATGCAGGTTTTCCATGGGCATCCTACTAGATTACCAGCTGCTTTTCAAATGAGGGGGTGGGGAGTGTGACAGGGAGTGTGTTGTGTGTATGTGGGGGGAGAGACAGTGTGTTTTGGGGGCAGAGTGTGTCAGCATGCTATCTTGTAAGTTCAGACAGTGGCAGGGGAAAGGGGGAAACCTGACATCATCCCCCACCCCCCGCCTCTCTCTCTCTCACACACACACACACACACACACACAAACACACATGCACAAAAGCCTGCCTCTGCAGCAGGAGCATTCCACAGTAATGGTTTGCTTTGTGTCCCGGAGCAGATAAGCATGCCGGCTGTCAGAAACGGAGCTTTGAAAGAGGATATCCGCATGCCTGTACCCAAATTCAAAACAATTACCAGAGTGGCCACTTGACTTCAGGGGGTTATGGGACGTTTCTGGAGGCCAGTCACAGTGCAGTAATGCAACACGTCCTCAACACTGATGCTCCAGTCTGGGTGCAGCAAGCACTATGCATCTCGTGGAGGTGGATTACCAGGAGCGCACCAGCTGCAGAGTCCAGGCGCTCTAAGTGCCTTGCCAGTGTGGACACCTCAGGAGTTATGGCGCCCGGGGCTGATTTAATGTGCTCTAACTTGCAAGTATAGACAAGTCCTCGATGATCCATAACACACCTAAGCAAAGTGCCTGACCCCACTGCTTTCCTTCCTGACCCCTTCTCTACATTTTCAATTGCTGGAGGATGAGATTTAATAATCTATAGCAAAGCGCCCTTGTCTGTATCTGTGGCTGGTTATGCAGTCCCAATCCCACTGTGATACTGGACCCCATATTATTCATAGTGCTATTATTATTATATGATTGTAGCATAATTATGATGCATTTTGTGCAAGACGGGTCATGTAAGACGTCATTGGAAAAGTTATGATTTGCTGAATAGGATTATCCCATTTGTGTGCATGTATCATTTCTGTATCTGAAGTTATAAATACTGACAATGTATCTGGATTTCAAATGCAGTCACACCTGGGTAATGCCCACTAGATGCTTTCAGTCTAGATAGCTGGTTGGGAAGGGCCTATTCAGGGAAATGAGCCATTAGGGAAAACAATAGGGGGAACCCGTCACACCCACTTTCAATCCAGCAGTAGCAATAGATTCTATTAGCTCCAGAACTAGATACTATAACTCCCTGTGGCTGTAAATCCCACAAGGTAACTGTGTGAGCACCATTTCCTTTTATTTTCTCTACATTTACCAGCCATTAATTTTACAGAATGACACCACTCAAAGTCTGTGTGACATTTCACTCCATATTCTTTATGAAAATATGCTGATGATATGAATATGACATAACTGAGATGTACTTTATGCAAGATGGGTCTTGTAGGGTATCAGTGGAAAGGTTATGATTTGCTGAATGTGGTTATCCAGTTTGTATGCCTGTATCATTTCTGTGTCTGAAGTTAGGAATATTGACTCTGTATCTGTATTTCAACTATGCTGCTTTGGGTGACGCCCACTGCTAACACTTCACGTATAACTATGGAAAATCCAGACAGGGCAGATGGCCCATCAGCGAGGACAATCGACTATGAAAAGGCTTGGCCTTCCTGCGGACACCCAGTACTGCCACTGACTCATGGATGCTGTGATGCTACAGAGTCAGGTGGTCTTGTCACCTGATACTAAACATTACCAGGGATGTCTTGTAACTTTCCACTGGAAGGGAGGGGGGTCAAGTTTGGGAAACAAAGGATTCCCGCCTTATGCAAATCCTATTTAAGGGTGGGGAGGAAGGCCAATGAGACTCCTCCTCTCCATGGCAGGTCTGCCCAAGAAGAAAGACTGCTAAAGCCACCTGAAGGGAAGGCGGGGGGGAGTCCAGACTGAGACAGGGGTGCAGTCTGAAAAGGAATATAACTGGAACTCTGAACCACAGAAACTTTGCAACCTGCCGAAATAACATTTAGGGTAAGAAATTCCATTTTGTATCCTGTTCCTTAAGTATATTGAGCCTAGCTTGCGTGTTTTGCTTTATTTGATCAGTAATCTGCTTTGTTCTGTCTGTTATCTCCTATCTTCACTTAAAATTCACCTTTTGTAGTTAATAAAATTTGTTTTGTTTATTATTAAACCCAGTTTCTGTCATTTCTAACTGGGGGCAGGGACAAGAAGTTGTGCATATCTCCTTCCACATTGAGGGAGGGGGCGAATTTCATAAAACTTTTGGGTTTGTCCCCCTTAAAAGGAGTGTGCACCAGAGTGTTGGGGTGAGCCCCTAAGGCTGAATCTTTCCAGAGTGGATCTCTGTCTCTCTGTGCAGCTGGGTGTGCCCTGCCTGTGTGCTTGGCTGGAAGAGACTTGTGAGCCTAACCCAGCAAGGCCAGGTAAAGGGGACCCAGGCTGGCAGAATAGGCTGACTCAGTTAAACCCCAGCACATCAGGTGACACCCCAAAGAGCCCAAACCCGTCATAGTCTGGCTCTCCTATTTTGGGGCTGAGCGATTTTTACTGCTCCTTCCATAATTCTGGCTAATGCGTTCCAGTCTCCTTCTCCTCTTGTCCAGGCTACCTTAGCCTCACCTTTGCATCATGTGCCAGAGCAGCTCTCGCTAATTTCAGCTGTAAGAATCCCATGGATTTCTCATTCTAGCTCTGCGTTTCATGATTGATCAAACTCTAACGAGCAGGGGTCAAACTGTGTGACTTGTGCACAGCCCTGCTAGGGGCTGGACAGAGCCACCCTGCTCCAGAGGGAGCTCTGGTCCTGGGAGGATTATGCTCAAGGGGCAGTCTCTCACCTGAAGTGTCAGGGAGCACATGGGGCATTTACAGGCCTGTGTTATCCCTTGGGATGGTGCAGCGGGCTTCCCTTCTCCACGGCCAGCCAGACCCATGGGTGGAGGCGGGGATGTGAGTGCATGGACCCCCCCTCCTCATGCCCCCTTTGGGATGCCTCATGTCCACAACCGTTGCAGAAGGGAACAGTCTCTGGGCTGCCCCAATGCAGGGACTGAAACTGATGCTGTTCTTTGCATGTGGGACCCACAAGGAAAAGGTCCTTTGAAGATCTCCCCTCCCACCATGAACACACACACACTCCATCCCTAGCACAGGGTGCAACGTTCTCCCCAGATTGGCTGCCTTCCCCAGGACACAGGATACCAATCGGACCTGCAGCGGGCAAAGATACTCCCACCCTCAGTCTGCTCTTCCCCTACCTCCGACACTTGGATCCTGCACTGCTGCTGCCCCAGCTGGGCCTGGCAAGGGGTGACAGTCCAGGTGCTGCCACTCCCTCCCCCAGACTGCTGGAAGGGGTGCTAGGGTGCGCAATCCCAGGGGGATACAGGGCAGGTTACGAAAAATGAAATATGGGGGTGGGGGAGCTAAGGGATGAAATTTGTTTGTGGGGGGAGTAAAACTGAAACATCTGGGGCAGGGGATACTGGACAGGGGGTGCTACAATGAAATGCCTGGGGAAGCTGTCTGGGGTAGGAGTGAAATTTGTGTGAAAGGCCCTGGAGGGAGAGTGTGTGTGTGTGTGTGTGTGTGTGTGTGAGAGAGAGAGAGAAATGGGTGTGGGTGGGTGGGGAGGTGTGCAAGAGAACGGGAGTGAAACACAAAGGACTGGAGGGATAAAATTAAATGCTGGGGTCCCATTCTGTCTCCATCACCCCTCCTCGGGCTTCATATATTTATGCTAATTTATGCAAATATCAACACATTTGCATCTCCTCCAGCTGTGTTGCCCACTCTGCACAGCCCAGGGCTCACCGGGAGCCATTGACTACGTTTGGCTCCACGGGGGCTGGGGCAAGGCCAGTTTTTCTTTTGAAAGGGGTGGGTTCTTAGAGTTAAAACATTTTAGTTAACATCTTCCTCCTGCCTCTAGAGCATCTCTGTTGTGTGGAAACCAGACAACATTGATTTGAGGTCATAGCATCTCTTACAAGCTAATCAGGATTGGGCCTGCCCAGTGTGTGGATGGGAGACCTGCCATGAAACACCAGGCACCTATGGCCCAGTGTTGAGAAGCTCTGAGCACTGGGAAATTCAGCAGCACTGAGTTGCAAGTGGCTATGTGTTGTGCTGCCTTTTCTCTGGTAGCTGCATCAAAAGAATGCAAACAAACCTACCCTCCTTGAGGATTTAGGAGGGGATTGGGGTTTCCTCTTGGTCCTGAATGCTGAGCAGCTCATCTCCTGAATCCTAAGGATTAAGCCTGGGGGCTCGGCTTGCCAAGTCAGCACTGAATGAAGGCTGCAGTGTGCTGTTTCTACCACTGGAATAGGAGTGTCAGAGCCAGTGTCCCCGGTAGATGCGCTAAGGGGCACATTTGCTTCAGACAGCTCGGTGACTGTGGCTGGCTGATCCTAGGGAGGGTCAACCTGAGGCCTACCAGTGAGAGGAGGGGGTCCTCTTCCCTGGCAGCTGCTGCAGGAAACCCATGCAAAAGAGATCCCGACCCCGCACTGAGCAGCCAGCATGATGTTTAGCTCTTTGCCCTCCCCTTCACAGTCCTGCCCAACTTATGCTTTTTGGGGCAGCAACCATCTTTTACGTGTGTGTGTGTGTGTGTGTGTGTGTGTGTGTACAGTGCCCAGGGCATGACATGGTTCCCTAAGTGCTACTGTAATACAAAGCAATAGCAAGGATAACAGAGCAGCTGCCTGCCCCCCTCTCTGGGCTCCCTGCCCCCTTCCCCACTATACGACTGACAGCTGCCATAGGGCAGGGCTCAGGAGCAGATTTTCAAACACTCACTACTAGGGCCGGCTGGAAAACAACAATCAGGGGCATCATTTGCCATGGGACAAGGGGTACAGTGCCCTCCCCTAACTTTGGTGTCCCCCCACCCCCAGCCAGGCTTTTCATAGGTCTATATGCACCATTATGTCTTCCACTCCCTCCCGGCCCAAGACTTTGCAGGATATATTATAATCACATCTCATATTCTATGTGCTGACACACCTTTGCCCCCCCTCAACCTGAATTGCTCTGAAATGACACCCCTGACAGCACCATTGCATGAAAAATTCAAGGTTTCTACATTTGTTTTTTGTTCTGATGCAGAATGAAAACAGGATCTTTTGAAATTTTTTGCAGAAAAACACACGAGAGAGAGAGAGAGACCCCAGGCTGGCCCACAACCTGATATAGCAAACCCAGGGTCAAGTCCCTGCCCCAAACGCTTTATTTGCTTTGACCAGAAGGGCCATCCTGGACCTGAGGAAATATTCGTCTAAACCAAAACGCTCCCGGGGTTTCAATGATACAGCATTTTTCGACAGAACACAGTTATGTTGAAAATGTTTCAACCAGCTCCATTCATCTTTGTTCTTGTGAAAATCTGGCCCTTATTTTAGTGCCTCAGTGGGAGCTGGTCTGTTTTGAACCTGGCATCTTTTTCCCATTCTCCTTCAAGTACCTTCTTCGAACACAGGGTTACGCTGTCTGAGAGAGGGACTGCACGGTGGTTATGTTTTTCAATACTTGGAAACCACTAATTCATATAATCAGAAGCTTCTCTCCATGACGCAGTTACTTGCTGTTAATCCCTAACTTTCATATTTAATACATTGCACTTTAATTACTCTGAAGCTAAGCTTCTTCATGCACATAGAGCCAGGAAGCTACAGAAGAATTACTTAGGTTTACCCGCACATATGTGTGGCTGTGTTTTAGCATACACATCCTTGGTATGTAATCCCCCTATTATTAGAATTCAGATCCCTTAAAATGACACTGCAAACTTAGTCCCTTTAAAAAACAGAATTTAGAAAGTTTCCAGCCCTGCCCCGAGCCCCCTACCAATCACTGCAGTTTGACATAGCATCTTATTGTATCAGTGTTTTTCTCTCCCCTGTTGTTGTTGAAAAGACTCAAACAACAGAAGAAACTGATTAACCTGCTATATGGGGAGCCAATTAAATGGACTCTATGCAAGCTGCTGTCAAATGCACTATGGCAACAAGTGGAAAAATGGAGCATTTCATTTTTCTCATCTCTCTCAGTTACAGTTATCTAGGTATGTGACGTTCCCCTTTGGTGTTGTCTAGACCGGCCATCTGCTAGGTCACTCCAATCCTTGACTCTGGGAGCCAGCCTTACCCTGCTCTGCTGTGAGAACCCCCACTCCTGGGCTGTTCACGCACAGCCTCTGGCATTTAAGCTGCTCCTTGGATTGTGCAACTGAATGACACTAGCCAATATCTCTGGTCCCATACACAACCCTAGGAACCTCCATCTTGCAGTGTCCAGTTGGACGCTGCAAACTTATATGAGTTCATCAATTTAACAAAGAAATTGATATGCACCAGGCTTGTTATCCCAAGGGTGAGTCTCTGTCATGCTTCAAACCAAATGCACTGCTTCAGGTAGAATAAACAAACAGATTTATTAACTATAAAGATAGATTTAAAGTGATTATAAGTCAAAACATAACAAGTCAGATTTGGACAAATGAAATAAAAGCAAAATGCATTCCAAGCTGATCTTAACACTTTCAATGCCCTTACAAACTTAGATGCTTCTCATCACAGGCTGACTGGTTGCTCTTCAGCCAGGCTCTCCCCTTTGATCAGAGCTTCGGTAGCTTGGTGTGGTGTCTGTAGATGTGAAGAGAGAGAGAGAGAGAGAGAGAGAGAGTGAGCATGGCAAAGATCTCTCCCTTTTATCATATCCTTTCTTCCCTCTTGGCTTTGCCCCGCCCCCCTTCAGAGTCAGGTGAGCATTACCTCATCGTAGTCCCATACTGACCAAAGGAAGGGGGGTGTCTCACTCAAACAGATTCAAAGGTATTTAGGCTCCTAACTTCCATTGGAATCAATGGGAGTTAGGTGCCTTTGAAGATCTAGGTCTCTGGGACTACATCCACTTGAGAGGAGACTTTCCCCACCACAGGGCCTGCACTGGCTTTCAGGTTTGCTGAGCTCAGACAGGCACCGCAGAGAACTCTACACTGTAAAGGATTCGTTGCTGGGGAAGAATGATCTGGTGGTGGCTGCATATATTTCCTTGGGGTCAAGTCCTTCTACTCAGAGCCAAGCATTAATATCTTTCTATACATGCCAGATGCTGACATAGGTTAAAGAATCCTCTCCAGCAGCATGTTCTCTCCAGGACTAATTAAAGACCCAGGCATTTTTAGCATCTCTCATCAGCAAATCCATTGCTCACCTGTTTTAATTTTGTTGATGAAGTGCAAAGGCTTCTGAAATTTACCTTGTGGGATGCTAAATATGAAAGACAATTAGCAGCCGGTATTTATATTCTGGATGGGCCATTTGGGAAACTTTCCTAAAATACAATGGAAAGATAGAGGAAAAGGACTAACTTTCTGTGTGTGCGGCCCTCGTCTGGTAGCGGAAGGTAAATTTAAATTAAACTGGATAGAGACAGGAATTGATTGACAGGAGCAAATGAGAAACACAGATACAGAACTTGCCCCTCTTTGCATGGGGCAGGGCAGAAGGGGCCAGCAGGTTTTATCCTCTGAAGGCACTGACCATCCCCTTGCTAAGGACAGGGATTGTGCAATTGGAATTGGACCAGGAGCTTTTGGGGCCTGATCCAATTTTGCACCCGTTGAGTTCAACAGGCCTTGGATCAGGCCCTTTATCTCATTATGCTGCTAGTCTTTAAAGCTGCGATTTTCAAAGGCACCTACGGGAATTGGGTCCCCAATTCAGTTGGAGGCCAGGATCTGGGTTAGGCTCCTTTGAAAATGTTGCTGATTGTCTCAGGTTTGCCCAGAGATGCCTAAATGGGAGTGCGGGAGCATGACCTCCCTGCACGTCCCGGTGGCCCACTGTGCTGCAGGGGGGTAGCAACTCCACCTCTGTGTCCCTCTAGTCCCAACACTAGCCCTGTGACAGGCCAGCCTCCCTGCAGGGAGCCCAGTTGAGTAGCAGTCTCTAGTCTAACGAACATAATGCAAGAGGGTCTTCCACCCCTCCTGGGCTACTCTACCACCCTGCTCACTTGTAGAGTGCCGACCCTCAGGATTTCCCTCCTGGAGTGCTTCCCCTGCTCTGGATCCTTATTCCCACTCTGTCTCCAGGCCAGTTGCCTAAGGCGTGACTTTTTCCCAAGCCTGCCACAGGCGCCTCCTTCTTCCCTGCCCTTTCCCTTTGGGGCCACTCACAAGAGACAGCCTCCCTCATGCCATTCTCCTCCCCTACAGCACTATCCCAAACCTTTATAGAAACCACCAACTCTTCCCCAAATGGATCTGATCATCGAACTGAGCCACTGGTCCCCAGCCAATCAGGATCAGCTGGGGTGGGCGGAGCTGGGGAGGGGTAGCTGCAGTTGAGACCAACTCCCCTTAAAGGAGTTGTGAAGCTTGTGAAAGGGACATTGCAGATACTTTCAGAATGGAGGCACCTGCTATGTTGCTGAACACACATGTGTTGCCGTTGATAAATTGGGGAGGGTTCAGAGAAGAGCCACAAGAATGATTAAAGGGTTAGAAAACCTGCCTTATAGTGACAGACTCAATCTAGTTAGTGTAACAAAGACAAAGTGAATCCACTAGAATCTAAGATCACTAGAAACCCAGGACCATATTTCTAAATGCATCTGGATGCTTTTATTGCAGGGCTCAGTATTGCACCCAGAATTCATTGAGTCTGAATTTCTGTGGCTGCAAACATTAGGATGCAACTGTCTAGCTACTGCCTTAGGAAGACACTTAAATCTATTAGCCAATGTATATGTTGTACATTGCCACACCATGTTAATATGTGTTACACATTGTGTCATATGTGAATGTTAGCGCAAAGTTTACACTTGCTCACTTATGCTAAGGTATAAACAGGGCTGGCTCTAGGCACCAGCGTTCCAAGCATGTGCTTGGGGCGGCACTTCTCAAGGGGCGGCACTCCGGCCCTTTGGGAGCGGCTCTTTTCAAGGGGCGGCACTCCGCTGTTGTTGGGGTTTTTTTGCTTCAGCGGCGGCACGCCGCTTTTTTTTTTGCTTGGGGGCAGCAAAAAACCTGGAGCCGGCCCTGGGTATAAATCCCACAATACCTCATAACAGCGCAACTCATCATTTGGCATAGCCAGGTAGGACACCTGTCAGAGTTAAGATACACAAATGTTCTGCCCTGGTACAAGCCTTTACACCTATTACTGCCTGGAATATGGTGTTGAAAACAAGAGATACTGAAAGGTACATGGCTAGTACAGACGGGTGGGTTAGAACTCAGTGACATATGGAAAGCTCTCTAACTTGTAAACTGGTCTAGTATAAATAAAAGTAGTGTGGGTGGGGGGCATATTTTGGGAGCACACCTTCTGTGAGAGGTGAACTAAGAACATGCTTCCTGGAAGGACTGGTAACATAGTAACTTTTTCTTTACTGTATTCTGCCGCTTTGTCTTTAGACAATAAATTGGCTAAGCTTGGTTATTTGGTCTCTTGAACATCTTTAATACCAAACAGTGAGTGGAGTCAAGCAATTGGCTATACATTTAGTAATCAACCCGAAGATTTGTGTCTTCTGAAGTTGGCAGCACACGGAGTGCCGACTCAGATGCCGGCACCCCTGATCTCATGAATTATTTCAGGAAGGTAGCTTCTGTTTAGGCTGAAGCAATAGAGGCGAATTTTAAAAAGCACCTTGCTTTATTGCTTGCTGCTCAGATTATACAGAGCATCACAGCTTTAAGTTGGAAACAGTCCATTATGTTTTATGGCAACAGAAACGAAAGCTGAGATATAAAATTTATTGCCACAAGATAATGAACTGCAGGGGAGAATATTCAGCATAACATTTCTCTCTGCAATATCCAATTGATTTCTCTTTCTCTCTGTGATAGCCTCACCCACCTCTTTTGCATCCTATTTATTTGGAAAGGAAGTGCTGAGCATCTCTGAATGAAATATCAGCATTTTCATTGTATCAAAACAATTTAATCTGCTAGAAAAAGAAACCAAGGCAAGCAAAGGAGAAATTGATCAATGGAGAGAACAGTAATGTTGTGAAGAGGGAAATCTTATCTGAGCAGAGGGGAAATATGGACTGTTGCTATTTATTATGTGCTAGATATAGTGCTTGGCAAACATAGGTTAAGACAGGTCTATATCCCAAAGGAGTTATAGTCTACAGGTCTGGTCCTATGTCCATTTAAGTCAATGGAAATATGTATATGTGGAAAGTTAATCATGTACATAAGTGCCTGCAGGAATGTAGCCCAAATGAGCGACCTACAGCCAAAGGGTTGGGGAAGGAAGCAAATAACATCAGGGAGGGAAAAAGGAAAGCAAAGAATAGGTGATGCTAAAACACTGTATGGTAGTATCACCCTATAGATAGTCACCATGCAAGGATTACGGGTTACCTGCCTGTCATGTGACTCCGCAGGTCATTTAAAGAAAGGTGTGGCCTCTTTTGGGGCAGGGCGGGGCCCTGGGGACTGCACCATGGTTAGGGGAACTGTGTTGTGTCACTTCATGAATCTGGTGTTTGAATAGACACTTGCGCCCGGAGAAGATGAACTGAAATGGCCTGGGGCGGGGCACTGGGCCTGTCTGGGACAGGAGAGCCCAGCCACGGGTAGTTGTACATGGAATATGACTGCCACCTAACCACACAAGCAAGGCTGTGCGCGGTGAAGCTGCCACACAGCACCTAGCCCTCTGCTGCTTCACCTAAAGACAAGAGCAACATTCGGGGTTACTGCATTCGGGTGGGAATTCTCAAGGAGCCTGTGGGAGTTAGGTGACCAAATCTCATAAAATTGAGCAGGGGTTGGTTGTTAAACCCCCATTTGTGCATAGGCCCCCCTAAGTTTGCTTCCCCTCTCGCTGGGACACTTGGCCAACAGCATCAGCCTGCAAGAAAGCCGTAGCTAGGATGATGATGAGATGGGGACCCTGGCTGCTGAGTTAACCCTTTCCACGCAGCAAAGCAGCTCTCTTGAAACTGGACACCTCCATTCCAATCTGAGAGCCTGCATGCTTCCAAACAAAACGTTGTGATGAGAAGGAGGAATGTGAAGGGCTTTGGGGCCTTGCTTCAGTGCATGGAGAGCTCACACAGTTCTGGACACTCGTCCATAGCTTCTTGGAACCTTTGGAGCTTAAGAAATAAGGCCAGGAATTTCAGAAGTGCTGCTTGCCTTTCACAAGATTTCCAGGGCTCCCAGGAACCAGGAAGCACATGGGTAGCTGCGAGAAGGAAAATGCAATTTAGAATTTAAAAAAAGAATGCAATATCAGCCCCTGCCCAAAGATTCCAGCTAGTGCTAGAAATAGGCAGGTATCTTCAGAGGCATAATTTAGGATTTCTCAATAGCACAGAGGTACTTTCCACCAGAAAGATCGGGGTGGGCAAACTTTTTGGCCTGAGGGCCACATCGGCGTTCCGAAACTGTATGGAGGGCCGGATAGGGAAGGCTGTGCCTCCCCAAACAGCCTGGGCGCTGTCCCCTACCCGTCCCCTCCCACTTCCTGCCCCCTGACTGCCCCCCTCAGAACCCCCAACCTATCCAACCCCCTTCCTCCTTGTCCCCTGACACCCCCCCCCCGGAACCCCACCCCCTATCCAACCCCCCCTGCTCCTTGTCCCCTGCCCGCCCCCCCCCCCCGGGATCCCCTGCCCCTTATCCAACCCTCCCTCCCCCTGCTCCCCACCCCCTTACCATGCCGCTCAGAGCACCAGGACTGGTAGCCACTCCGCCCGGCTGGAGCCAGCCACGCCGCCACGCAGTCTAGAGCACTGGGGCAGACCCGTGGCTCTCACAGCCGCGCTGCCCAGCAGGAGCTCGCAGCCCTGCCACCCAGAGCACTGGCAGCATGGTGAGCTGAGGCTGCGGGGGAGGGGGGACAGCAGGGGAGGGCCGAGGGCTAGCCTTCCCGGCCGGGAGCTCAAGGGCCGGGCAGGACAGTCCCGTGGGCCGGATGTGGCCCATAGGCCTTAGTTTGCCCACCTCTGTGCTAGATAAAGAGAACAGCAAAACAAGAAAGAACGAAAGTAAAGTATCCATGAGAGAGTGCAGCATGTGTATCTCTTTGCACAGTCTGCACTAAACCAAATGCAGGAGGCAGCTAAGTCCAGAGACAGAAAACAAAGGCACAAGAGCTACGTAGCTACACACTGCACATGGTGACGAGATTAGGGTTCTCGCTTATCCAGCCTTATAAAAAAACTGAACCAACATTTGAAAAACAAAGGCCAAACTAATCACGCTGTGCAGTTCTCACCCAACCATCTCTAAGAGCATTGCTGTATCAACTGATGAAGACCCCAAATCAGGGGCAGAGCTGGGCATAAACCCCATAATATTTGCCTTCCAGTCCCATACTCTAACCACTAGACCTCAGTCCCTTTACCCATTTAAAATGAAGTGAGGCGCCCCCAATAACAAATCTAATGAAAATCCCTACAGTGCATCTCTAGCCATAACAAACTTCTCTGCTCTCCTCGAAAATGGCACAATTCTGGCCTCTTGGTCAGCAAGAAAAGGCTCCCTGTGACTTTCAGCTTTTTTTCTTTATTTAATTGAATGAAATCAGCAGAACATCCAAAAGAGAAAAGCAGGCCAGCAACCTTGGAAGATAAAGGAAAGAGCAGTGAGGAAGGACAGAGGAAAAGTAGGCTCATAATCAGAAAAGCTGGAAAAGAACCTGAACAAGTGTTCTGTTCAAACATGCAGCCTAGCTTGATGTTGTGCCTGGGAGAACACGTGCTATTGGAAATCGGATTCTTTTGTTGATTGTTTTCCTTGACCCTAGCCAGAGAACAATGTGTGTGTGTCGGAGGTAAGCAAAATCAAATCGCAAAGAAATTTATGGGGTAGCAATAATGGAAACCATGGTTCTGTAAACTGTGGGAGTGGATGTCCCTGTGTGTAGAGGGGTGTGTGTGTGTGACTGTATCTGTGTGTGACTGTTTGTACTTTCTAAGTATCCGCATTAGTGTGTGTGTGTATGTGTGTCTGCAGCAGCTGTTGCTGTCTGATCATTGCCAGTTTTCTTGCTGTTTTCATGCTGTCGTCTTCTAACTGGCTTTGCCACCAGGCAAATGCACATTCTTTTCCCTGGCTCATCCTCGGCGCACAACCCTTGGCAGGAGCAGACTCGCTTTTTAATCAGCTTCCCTCTTGCCATTAAGGAAGTGGTTAGAAATGATGGATCGCCCACCGGAGGAGCTGCTGTTGCTGGGATGTCCTTCAGCACACCCGCCACTCACTGGGCATCCTGCTGTAGATGGCAAGAACATGCCCAAAATCTGCCGTGACGGTTTGCAATGTAAATGTCTTAGCGCCATTATTCAATGTCAGGAACATCCCTGGTGTGGCAGAACTGCTGGATATAGCAGTCTATTGGGGGAATATGGTTGGGTCATTACAGCAGGGGGTGGGGGTGTAGGACTTCTGGCTCCTCACAGCCATTTGTCCGGGTAGTTCTCTTACAAAAGCATTGCATTGTCCCACAGTATTGTCACTGCACTGAGGCATTGCATTGTCCCATTGCATTGTCACTGCACAGTGCCTGCCCCCTCACTCATGCTGCCTAGCACCTTACTCCACCTGTGGCTCCATCTGCAACTCACTGAGTAAGGCCTGACTCATCACAGCAAATGGGGGCAGATCTGGCCCTCTGTTAGGGTTATGTAGCTGGCCAAATTCTGCAGCCCTTGCTCAGAGTCTCAAAGGAATTTGAGGACTGTGGGCCCATGGGAAAATAACTCAGGGAATTGCACGTTCCTGGCATCCTCCCCATTTGGGGTGGGAAGTGGTAGCTTCCCCCCATTCAGAAGAGCCATCCCCTAAGCCTGCATCCCTGGGACATGCCCGCTCCCTCTCTGTAATGAGGACACACCTGGCTGAGTAATTATTTGGGTCGCTGTTCTGCTGAGATGTGCTTTTCTTCACCAGACGCCAGTATCCATGGAGGGAGAACAGCACAGGAGCGATTGGGGCAGGTGCATCATGGAACCCAGGGGACTGATGCTGGGCCAGCTCTGGGTAAACAGGCACCTATTTTCTGTGCTCCCTTGGGACTGGACCTGGCATCAGAGCCTCCTACTCGCTACCCATGTCAGTAAAGGAGAGACCTTGGTGTTGCTTTTTCACTGTCACTGTTTTGCAAACACTCGCAATTTCCAAAGTGCCCAAGTGACTGACGGAAAGTCAATGGGACTCAAGCTCCTAAGTGCTTACGGCCCAGCTCCTCAAAGCCTTGGTCCTCTTGAAATCAACGGGAGTTCAGCACAGAAATGCCTTCGAGGATCTGGGCCCTATGTCACGTCTACACTTCAAGTTGGGGTGCAATTCCCAGCTCAAGGGGACGTCCCCTAATCGAGCGAACACGCTAACAGTGGGTAGCTGCAGCAGCGGGTGGGGCTAGCCGCCCTGAGTGCCTCCTAATGCCTCTGATGGGCATGCACTCGGGGCAGCTGGGGCTACCCTCTATTTATAGAGCTCTAGCTTGATCAGAGCTAGCATGGGCATGTCTCCTCGAGCTCACACCCCCACCTGCATGTGCAGGCGTACCCAGATGCTTTTGGAAATCCAGCTCTAGACCCTGATCTCATTTAAACCAGGGTTAATCATAGAATCATAGAATATTAGGGTTGGAAGCAACCTCAGGAGGTATCTAGTTCAACCCCTTCCTCAAAGCAGGGCCAACACCAACTAAATCATCCCAGCCAGGGCTTTGTTAAGCCAGGCCTTAAAAACCTCTAAGGATGGAGATTCCACCACCTCCCTAGGTAACCCATTCCAGTGCTTCACCACCCTCCTAGTGAAATAGTGTTTCCTAATATCCAACCTAGACCTCCCCCACTGCAACTTGAGACCATTGTTCCTTGTTCTGTCATCTGCCACCACTGAGAACAGCCGAGCTCCATCCTCTTCGGAACCCCCCCTTCAGGTAGTTGAAAGCAGCTATCAAATCCCCCCTCACTCTTCTCTTCTCCAGACCAAATAACCCATTCCCTCAGCCTCTCCTCATAAGTCATGTGCCCCAGCCCCCTAATCATTTTTGTTTCCCTCTGCTGACTCTCTCCAATTTGTCCACATCCCTTCTGTAGTGGGGGGACCAAAACTGGACACAATACTCCAGGTGCCGAATAGAGGGGAATAATCACTTCCCTCGATCTGCTGGCAATGCTCCTACTAATACAGCCCAATATGCCATTAGCCTTCTTGGCAACAAGGGCACACTGCTGACTCATATCCGGCTTCTCATCCAGTGTAATCCCCAGGTCTTTTCTGCAGAACTGCTGCTTAGCCAGTCAGTCCCCAGCCTGTAGTGGTGCATGGGATCATCCCACTACCTTGGGTTTGACTCTAGATTTGCACCAGTACAGTGAGATCTGAATCAGGTGCTCTGCCTTTAAGGAGCTCTGCCATTGTGCCCAACCCTTTAGTAAGAGTGTGAAGCAAACACAAGTCTGCCTGGCAATACTCTGTGCTGTGTGGCTGGACGCCACGCATGCCACTCTCATCCATTTCACAACTGCTGGGGGACGGATGCATTTTTTCCCTATCATTATTGTTATTACCAAGCTCAGTCTATTGCAAAGCAGTGAGTTTCTTCTGTCACCTGGAGCTGTGAACGTTTGCTTAGATGCTTAAGTAAACTTGACACATTGCACTATTGGCTAATCTATTAGAGTCCATGACTGCCCGGAAATGTATTGCATCAGTAAATCTTCTTGGGCAGAATAAGTTGTCACTGTAAAATCGCGTTCCCTTGCTCTCAAAGGGACAGCCGGAGAGCAGCTCCAGGAGACGCAAGTGTTTCTGTGCCATGCAGCCACCTGCACTGGGGATTCGCAGCCCAGACATTGTTCTCACTCCTCACTCCACAAACGTTCTCTTGAGAAGCATCCCTGCTCCAGAGGCATCTCATGCCTGTGTTCCTTTACCTCGTCCCCAATTGCGAAGGGTGTCGGCGTGATTCCTTTAGCGCTGCTCCAACCCCTTTAGTCCCCCGCGAGATTGGACGACTCTGCCTTGCACACTGGAGTCATTTTACACAGCCAGCTGTGGGGGGACCCTCGGCAGGGAGCAAGCACACGATGTACAGGAGAACTTTGAGAGGTGAAGGGCATCCTTTTCAGGGGCTGAGCCCCACAGCTCCGGTGGCAGCCAGTGGGGCCTAGCACTTCTGAACATCCCTTTGAGAGTGAGACCCTCAGAGCCCATTTTCCTAGAACTGTTCTGAGTGGTACAAAACAGGGAACAAAGGGGAAGGAGGGTTAAAGCAAAGGGTGGGAAGCTAAGAGATACGGGTTCTATTCGTGGCCCTGCCACTGGCTCACTGTGGCACATCTACACGGCAAGCAAACACCAGCAGCAGCGAGTCCCAGAGCAGCAGTCTAAAGACTTGGGCTTGTGCTACGGCATTAAAAATTGCTGTGTAGACGTTCAGGCCCAGGTGGTCTGTAGACCCAGGCTATGAGCCAGGGGGTTCTGCCTACCATGTAGGGGCAAGTCACACGGGACCAGCACTTTCAAACTGAGGTGCCTAAAATCATCCACTTCAGCCTCTCTCGGCACCTAACCAAGTGGCCCAATGTTCAGCAACGCTGAGCCCACCCAGCTCCAGTGACTGCAGTGGGAGCTGCAGAGGCTCATCTCTTCTGACAGTTTGGTCCTTTGTCCATAACCTCGTTGTGCCTCAGTTTCCCCATCTGTAAAATGGGAATTATGATACTTACCCACCTCCCAGTGCTACTGTGCAGCTAAATTCAGCATTATTTTTAAACTGCTTCAGATTGGCAGATGGGAGATGCTGCGGCAATGAAAATGCCTGTATTGTCCCTGTCCTCAGTATACTGACAATAAGACATTAAAGCAGCATTGTTCCTGACTAAGATGTCTGCCTAAGAGTGTGTCTGCAGTGCAAGTGAAGGCATCTCCCCAGGAAAATGTGGGACTGTGCAGATATGGATGAGTGTATGAGTGTTGGGGCTCCGGCCCCATGGTGGCTGTGACATACTGTTCCTTTATTTACTGGCCTAGAAAGCAGTATTCACAGGATAACATGGGGCTTTGGGGCTGCTCTAACTTACGCAAGCTGGCTGTGATCTCAGTGAGACCACGTGCCAATTGTGAATTTGCACAATGCAGATGCATTCTGCCCAGACTGTAGTGCAATCCCCAACCCCCACACACATCGCTGCATGAGGCCAGTTGGCATAGGAGCTGGCTATGCACCTTATGCCAGCGGAGAATGCTCCACACTGGGGGAATTCACACTGGGCAGTTAAGGCCCAGAATCCAGTTTTCAAAGAAAATCAACAAAACCTTTTCCAATCTGATCCTTACCTGTCCCCTCACTCCTCAACACCCAGCACGCGAGGGGCAGACACCACTACATCAACAGGAGCTGGCTTTTGGAAAGGGGAGCCTTTGCACTGGCTGCAAATGGAGACCATGTATGGTGTTGTGTGTGAGGGGTTACAGGGAGCCCCACAAAAATAACGCAGGGCATTTATCAGTTCCGGGATCCTTTCTGCTTAATCACAGGAAGAGCATTCCCTAGGCAGACCGCAGGACTCCGGCTGCTGCAGTTAATCAGGCCTGTATCATGGCTATACCTGCCTGCCTACCAATGGACCAAATATAAACCTGCTAATAAAAATATAAAGCTCAATTTGATGAGCTGGAGCCGACTGCAAATTCCACAGTTCATTAGTGAATCAGGCACTCCTCTGGTTGGCACACTCTGCCTTCGTTTCCATAGCTACAGCCAACAACATGCACCTGCTTCGGAGATGCCTTCAGTCGGGGTTTTGCTACTGAGCGAAGATCACACCTTGAAAAGGTAAGAGTTGCACTTGGGGTCTCCTGCAGACAGTTTGTACCATCCCTCTCTTCCATTATAGCCAAAGTTTTGCCCTAAATCATATGGAGATAGACATGGGTGGGGAAAAAAAACACATCTTGTCTATTTGCAAAGAGTGGGATTTGGTCTTTGATCTGAAGGATCCAAGTGTAAGGGGAATGCCTCTTTCGGCTTGTTAAACACTTTATTCACATATATGTAATTAAGATATCCTATATCTACAACCAGGCATCCCTTTAATTAGAGACACTTAATCATTAAAAGCGCTGGCAGATTTATAAGCTGCATCTCCATTCTGCCAGGGGATAAAAATGACCAGAGGGAAAGAAAGTTTCTCCATAAATTAACTCCACAATCTGCCTTAATCTCTTTTCGATTTCGTCCCTCAAGAAAGACGACGAATTGGAGTCAAGATTTGATTCCAGTTGTCCTGAACTGCTTCCCAAGTTCACAAAACTCATCAATTTGTAGATTTAAAGGGACCATTTTGATTGTCTAATCTGCCCTTCTGCACAACACGGGCCATAGGACGTCCCTGTATTAATTCCTGCTTCAAGTTCCAACAGAAAAGCATCCAATCCTGATTTTACACTATCCACTGGTGGAGAATCCACCATGGCCCTTGTTGAGTTGTTCCAGTGGCTAATCACCTTCATTGTTAAACATTTATTTCTAGTCTGAATTTGTCTAGCTCAGGGATCGGCAACCTTTGGCCCGTGGCCCGTCAGGGAAATCCGCTGGCAGGCCAGGACAGTTTGTTTACGTGCAGCGTCCACAGGTTTGGCTGATCGCAGCTCCCACTGGCCACGGTTCGCCGTTCCAGGCCAATGCAGGCTGCAGGAAGTGGCGTGGGCTGAATAGAGGGGAATAATCACTTCCCTTGATCTGCTGGCAATGCTCCTACTAATGCAGCCCAATATGCTGTTAGCCTTCTTGGCAACAAGGGCACACTGTTGACTCATATCCAGCTTCTCATCCACTGTAATCCCCAGGTCCTTTTTTGCAGAACTGCCGCTTACCCAGTTGGTCCCCAGCCTGTAGCAGTGCATGGGATTCTTCCATCCTAAGTGCAGAAATCTGCACTTGTACTTGCTGAACCTCATCAGATTTCTTTTAGTCCAATCCTCCAATTTGTCTAGGTCACTCTGGACCCTACCCCTACCCTCCAGCATATCTACCTCTCCCTCCAGTTTAATGTCTTCCACAAACTTGCTGAAGGTGCAGTCCATCCCATCACCCAGATCATTAATGAAGATGTTGAACAAAACCAGCCCCAGGACAGACCCCTGGGGGACTCTGCTTGATACCGGCTGCCAACTAGACATCGAGCCGTTGATCACTACCCATTGAGCCCGAATGATCTAGCCAGTTTTCTATCCACCTTATGGTCCATTCCATCCAATCTATACTTTTTTAACTTGCTGGCAAGAATACTGTGGGAGACAGTATCAAAAGCTTTGCTAAAATCAAGGTATACCACGTCCACCACTTTCCCCATATCCACAGAGCCAGTTATCTCATCATTGAAGGTAATGAGGTTGGTCAGGCATATATAAAGTGAGCACTGTACACTTTGTATTCTGTGTTGTAATTGAAATCAATATATTTGAAAATATTGAAAACATCCAAAAATATTTAAATAAATGGTATTCTATTATTAACAGTGTGATTAATCGCGAGTAATTTTTTTAATCGCTTGACAGCCCTAGAAACATCTTATTTCATTTCATTTCCAAATGTTATCTTGAAACAAAATGTTTTATTTTGATATTCGTGATGGAAAATTGAAAAACAAACACTGAAATCAACATTCTCAAACGGAAAATTTCCATTTTGATGAAATCACATTTTCAAAGAGGAAAATGATTTGTTCAAAACATTTTGACCAGCTCTAGTGTTTAGACATACACTGCACTTTTGCAGAATTTGGCCTAGTAACTTGTCACTGCATTCTTGATGCCATCTACAGGTTATGGACAAAATTTCCCCCTTACCTAATTCCCTGTGTAACTGCCATGATGTCAGTGAGGTTGCACAGGCTTTGTGTGTGGGCTATAAATCTCCCCCTGGAGATCTACAAACATTTAATATTTGTATCACTCGCTGGTGATGGTAACAGAGCCCTACAGAACAGTTCTGGCTGCAAATCACTGATGTGACGTGACAAGCCAGACAGTCTTCAATGAACATTTCCACAACAGCTTCACTATTCGGAAAGCAAACCTTTCCTTTGTGAAATTGTCTTGTAATGTCCATGGAAGCACAGCTCCATTCGACCTGTGCAAATTTGCTGCCTTCCCCCCTCAGACTCAAACCATCTTGGATAAACTGAATATGGACATTAGCTCAGTGAAGAAATTTTAGTGCTAATGAAAGGTGCCAGATTGAGCTAACGGTGTCTCAGCTTGAGATGTAATTCAAGGTGTTGCTTTTGAAGTTTAAAGCTCAAAAAGGTTTGGGTGAAAGCTACAAAAGAGCCTCCCATCTCTCTTTCTGTGGGGTTGAAATCAGCTGAGGTGCTCAAGCAAACAGTTCTCGGTACGAATACGGGCTGCTTGGAGAATGGTCACACTGGAAGGTCCTTCACATCAGAATTCACTTCCCCCGTTGGTCCAGTAGAGCCCAAATTTGTAAACCTACAGGCCTTGGAGGAAAACTTATCTGTTCACACAGCTCCCTGCCACCCACAAATAAATACCTTCAGGCCCCACCCAATGCCTGGGGAAGTCAATGGAAAGACTCCGAGCTTTGGATCAGGCCCTACTTCGGTGCAAATTCACCCAACTGCTTCAAATCTCACAGTCTGGAAGATTTCAGCTGAATAATGAAGAAGGAACCTTTTCCATGCAGCACTGCAGGTAATTTGGGTGCATCTCTTGGTGTCTTGCTTTGATAGACAGGTGCTTATTTTCTTATTTTACAGCATGAGCAAGGAGAAGAGGGAGCTGTGTCAGACAATAACTCATCTCTCCCAGGTCATTAGGAAAACAGTTAGAGACGGGAGAAAGCTTTGGAAGATATTTTTGATGCCACTCAAACACAGTGGGCCTGATTCTCATTTAAACTAAGATCATTTTACCTCATTCATGCAGTGCAAAGAGGCCTTAAAGTGGGTGTAACTCTAACTCAGACCCTGTGAGTTTAAGGGTGAGGTGAAAAAATAATAATCAAAAGTGCCTTTAAAAATAGGTTTTAATCTGATTTGGGACCACAAATGCTCTAATGACTTAATCATCATTATTTGGTTATTGCATGGTGTCACCACAGGGCAGAGTTCAGGTTGGTTGGGTGTCGTAATTGTGCATTTCTAGACATTAACATGTTTGTGATTCTTTTAAGTGTAACATTAACTGAATTTTCTGGGTTTAAAATTATTGCGATGGGGATAATTACAACCTCCCTGTAATGTAATTTATCCTAGATTATTGACACGTTTTCACAACTGTAATGCTCTCTTGATGTACTTTTTTTCTGGGAAGACATACATTTATCTCAGAGTTTTTGTACTTAGCACTGAAATTGCTACAGCTCGTATTTTAATGAGACAAATGTCCACAGGGTGCTTGAAGGAGAGGACAGCAGGACTGCTAGGAGGAAGTAGCTGTTGGGGCTGCTATGTGGAAAACTAGGAAACTAAAAAGGAGTTTGCAGGGGAGTTGCTAATAGGTGTGAAAGAAAACAGAGGCCTGGATTCAGAGTCTGTAATAAAGGCTGAGCTTCCCCAAGGTGTAGAAGAGAGAGACCTCACGCCACAGGGAAAAATTCTCCCGCTCATGGGCCAACAGTTGGTCCATGACAGCTGCTGCCTGTGCTGGGCCCTGCCCCTGGGCGTGAATTTCACCCTTCAGAAAGGCAGGTAAGTGTCAGCTGTACTCAGAAGGGTGCTAGCATGGAGACAGGCCCCACCCCTCTCACACATCATTGGACGGTGACGCGGTGGGCAGGGCAGGCCTGACCTCAGCTCCACCCTGTCTCCCTGAGTGGGGCGTGGCTGTGGATAGCTCAATGAGCCCAAGATTTGGGTGCCCCTGCAGGCAGTTCCAGGGAGGGGGCAGGGTGTGCAGGACTGGCCCAGCCAGATGTGCATTGGTCATTGTCCCCGCTCTCCCTGGGAACCCTTGTGCACACACCTCTAGGTCAGGAGTCCACTGGAGCAGATGGGGACAGCTCGAGCCCCCCAGCTTGGGGTGGGGCAGAGGGGACATAGAGATGACAGGTCCTGAGCCCAACTCTACCTTCCCTTCCCCATCCCCTCCCCACATTTCCATGGCTCTCCTTGCTCTGGGTTGTGCCATCCTTTCTCCAGGGGAATGCTCTCCATGGGCGAGTCCCCTCGCCCAGCACAAGCAATGGCGATGGAGGGTCTTTGGCCTCTCCCTTTGCATGGGAAGGGGCTGCTCTCTGTCCTGTGGGGGTGACCGTGAACCCCACTCGGGCAGGCATTCCCCTGTGTTCTCATGACTCGGGAGCATGCAGGATCTGAAGGATCGAGGGGAGGTTCTGAAGCTTGCATCTTTCAGTGCCCAAGTCTCTGGGGACCCCTAAAGGCCAGTGTAAGAGTTTGGGCCCCCATGAGCAGCCAGTTATAAATGGGGGTGAGTCCTCCATATCTCCCAGCAATAAGGTAAATGACCAGTAGAGGGAAACCCACAGTGGTGGATGCCCTGTCACTCCCAGCTACTGTGACAGCATGCCAGGAGTGGCACTGCTGTCTATCCAGTGTACACAGCATGCCAAGAGTGGCATTGCTGTATATCCAGTGTACACAGCACCTTATGAAAGCCAATTATGCTAGTTAAGAATCATAAAATACAAAAGCACACAACCCAGGAAATGCAGTCTACTTTATAGGTACAGACACCTCTTCACACATTTATACCTACAGATATTGGCACACCCAGTCCATTACAACACCAAATCAACCCAATAAGAGACACCAACCTCACACCTCAACAACCTTAACTCTGCCCTCTCTCTGTTTGATGCCACTGTTCATGCAGAATTAATCTTTATTTCCCACTGTTTGTGGTTCTGAATCTGGTTTCAGGAACCTTCACCAGGTGTAACAAACATGTATGTACGTAATATTAATTTGTGGGTAAAAATTATGCTAAATGGGAGTTACGGGTGTGAGAGTGCATATCAGTAATTTAAGGGTTATAAACATTACAGGGATGTTGAAATTAGAGCTGTGAAACTAACAGATTTTTCATTTCCCTGACCATTCAGAAAGATCAACACCAAAAAAAATTGTTTCAAGATGAACCAAAAATGGTTGTTCTTGAAATTTTCAGTGTACCAAAAAGTAAAAAAATTAAATAAATCATTTTGAGTCAAACAAAATGTTTAATTTTGACATAATTGACGCATTTTATTTTGATTTTGACCATTTTAAAGGGTTTTAATTGCTTTTTAAATAAAATTAAAGGATGTTTTATGAAAATAATGAAATATCTTTTTGAACTGAAACATCGAACTGATTCATTTAGAATATGTCCAAATAAAATATTTCAATTTGGGGGTACCCTTTTTTAGGTTGTTTTTCAACCTAAACAATTTGGTGAAACTGACACAAATTCTCAGTGTCACTGAATCTGCATTTTTCACCAAAGAATGTTTTGGCTGAAAAACAAGCCGTTACAAGCTCGGAAAATTAAGAGTTAATCCAATCATGTTATGGCCTGGAAATGCACAGCGAAGGCACCAACTCTATCGCCATCTGGTAGTGATGCCATGAAAGAACCATGCAATTATCGCGAATGATCATATTTGTGGTCCCAGTTTAGATTAATCTGATTTTCAAAGACACTTCTTCAGTCCCTGCACTGACTCGGGAACCCAAAGCACTATGGGAAGATTCATACACTCTCCCGAGTACTCATGGCATTACTTTTCTCTGCAAATATCCACCAGAACAAACCCAGAGGCTCCCTGTCATCACATAACAAGATCTTGGACAGAGGCAGGAGTGGGCCCCACAACTGAGCTCTGCGTTAACACTATCTCCAGGAATAGCTCTGCTTCCACAGAAGACATGCTGTTCTTCAGAGCTGCCTTTAGCTGCTGGAGCTCCAAGTGAAGCTGGGCCGGAGATGGGTTTCTTATCCCATGAAAATGTTCAAGGGTTTTGTAAAAATTCCCATTCCAGCTTAGGATGAAACCGAGACCTTTGGAAATTTTCTGTGAAAAGTGAGAAAGACCCACCAGCCCACCACGGAATTGCCACTAGCCCGGGTTCCCAGCAGGTGACCCTCAGCAATCTGAGTTATGGCTTTCACAAGGTGCTGTCTGGTTGAATAGACAGCAATGCCACTCAGCCAACCCTACCTGACTGGGATAGGGAGAATCAAATCCTTCTGCTCTAACCACCTGCCTATAGGTCTCTCTCTCTTCCTTTCTCTGACCAGAGATGCCATCCATCCTCAGAAGCTTTTCCTGACAAAAGGTTCGTCCAAACGGATACATTTCCACAAAATGTTTCAGTTTTGACAAATCAGTATTTCCTATGAAAAAAACTGTTTCGTCAAAATATTCCCAGCCAGATCTAGCTGCAAGCTGAGCCAGCCCTTCCTTCTCCCCAGTTCCTCGTGGGTTTCAGCTCTGCTCACATGTCCTCTATCATAACTCTGCCTCTCTGTCGCTCTTCTGTGGCTACGAGGGCCAGAGAGGAGCCGTGAGCTGAGGAGCTGGTTCCTCTCTCTGTTGAAGACCTTCATGTGGCTCTTCTCCTAATTCCATTCTCCTGATCTCTCTCCATCTTCCAAGTCTTTGCCTCTCTGCAAGAGAAGAGTGTGGATAACCTCTCAGGTTTCTACTTGAGTCAGCAGATGCTGCTATGTCATCGTTGCTGAACTACGGCGGGCAGTTGGAAGAATATGGAAAAGTTTCTGTCATACTGATCCAGGTGCCTGAAACCATCACAAACTTTCGTGGTCAAAGCTCTCCCTGCCAGTGACTCCTGTGGATAAAATTCATTGCGGTGATAATCTCTGCAAGTGAAATATGGCGTAATGCTAAGTCCTGTGTTGGAAACCAGCTGCCATAGCATCTCCTCTGCTGAAGACAGCTCTTAGGCTCAGCACTGTCTGGTCACTCAGTGATATTCACTATTTTCAATTTTTTTAGACGTGTTGTTCTTGCCTGAGGAGACAGTCGGTTTTATTAAATAATGTCAGTTCCTCGTAGTGTATTAATTCTGAGGTATCTACTTGCTGTGGTTTGTAAACAAAAGGGTTCTAAAGAGGTAACTCCCTGTCGAAAAAGCTGAAAAAAGTGCTTGTTTGAAATGCAGTAAACTCACAACTACCTAACTTCTCATCCTGGAGCTAATTTCGAGAATTCAAACCTGCCAGGCTTGTTAATTTCAAGTACTTAAAAAAAATATCCAAGGCAAAACAGAATTAGAAAATGGCAAAGGTCCCAGTAAAAGGAAAGTCCTGGTGTGAACTTAACTAAGGAGCTGCTCTCAGCACCTCCGGAGTGAATGAAAAACATCTCTCTCTGGCAGCAGAATGAAGTTGTCCTTGTTTATTCCACTTCAGTTTGCAAAAGCAGCAAAAATTCACGTAGCGGATAAACATCAGTCACTGCCTGAGTTCCAGGCATCACACAGAGGCCAGCATTGAGTGAAGGAGGGAGACGGCACTGCAGGTGCATTTTTAATCATGCGCTCGGTACGTTTCACAGGCAGGAAATATTTCATGTCAGTTATTGGATTTGTGAATGAACCTGCAGAATCCCCTTCTAAGTCATCCTGGTCAATGCAATTGGCAGCTCAGATCATCAGTACAGCCAGCCTGGCAGCCAGTGTATTTATTTATTTAGGAGACGAGTCCAGAATGGGGGATTCAGGAAAGGAATGTCGGGCCGGTGACAGGCATCCCGTCCCAGTTTCCCTGGAATTCAGAACATGAGAGGGACGTGGAATCCTGGTGAAATTTCTCATTCTGCTGATCTCCTGGGGAACGTCCGTTTTCTCCGGAGGAGGGGAGGGAGGGAGGGGTATGGGTTTACTGGCCTGCTGATCCTGTGAGCATTGTTCTCATGGTCAGATGTCACTCATGCCAGTGCTCTCTGATTCCAGTGGAACCCTGCTTGTGTGAGCAAGGTCTAACTGGGAAAGTCCAGGCTACCGGGTAGCAGCTGCCTCTCTCAGTGTTTCCAACCTTGTTTCCAAGTTGTCCTGGTTAAACTAAGCAGGAGCATCCAGAAATCTGCATCCCACGATGAGTGCAGCGGTGACAACTATTCCTTGCACAAGATAATGTAGCTTTAAGAGGGGTCACCATTTAATTAACGACCATTATACCCCACAGTGTTATCAGGTAGGAGCTATGCTGAGTGTTCACTCAGTCACACCACTTCTCCAGACATGATGGGCCAGCTTTCAAATGTGGCTTCATATTGGCCTCTATTTTTAGTCATCTAAAATTAGATGTCCCCCCCACCCAAAAAAAAAAATTAGGCACTGGATTGTATTGCTTCCTAGAACCGCTGTGGGCCAAATTCTGCTCTCACTGCCATGAAATGGTCCATTGAATTCTGCACGTTAGCTTGGTTATATCTCGGAGCAGAAACCTGGGACATTTAGCATGGACTGCACAAGCTGAGTTCCTGTGGATTTATCACTGCCTCCAAGAGAGTTGCTGTGCCATACAGTAGCTGCATTATCAGCCCCAAATGATGCCCATTTGATAGTGCTAACTTTACAACTAATGCATCAGCCATTGCTGGACCTCTGCTCCCACTGAGGGAAGGACTCAGCAGCCTGCCAAAAAGGGTCTGAGACTGTTTCAAAGGCTTGGCAGCAGCGGGAGAGAAGTGGCTGGCAGCTCTAATTGGCTCTAACTAGCATCCGGGGCCAAATTTGGCTCTCATTCCACTGCTATAAATCCAGAGTAATGGCGCTGACATCAGTGGAGTCATTCCAGATTTACACTGGTGTAACTGGAGCACAGTTTGCTCCCATGTTATTAAAAGTCTCTGGGGTATTGCCTGGGCCTAGGGCTCTGTGAGACCTGGTTGGTGATGGGCTCACGAGGCTGGGAGTTAGCCGGCCTCTGCAGCCTGTCTCAGAGCTTTGTGTTCAAGTGAGCTGGAGCTGAGAGGAATCTCCAGGGAATGCTAGGTGTGGCGTATCCCTGCCCTTGGGACGTGCTAAGATGGGGTGTCTCTGCCCCTAGCTCACTACAGTCAGCTGGCAGGAGGCACAGGAACTTCTGCACACGCAGTTGAGGAGGAGGCACATCCTTTCCCTGCCCCAAAGACCTTCTGAGCATGGAGAGAGGGGCGATGGCCACCAACTCTCCATCCCCCAATTCTCACCCCCGGCTCTCACTGCGGATGGTTCAGGTCTCTTCTTGGATACATTGATGAGCTGCTCCCCCTCCCTGCACACTGTGTTCAGTTCTGGTCGCCCCACTGGAAACTGGACACAGGAGGGGATCAAAGTCAGGCAATGAAAATGATTCCAGGCAGGAGGGACTGAAAATAATGAGACAGTTCAGATTAGAGAGAGTTAATGAGTAGGGTGACATGACGCAGGTGTATGGTATGAAATGAGGGAACAAGAGGCAGCATTGCCTAATGGACAGAGCACTAGACCTGGACTCAGCAGAGGTGGGTTCTGTGACCTGGGGTAAGTCACTGCACTTCCCTGTGTCTCAGTTTCTCCATCTGTAAAGTGGGTATAATGATACTGACCTCTTTGTAAAGCACGTTGAGTCTGCTGCTGAAAAGGACTAGAGAAGATCTACATATTAGTATCTGATTAACGATCCAGAGGAGGTCAGCTGGGCATGGCCATTCACCCATTCTTCTAGCACAAGAAAATGGAGACATTGAAAGGCAACCAATTTAAAACTGATAAACGGAAGTATTTTTTACATAATGGGTATTTAGCCTGTGGAACTCCCTGCTACAAGATATCACTGAAGTCAAGTACTTAGTGTCAAAACAAAGATTAGACATTTATATGGATAATAAGTTCTCTCTCATTCCTGATCCATTTATATGGATAATAAGTGCCCTCCTGTTCATAGATTCATAGATTTCACGGCCAGAAGGGACCACTATGACCATCTAGTCTGACCTCCAGTATAATGCAGGCCAGAAAACCTCCCCAAAATAACTCCTAGAGCAGATCTTTTAGAAAAACATTAAATCTTGATTTTAAAATTCTCAATGATGGAGAATCCACCACAACCCTTGGTAAATTGTTCCAATGGTTAATTACTCTCACTGTTAAAAATGTTTGCAGTCTGAATTGGTCTAGCTTCAACTTCCAGCCATTGATCATGTTATACCTTTCTTGCTACACTGAAGAGCCTACTATTAAATATTTGTTCCCCATGGAGGTACTTACAGATGGCGATCAAGTCAACCCGTAACCTTCTCTTTGTTGAGCTAAATAGATTGAGCTCCTTGAGTCTTTCACTATAAGGCAGGTTTTCTAATGCTTTAATCATTCTCATGGCTCTTCTCTGAACACTCTCCAATTGATCAATGTCTTCCTTGAATTGTGGGCACCAGAACTGCACATGGTATTCCAGCAGTGCCAAATACACAGGTAAAATAACCTCTCTACTCCTACTTGAGATTTTCCTATTCATGCATCCCAGGATCACATCAGCCATTTTGGCCACTGGGAGCTCATGTTCAGCTGAATATCCACCAAGACCCCAAATCTTTTTTTAGAGTCGCTGCTTCCCAGGATACAGTCCCCCATCCTTAAGTATGGCCTGCATTCTTTGTTCATAGGTGTATACACTTACATTTAGCCAGATTAAAACACATATTGTTTGCTTGCGCCCAGTTTACTAAATTATCCAGATTGCTCTGAATTACTGACCCGTCCTCTTCATTATTTCCCACTCTCCCGATTTTTGTGTCATCTGCAAAGTTCATCAGTGATGATTTTATGGTTTCTTCAGGTCACTGATAAAAATATTAAATAGCGTTGGGCCAAGAATCAATCCTTGCGGGACCCCATTGGGAACCCATCTGCTTGATGACAATTCCCTGTTTACAGTTACACTATACATCAGCCAGTATTTAATCCATTTAATGTGTGCCAGGTACATTTTATAGCTTTCTAGTTTTTTTTTAAAATGTTGTACCGAACATTTGTACTTGCTTGTACAGAACCAAGACAAATGTCTTCCAGAAGTCTAAGTAGATCATGTCAAACTTGTAATCTCATCAAGAAAGATATCAAGTAAGTTTGACAGGATCTGTTTTCCATAAACCCACGTTGATTTGCATTAATTAAATTCCCTCCTTTAATTCTTTATTAATCGAGTCCCATATCAGCTGCTCCATTATCTTTCCCGGGCTTGATAGCAGGCTGATAGGCCTATAATTACCTTGGTCATCCTGTTTATTCTTTTTAAAATCTGACACAACATTAGAGGGGTAGCCGTGTTAGTCTGGATCTGTAAAAAGCAACAGAGAGTCCTGTGGCACCTTTAAGACTAACAGATGTATTGGAGCATAAGCTTTCGTGGGTGAATACCCACTTCGTCAGACGCATGTAATGGAAATTTCCAGAGGCAGGTATAAATATGCAGGCAAGAACTGAATTTTGTAGTTTCTCCTCCCTTGGTGTTCACACCTCAACTGCTAGCAGAAGGCCTCACCCTCCCTGATTGAACTAACCTCGTTATCTCCAGACTGATTCTTGCCTTCATATTTATACCTGCCTCTGGAAATTTCCATTACATGCGTCTGACGAAGTGGGTATGCACCCACGAAAGCTTATGCTCCAATACATCTGTTAGTCTTAAAGGTGCCACAGGACTCTCTGTTGCTTGACACAACATTAGTTTTCTTCCAGTCTTCTGAACTTCCCCAGTGCTCTCAGATTTATTGAAAAAGCAACATTAACCATCAAACAGCAAACTCCTCAGCCAGCTCTTTTGAAACTCTTGAATGCAAGTTCTCTGGACCTGCTGATGTAAAAATATCTTACTTTAATAGTTTCTGTTTAACATCCTCCAGAGATACAAGTGGAATGGAAAGAGTATTATCATCACCATGTGATGAGACTATATCATCTGTTTTTTCCCCAAATACAGAACAGAAATATTTATTGAAGACTTCTGCCTTTTCTGCATTATTATTGATAATTCTACCATTTCCATCTAGTAGTGAACCAAGACCATTGGTAGGATTCTTTTTTTCTTAATATATTTTAAAAAACTCCTTCCTATACACTACAACCTCCCTCCCATTCTCCACCGCTGGGACCACTTCCCCTCCCATTGGCCATCGCAGGGACCACCCATCCGCTATCACATAACAGCCCTGTGGCAGTCACAGCAGTTGCTGACACAGCAAAGTGCCCTCTGGGGCGTGTTCTGTGTGGTTTTGGTGTCTTTACTGCAATAAGCATTGTTTTTTAAAACCTCAGTCCCCATCACTGCAGCACATCACCGCCCTGTGAGCTGGCCTGTTCTCTCCGCTGGAGTAATGCAGTTTGGGACTCACTGGGTTTAGTCACCCCAGTATTAGACATAAGCCCTGTTATGGCAAAAAACAAGCCAGGTTCTGCAAAGGCAGGAGATGAAAACTTTGCCTTCCTAGCTGTTCTGTTTCCTTTGCACGCTCTAAGCAGCGGGAGCTGTAGCCCGGAGCAGCCCTGCAGCAATACCACGTGCCTTGTGAGCAAAGGGAGAGGACATGGACAGGTTCCTGATCAGTTACTGAGGATTCCATCATTCCCTCTTGGATCTCGGCTCAGGCCCCTACGGCTGTTTCTTGTTATTTGCTGCTGGCCTGCAGACAGACAGCCACTGACAATGCTCCTGTCACCTGTGTCTGGGTCCATCTTCACACAGCTCCTGCTTTAGATGTGAACCAGGGCTGAGTCCAATGTTCCCTTTGTTCTGTCTCCTACCAAGCATGTTCCAAACATACTCGGAGCCCCTTTGGGGCACTCACAGAGAGCACAACAATCCTGAGCCTTGATCTCACACCGTGACTGAGAACAGAGGGTGACCCAATCTTATTTAAAAATTCTATGGACCCCTCTGAACTTCCTAAAACGTTTGGCTCAGACCTTGAGCGTGGATTCAGACCAGAACTTAACTGAATCCAGCCGGCTCTCCTGTGCTAGGTGAGATGGGCCCAAATCTCAGTCCAGCAGCTGGTTCCAGCTCCCTGACCCTGGAAACAGCCCTAAGGGTTGCTTTAAATCAGGGGTCTCAAACTCAAATGACCACGAGGGCCACATGAGGACCAGTGCATTGACCCGAGGGCCGCATCACTGACACGCCCCTCGCTGCCTCTGGCCCCGCCCCCACCCCACCCCTTCCATTAGGCCCCGCCCCTGCCCCACCTCTTCCCCGCCCCATTCAAACCCCTTCCCGAAGTCCCCACCCAACGCTGCCCCCATGGGGTGCAGGAGGTGTGCAGGGTGCAACAGGGGCTCAGGACAGGGAGTTGGTGTGTGGGGTGCAAGAGGGTGAGGGGTGCGGCAGGGGGTCGGGGTGCAGGGTGCAGCAGGGGGCTCGGGGCAGGGGGTTGGGGTGCGGGATGTGGCAGGGGGCTCGGGGCAGGGGGTTGGGGTGCGGGAGGGGTGTGGGGTGCAGCAGGGGGCTCAGGAAAGGGGTTGGGGTGCGGGACGGGTGCGGGGTGCGGCAGGGGGCTCAGGCAAGGAGTTGGGGTGCAGGAGGGGTTCAGGGAGCGAGCTCCAGCCCGGCACCGCTTACCTAGAGCGGCTCCGGGGTGGCAGCAGCGCGCACCGGGGCCAGGGCAGGCTCCTTGCCTGCCCTGTCCCCCCGCGCTGCTCCCTTCCAGGAAGCAGCTGGAACCCTGTTCCTGCAGCCCCTGGGGGAGGGGGAGGGGCTCCGGGTTGCAGCCATGTGCTGCTCTTGCCACTCCTCCAGGTACCTCCCACAAAGCTCCCATTGGCCGCGGTTCCCTGTTCCCGGCCAATGGGAGCTGCGGGGGGCGGTGCCTGGAAGGAGGAGTCCTCTGCCTTCTTCCCCCTCCCCCCGCCTGAAGGGGCTGTGCTGCCGGCTGCTTCGGCTGCTCTCTGAAAGCAGCGCGGGGCTCGCAGCACCACAGAGGGGAATCCTGCGGGTAGGCAGAGGGGTGCGGGAGGGGAGTGTTTGAGACCCCTGCTTTAAATTATGCCAGTTGGGAACAGTCCCCGATGGGCTCCTGCCAGCTGTGCACTGCTGGAGTGCAGTAATGGAAGCGCCGGCCCTGCTGGAGTGCAGTGTCTGGGAATCAGGCACTCTTCTTGATGGAACTGTCCTGTGCCTAATATTTCATCTACAGGCCTGTCAGTCAGGTGTCTTCCATGAGCCCACTGAAAAAAGCCGGGGTCAAAACTGAAAGCAAACACGTTCTTTCACATTGTAACTGCCGGGGCTGCCCAGCATACCAAGCCCCCAGGGTGCCAATAGCGTGGCAGGTGCACTGTGACTCAGACACAAGCACTGTGGGTGCTTCAGCAGCTAGTTCTTGTAGGCACCAGCCCTGTTGGGCCCCACACCCCTCAGACACCTGGCTAAGGGGAAGGGTATTTACTAGGGCTGGCAGGTAGGGGAAGGGTGCAGGTACCCTAGCTCCGGAGGCTTTTCCAGTTCCAAGTGAGCTGTATGGTGCCCTCTCCAGGCCGGTCTCTATTCAAGCAACTAAACATTTGCAGGTTTCCAGGCCAGGCTCAGTTAATGTCTCTCATTGGGCCCCTCTGCATTGGCTCCCTGCCCAGCTGCTGCTGCACCCCCCATCAGTCCCACACAGACCCACACCCCGTGGTAGCGTCCAGCAGTCACAGCCTGTTCCATACATGGCTTTTCAGCTGGGGTTTCCTCTCTGCATCCAGCTTCTCTGCAGCTCCTGGCTAGCCATGCAGCTTCCCAACACAAAACCGGCCACTTCCTGGTGGAGGACCTTTCCCCCTACCTGGCCAGGGGAAAGAGAGATGCAATGGGAGGGGGCTGATGGGAGTTGTAGTCCCTTGCTTAGCAGATCCATCACAATGTCTAGTAATAGCAGCCCTTCCGCTAAGGGAGGGTGGCCTGGTTATAAACAGATAGAATGGATCAAGGGACGAGAATCCAGGGCAAATGTGGGGTACAAGCGTTAAGAGGTCTGGGAAGGGCTTTGTCTTAGCACATATGGTATTAGGTTCTGCAGCCAGTACAAACTATCAGAGGGGCTGTTCATTTCCTTAACGTATTGCCTCACATGCAGGAGAGGTGCTGCAAGGATGTGTTTGCTTAGATCCCCAAAATGTTTGACTATAAGGCCTTAATCTTTAAAGGTTTTCACTAGATTGGGGAGACCCAACTCTACCAGGGCCACCTCCAGGGCTGCTTCTATATTCTTTAGGGCTGGTTGTCCTATGTGCTGAGCACCTTTCCCTCCCCAAGAGTTGAGAATACTCAGGACCTGCCAGGATCAGGCCACTAATGAATAGCCCAAAGGTTGCTGAGATACGTGCTCAGCTCTGAACTACTGAATGTAATTACCAGTGTCACAAAGAGTCATGTTCGTTGCTTTGTCAATTACCAAGTAGTGACTTTCAATGTTTGTCAAATAAGGAATAAAAATAATATTGAAAAGGAAACTATTGAAATATTGAAAACTGTGCCAAATCCCATCTTTTTTATTTTAGTAATAACAGTAATCAATGGAGCTGAGTAAATAATTTGCAGCAAATAAAGTATTCAATTAATTTTGTCCTTGTTCTTGCATTTTCAGCAAATAGATTGCAAAATTCTTGCATTTTTTTGTTTGTAATTATTTCTGAATTTATTCCATGACTAAATCCATAGAAATATTTCTTTGCAATGCTGTTGTAGCCATGTTAGTCCCAGGATATTAGAGAGACAAGGTAGGTAAGGTGAGGTGATATCTTTTATTGGACTAACTTCTATTGGTGAGAGAGACGCTTTCAGGCTCCACAGAGCTCTTCATCAGGTCATGAAGTCCTAGTCCAGAGCCATCTTTCCGAGCTGGCTGCTATACCTAACGAACAAAGCATGAAGTGCAAATCTGACAACTGATCAGAGCATTTGAAAATGCCGTCTAGCATCTGAGCTAAAATCTCACTTTCTGCAGGTATCCCTAGCCCTATATTAGCGCAGCTCCGAGAAGGCAAGGGAAACATTACTCCGGCATGCTGATTTGCATTACCTATTTTACAGACTGCCTTTAACAGCCCCTCCACCGGGCTCTCTAGACACTGGGGCACAGGAGCTGGTAGGGCAATGTCAAAGAACTAGCAGGGCACCAAAGTAGCCTCTCTCTGTGACTCTCTCTCACACACACACACACCCTGCAGCCCGAACAACGCTCTTCCTCTTACAGGTTGTTGCAACCCATAATCTGTTGCTGCGACGTGGCACTAATAACCTCGCCTGAGTCTTGGGAGCCTGTTTCTATGGCCATTTTCAGAGCAGTGGCAGCAGCTCTGCAGTAGCAGACATGCAGACGGTGAGCTCTCTGCACACTCAGTGCTGGCTCAGTGCGGCCATGTCCTGCCACAGGAGATATTCCTATTGACGCTCGGTGCCTAAACGGCATTGTCAGTCCAGGCCAGACACGGGGCTTCCTGGTGCAGGAAAGGTGGGTGCAAACAGTCTTCTTTCCCGGGCTGCTGTCTGCGAGAGAAAAGCAGCACACGTTGGGAGCTTTGCTCTTAACAATACGCTGCAGCCCTGTTTTCAGGACGCTTTGAGAGAGTTTCCAGCAATCAGACTCCCAGGAGCAGTAGGAGTCATCCCGGTCCCAGGGCTCTGGAGCAGCAGGCTGGTAACCAGCAGAGCTCCAGAGAGAGAACAGCCAAGACCAAGGGCCAGTAAACACAGGCCCCTCTGTGGGTCACATTGTGCAACTGGTTCATTAAATGGCAGCTTGATTGCTAAATTCCCGGCAGGAGGCAAAGTGGGGAGAGGGAGATATGGGGGTAGGAGGAATAAAGGGCAAAGGGGGGAAGGACAGGTAGCAGCAATGAGGGGGGCAGAGGACAGAAAGGAAAGTTGGGGAACATGAGCAAGAGATATAGAGAATAAAGGAGACAGCAGTTAGAAGAGACAGGAGGAGAGATATGGGAGGGCTAACTAGCTAACCATCATCCAGCCGTCACTGTGTGGTTTCTGGGTGCCAATGAAATTACACAAACTTCCAGCCACAGACATCTGGCTTGCAATCTCCATCCCTCCTGGGAGCACAGCGGTGCGTTGGCCTCCAGGGTTTAAAAGACACTTTAATTCATTTTTTCCTCTTCCTTTTCTGTTCCCCTTTCCTTCCTTCTCGGGCTTCCTGCCAGGGGAAAAGGGAAAGCTAGTCACTGCCTCGGGCTGGGCTCCCCAGGCTCCTGGGCTCCATTGCTGTCTCTAGTGGCCTCTCTTCTTGGGCAAACTCCCCACTCCCCCCTGCCCTGTGGCCAGTTTCACCTTTTGCAGCTCCCCTTCTCCGGGCAGAGCATGCTCGGCAGGTGCCCCTGATTGGCACTGTCAGAGTGCAGGGACACTCGTTGGGCTTGCTGTCAGTGGGGTGAGGGCACCCTAAATACCTTTGAGGATCTGGGCCTTGCAGTCTGAACAGATCACACATACCCAGGGCGGGGAACAGGAAATCACATGCAAGCAGACGGATGCAATCTCTTTGGGCAGGGTGTGTGTGTTTGTGTGTCGTGTTCCTTCCACAAGCGGCTGAGCCAGGGTGACCAGATGTCCCGATTTGATAGGGACAGTCCTGATATTCAGGGCTTTTTCTTATATTATCACCTATTACCCTCCCCCCGTCCTGATTTTTCACACTTTCTATCTGGTCACCCTGGGCTCTGGGGGCTATTTAAAGGGCCCGGGGCTCCCCTGCTTCTACAGCCCCAGCCCTGTAAATAGCCGCCGGAGCCCTGGAGTAGTGGCGGTGGGGCTCCCGCGGCTATTTAAAGGGCTGGGGTGGTAGAAGCAGCGGGAACCCCGGACTTTTTAAATAGCCCCCAGAGCCCCGCAGCCCTACCCCAGAGCTCCAGCAGTNAGAAGCAGCGGGAGCCCCGGACTTTTTAAATAGCCCCCAGAGCCCCGCAGCCCTACCCCAGAGCTCCAGCAGCGGGGCTTTGGTGGCAATTTAAAGGGCCTGGGGCTCCATCCCCTGCTGGGAGCCCCAGGCCCTTTAAATTGCCCCCTGGGGAAGCCGGGCCGCCCGGTACGGCAAACCGGCTCTTGCCAGTACGCTGTACCGGGGCGTACCGGCTTACTTTCACCTCTGCCCAACACACAGATTTTCCTTCCGACAGCCCCATATATAAACTACCATTAACTCAGCACAGTACCTCACAATCCCCACAGGAGCCAGGCGACCCCAGGATTCAAACCCAGCTCTGCACAAAGTGAAGGTGCCTGTGTTTTATTTTACAATCTTCCAAGCCATTCCATGGCTCCCAAGGAGCTAGTCCGTGGGCCACGGAACTCCTATCCCTTATCTGCACACACCTGCCAGGACATCTGACTTAAAAATAATACCAGACAAATCTCTCCCTCCTTTGAACGTGGTAAGAGTGGGATGGAAACAGCAACTGTTTAGATCTCACCCAGCAGCTGAAAAGTTTCAAACCTTGCTAGGAACAATGCAGACATGCTAAACCGCTGCTGCTCCCAGTGCTGCTTTCATTCAAAGCGAACCATTCTGCTACTCCAGGCTGCAGCAGAGTTTGATCTTCCCAGGATTTCTGTTCAGATCTTTCCAAAACAGAACTCAGAGCAGGTTGGGGGTTTTTTTTACAAAGTTTCCCTGCGAGAGGCTGGCTCTTTCCTTTCACCGTTTGCTCTCCCCCATCTCTGCACACCCATGCAACGAGCCCCTCTCATGGGCAGCGGGCTCTGCAGAGGCACCTGGAGTCCTGCTCAGCGCTCACGCAATGTGAGATTTTCAGGGACCACTGGGGGAATCTATAAAAACTTGACTCCTTCTTTGTCTCTCCATGCACCACTGTGCCCCCTGCTGTGTGATTCTGTAAATGCAGAAGCCATGTCTTGGTCCCCACTAGATAGTGTGGGCAGCCCTAGGCCTTCTTGCTGCAGCAACCGCCAGCGACCGCAATAGCCCCTTGCAGCTGAACAGAGCTTAGAGCAGCCTCAGGCAAACCAGACCTCAAATCAGGGTGGTGTAAGGCTAGTGACAGCCACCTTTGCCACCCCATGGGTCCTGAGGATGGGGCCCGAAGCCCCTATGATGGGGCTCTGCCCATGGCTGGTGGGTGCTGCATAGCTCACAAGGGGCTCCAGTTGTCAATAGCCAACAGCAGCAGACTTTCAGCCCTTTGCAGATAAGGGGAAATCGTTTTTACAGTGCCTAAGTGACTTAGGAACCTAAGTCCCATTGGCTGTTAATGATACTTGGGCTCCTTAGTACCTAAGACCCTGCTCCAGTGGGAGTTAGGTGCCTAAATACCTTTGGGGATCTGGGTTAAGTCCCTTCTGAAACTGGGACTTGGACTTTAAGTCACCTAGGTGCTTTTGAGACTATTAGCCAAGGTCCCCATGCCTCCTCCCAAGCCAGACACACACACACACAGCCCCGCCCCAGCAAGCCCTCTGTACAAAGCTGCCTGGCTGTACACACAAACTTCCTGCACCAGTCCCTCCAGCAAAGCCCTTCGAGTCAGCCTTTCCCCAGCATTCCCTACTTGTCCTGGGCTTTCCCACGTGGAATATGGGAGGGGTCAGATCCGAGGGCTACTTGGCTAGGATACAGCACAACATTATTTTAGCCATGCAGGCAGTGACACTGAGTTCAGTCTGTGCCGTGAGCCCAGTCACAGGGCTGATTCTGGGGTCTTTGGAGGCTTTTCCACGGACACACATGACCAGAAGAGCTCCTGTTAGAGACAGCCAGCATGCCCAATAATGTCCTGCCACGCCAGGGTTAAACTCACATCAAGAGACCATGCACATCTGCAGTACTGAAAAGCCGCTGGGCTTTGGAGCCGTGATTAGATTGAGACACTGGGATTGTATCGATTTCAGCTGTTAGCAAAGTTGTCATTAAGTTAAAAGAGGCTTGAGCGATGGCGGGGAGCAGAGGTTGCAGCTGCCTCCCAGCACAGTTCAAATAACTGAATTCCAGAGAAGGGCATTAGCCGCTGCCTACAAAGGGCCCAGCTGCATTAAGCCCAGACAGGCTTTGCGGGGAAGCATCAATGTTTAATGTGCAGAACGAGCGTCACTGCTCCTCACCGCTGCAAAGCGGATGGTTCGCTTAGAAATTGGAGACTGATACATGAAGCTGTGTCTCCTGTGTCACCTTGAGGGGAAAGGGTCCCTCATGCCTGGGAAAGGAAGATGCAGGAGTGGGTCAAAAAGGACGGGGCAGATGGGTCTCTCGCCTGTCTACTTACATGGCCCTCATCCCCCCAACACTGAGCACATCACAGTCATTAATGGCTCTTATCTTACAGATTGGGGGCTGAGAGTGACCCGGGACCAGAGCCTCACAGGTATTCAGGTGGGAGTTAGATGATTTCAGGGGGAGTTAGGTGCCAAAAACACCTCTGGAGACCTGAACCGAGGAGATTTGCCCCATGTCACATAGGGAGGCTGTGGCAAACCCAGGAACTGGTGTGCTTGGTTACTGCTCTGAACACAGCCCAGGGGATGCAATTATGCCCAGGTGACTGGGGCATTACAAACATCTGGAGAGCTAGGTAATAAGGCAGGAAGCTGGGATGCATTGGGTGACCTATGCTGGTGGCCTTGGACCATTCCACCGCCCTATGCCTGTTGGCAGCAGTATTAGCAGAGGCTCCAAGTGCTGAATGGGCCATGGTGGCTGAACTCCCCTGGGCAGCGTTGAAGCAAAGGGAAACTGAGTACAGGGTCATGTGTGAAGGAAACGTACCCGACTGCTGTTCTCACTGAGCCTGTCCTGTGGACGGGGGGGCTCCAGCCTCCACCAGCTCTAAGCTCATTATACAAAACAAGAATGGGCTGAGCCCCATGTGAGGGAGACCCAAAGCCCAGGCACTTCAGGCGATCAGATCCCAGGGGCAGAGAGACGGGAGAGAGCAATTTTATTAGAAAAGCTTCACGTGAGAAAATTCAACATGCTTAGGCTGGAGAGGAAAACCATCTTGCAACCAGACTGCGTCGTAAAGCGTGGCCGTCCCTTTAACCCAAGCCAGAGGAGCACTGTGAGGTGCAGAAATAGAGGCTGCATTTGAGTCTCTCACTTCCCTGGTGCAACTGAGGCTGAATCTGGGGAAACTTATTTCTGTCTCTGAGAAGGGCTCTGACCATTGAGGCGAATGGCGGAACGCTCCTGCCCATCATTGGCTGCTGCTCTTGCAAAAGAGAAATAATTGATAAGTAGGAGGAAAGCAATCTGACACACTCTGCTAAAATCCTTTAACCCATGGGTGGGCTGCTCTGAATAGGAACATTTCTCACTTCTGCAGAATGAAATTCTTAGTAAAGAAGAACAATTACTGTAACGGGGCTGTGTTTTCTGACACACTTGGACTGGAATATTAGCAGAACCCCACAAATATGTCCTCCACCATACTCCCCAGCATGGTGCCGTGTCCTTCTAACCTCCTCCAAGGGTGTTCAGTAGGGTTTGGAGTACATGGGTGGGGAGGGGGCAAAGCAGACAGATGAGCCCTGTAAACTAAGCAAATCCTCTCTGGGTGTCACTGGGGAAAGATCAAGGTAGAATCCTGCAAAGTGTTGTTTTTATAAACACTTTTCTCTCTACAGCCACAGTGGTTAGGAAGATATATCTTTAACAGAAAAGTCAGAACACATTGCAAGAAGAAAGTGAGCAGAGTTAGAGAAGATGGATGAAAATACTTATGCAAATATAGCTTTCCGTGCTGTCAAGAAACTCACCACGACACTCATTTATTACTCTATTAAGACAGCAGATGGCAAACTGCTAATGAATGTGAAAGACATCAAGAATTGCTATAAACAAACAGAACAATGCTAGAGGAGGCATCAAGGAATTTGTGAAGAATGCCACAGATTGAAGCAAAAGTTAAGCAAACTCCCACAGCTTTAAGAGAAGTTCCATTGTTGTGGACAGGAAATGAAGCAAGATTTTAAAAGATCAGACCAGGGAAGACACCAGAACACACTGAGCATTTTCAGCTCCTAAAAAGGGCTGCTGGTGTTATCTAATTAGTGTCCACAATATCTCTCAGGGCATATGAAAGAACTGGTAGAAATCATGTGCAGTATTGTTCCCCACTGCTGCTTGAATTCTCTCTGCTGTATGTTTGTATTAGGATTGGGCAAACTGGATTAGCAGCTACCAACCCCCTTGAATCATCAGCTGTTACTGAACCAAATTTGAAACCAACCATGTTATGAACTGTTGTTATTGTTTGTTATTTGTATTGCAGCTAAACCTACAGACCCCACATTATATCAGGGCCCCAAGGTGCTACTCTCTGTACACAGACACAGCTCCTTCCCCAGAGAACTCCCAGTCGAAGCAAATAAGGGGTGGGCAGGACATCCAAAGAACAGAGAGGTGAGTGACTTACAGCAGGTCAGTGGCAGTCAGAATTAGAACCAAGGTCTCCTGACTCCCATTCCAGTGCCCTACTCACTAGGCCATGCTGCCTCAAAGGGTTACTCATCTGGTTTCCATCTGGAAACCTTGTGAGACTCCTCAAGCCCTCATCTGCAGGTGTCCAGATTCCTTTCATTTGACCTATTGCTCCCTCAGTTAATTAGCAGCACTTTTCACCATTGGTCTATGCAAAACAGTATTAGCGAGATTATAAAGCCCAAGCAGAAATGGGTGGCACAGACACTTCTGAGCAGGGATATGCACTAGGAGTGGAATTCATCTCTGCCTGACAAAACAGAGTCTTTGAAAAATTAGACTTCTCTCTTTCAACCTCAGTTTAAACACCCAACACAGCAAGGTCTGTTAACCAAATGAAGCCTTTCTAATCAGGAAAGTGCCCCCGCAGAGGGAGATAGTTTTATAGTTAATTCATTCTGGGCTCTGTAATAAGGAACGTTACAGGTCTCAAAATACTGATCTGGGAGGAAGGAAGCTTTAAAATGATGGAAGCATTTCACAAACTCCAATGCACTTTCTTTTCCCTCTGTTGGCACATCATAAGTAACCCATGACAGCTGGGGTGCAGAGGACTTCCTGTGTTGTTATTATGTTTGTTTGGTTATATTATGGTAGCACCTTGGAGCCCTAATCATGGACCCAGACCCCATTGTGCTAGGTACTGTACAAACACAGAACAAAATGACAGGCCTTGCTCCAGGGCCTTTAGAGGATCTTCCTCCAGTACTTAGGAGAACTCATTGGACCAATAGTGCGGCTGCTGCCACTGGGATCAGCCAATCCAAATTTCATGAGCTACAGCAAGTGCAACATGACAGGCCCAAAGGCATTTACTGTAGACATTACAAGACAAACCACTAAGGTAAAATGGAATTGAAGATGAGGATATATATCAGTAATTTAAGAGTAAAAAAACATTACAGGGATGTTGTAAATATCCCCAAATCAGGTGGTGTAAATCCAGGAAATTCAGAGTTAAGGTTACTTAAAAGAAATTCAAACATGTTAAGGTCTGGGAATGCATAGCTGTGGTACCCAAACAACTTAACTCTGCCCTGCCATGCATTAACCATATTATAAAGGGACTGTTTGTGTTTGTGGCCCCAGATTACAGGGCAGAGTTAAGACTGCTAAGAAGCAAGGTAGGAACTCACTGCTACAAGGTTTTGCTGAGTCCAAGAGGTTACCAGGATTCAAAAAGAGGGTGGACATCATATGGATAGCCAGAATACCCTGTTACATCGGATAAAACAAAAGGGCTGTGAACCCTCATGCTAAAAGCTTATAAACCAGTTACTAACTACCTGGGATTAGAAAGAAACTTTCTCTATGAGCAGGTTATTACATAATTGTTGATTACAATTCTTGCACCTTCCTCTGCAGGATCTAGTCCCGGCCACTGTCAGAGACAGGATGTTGGGTGAAAGAGACTATTGATCTGATCTGGAATGGCAGTTCCTGTGTGCCAAGCTACCATGTAACGTAGCAAGAGAGAAAATTCTGGTAGGGTTGTCTCAGAATCTTCAGGTTCCATCTGTTTGGGGCGATACCATTGTAAATCCAGAGTAACTCCATGGCAGTCAGAGGCGTTACTCTGGATTTATAGTGCTGGAACTGAGCTCAGAATCTGACCCTTCAAAGACTGTAATAAGCTATTATGTGTTAAATTATATCTGATTGCTGAAGCAGACACATTACTGGAAATCTCAGCTTGTACTTTACCTGCAGTCAGTCCCATCTCATAATTTCCTCAGATTTCTTCCTGTCAGGGCACTCAATAAAGGCAGCCTTGTAAACAAACTCTGGCCAGGACTTTCCAAATGAGATAAGACAAGTCCAGTCAGGAGAGGAAATGATGACCTGCTGGGTCAGAGTCAATAAGAAGCCAGTGTTTGGTTGCAATTGTTAGCCAAGTGTAATTAACTTCTTGAGGAGGTGCAGGATGTTAAGGGCTCATTGGAATCATGGACTGATAATTATTCATGAGAAATTAAAAGAAACTATTTACATGAAGTGAAATGTGTAAAAACGAAATAGCATGCCGGGGCCAAATCCATTCCTAGCACAAACCCATGGACCACACAGTGGCTTAATGCTAGGAATAAATTTGGCCTCTTGATTTACAAGTGACAATATGAGGCCCTGTCTGCACTATCCTGTTAAAAGCCTCTGGTTTTGTAAGCTGCCCATTGTGACACTATTCACCCAGCAGCCTCTTTTACAACACAACCCTGTGTCAACCAAGTTTGTACACCCTGCTACCATGTGGACTGATCATGTGTGTATAAATGCATCCTGGGCAGATATCCCAGCTGTCCTAGGGCTTCAGCAGGGGACAGAGTAGCTGCAGAGACATGCACAGAGAATAACACCAGCAGCATGAGGAGCAATGCATTCTGGGATGTCATTCCACACAGAGATCTGGGCGGAAGGATCCAAACCCAACTGCACAGTCCCAGCTGGGGTGGCGGGGGAGGAGCCCATCTATGTAGCAAAACACCTGTTGCAGGAAGACGGCCAAGTGCCAGCCTCAGCTGCTGACCGGGGAGACACATTGTGAGTGCCCATGGTTACTAAGCCAATATTACCCATGTGTCATGTGGCCACAAACAAGGCTGTGGAAATGAGACGCTTCCAAACAGCATGAAAGCAGCAGGCAGCCATGCTGCCTGGCAGTTAGTGCAGAGCAAGCTCTGAAACCAAACTGGGAAGCAGAGTGAGGGGCAAGGGAGCCTGGAGACTGAATGACTGCATATAAAGAGATCCCTGGCTGCTAACGGGGCACAGTGGAGCTCCCACAAACAGCCTCGCAGGCTCTCTCTCCGCTGTGCCATGGCCTCATAGCAGTTTAAAGTACGGCTGAGACGAACACCGTTTAAGCACAAAGCACTGTGCCATTCTCCTTTGGTTTCTCCAGAATCGGCGTCCAGTAGGACTTGCTCTCTGCGTGGAATGAGCCAGCTGGGCTAGTGAAGCCAAGTTTATGGGCTGAGTTCTCATTCCCTGCATGAAGCCATCAATAAGCAGGTGTTCCAGGCTGGGCTTTTCCTCCCAGCGGTGACAGCGGATCACAAACCACAATGTTCATCTTCCCCTGCCAGGGTTTAACCTTGGTCAAATCAAAGTTCTTTATTCCCAGGGCCCAGGCAGCCCAGCCCTGTCTGCCCTCACACCGAGACCCGGGGGCTGGAGTTTCCTGAGCCTCATCTGCATTGGTGCTCAAGCTATTTAACCCCCGCTTGTATGGTTCCCTACCTTGCATGCGGGAGGGGAAATGCAGGTGGTGGGCTGTGGCCCACCTGGCTAGCCCTAGCCCAGCTGTCTGGGATTTTCCTAGGACTCAGACATGTTTCATAACCCACCACAAGAGGATAATACAAATCAAACTGCCTGGTTATTGTCAGTTACGGACAGTGCTTCTATATCGTGATGCCAACTTTTCCCAACCTAGCGCTAAAAATTTCCCAAATCTGGTGAAAAATTCCCAGATAAAGTTTTTTACAGTGCTTCTATATCCTGGGAAATTTCCCAAAACCTGGGAATTTGTGAGTAAAATGTTTCAACTTGGGAAATTGGGAATTTTCATTCAAAACATTTTACTCAAAAATTCCCAGATTTTGGGAAATTTCCCAGGATATAGAAGCACTGGTTAAGGAGAGCAAAGGACAATGGGATCTTTGAAGATCTGGGTCATTATCTTATCTGCTGATTTTCCTGGAGCCACTGGGTATTTGGTGTCATACATTAAAACCAACCAATGTCTTTAATGGAGAAATGAAGGTACGAACCCCTGGTTGGGTAGGCTGGGAGCGGCTGTGTGGGTCATTTAGGCTCTGTTAATGTAAGGTGCAAAACAACTGCAAAACATTGTTTGGAACTTCTTGAGCTTGTAACGCCTGCATAGTGTCTTGTGTCCCCACATGCCGCACCTGCACCAAGGGTTGGGTGCAGCAGTAGACTGGAGCACTCAGGTTGAGTTGTGTTGCTCAGGTCTGGCTGAGCTGGTAGAGTCTGCAAAATGCCTTCTGGTCTGGAGAGGAAACTGCAAATGTCCCAGCTCCCTGGCTTAGCTGTTCTTCCTAATTCCATTCCACAATGTTTGGGAATTGCCCAGAATCCACAGTGCTGGGCAATGTGGGAAAGGTGGTTCAGGAATCCTAACACTGATGGGAATGGATTATAATGACACACCCCACCTGCTGCATCTGAGATAATCCCTAATGCCTGGAGTGGTTCACACATCCTCCAGAGAACACGGATCCAACAGGACTGGTCTCAGCTGACCACCATCAGTGGTATGCGGCAGATGTGTGGGCTGGGAGGAGATCTCCTTTGCTTCATCCTAGAATCCAACAGAAGTTAGTTTTATCCCCTAGCCACATCCCCCACCCTTGTGATCCAGAAGACTATACAGGACTGGGAACCTGTTAGTTCCACCAAGAGAAGATGCTTGGATACGTCATGATTCCGATGTTTGTATCTATCCCTTTTAGAGGATTATGAGTGAATAGGGAACTCCCTGGATTTGGCCTTAATTACACCTCTACAAATTAAAGGCTAATCAGCGGCAGCATGCCAAACCCTCTGGAACTCCTGCAGCTCTGAGCAAATGCAGGCACATTAGAAATCTCTACACTCATTCCCTGATGAAGGTTCTGCCTGATTGTTATTTAACAGTTGCCAGTGAAACCTCTACATGTGCAAAGTGGTTTTCTTGGGCAAGCCTCTGAAAGGGGCATTGGCACCTACCCTGGCTGAATTCCCTGGCAAGATCCCAGCACCGAATGTGTGTTTGTCTGAGCCATTGTCCATGCAGTGAACACTCCAGGTGTTCACCTCCAGGGTCAGGTGTAAAAAAAAAATCATTCATTTGGAATGTACTGACCTAAAAACCTGCTCAGGACTTTGTACTGTTCATGCCACTCACCAGAGAAATGAGTCAGCAAATGAGAACAAATCACTTCTATGCAACAAACTGGAGCTAATGCTCTTAAAGCTGAACCAGAAAGGTAAACTTCAAGCTCTCAGGCACTCTAACCACATGCGCTGGATCCCCCACGCTAGCCATGCACTGCTAGTCCCACACAAGAAGGGCAGTCAGCACATCATTGTCTTATAAGTGGGTGCACCACTAGGGGGAGAGGATAGATAATTCCACACGGCCCATTCAGTGCTTGGGAATCCTGGCTGGACTCAGAACCAGCATGGGAGGAATGGGGGTGGTGAGGGAAGGGGACACAGGACTGACAAGGAGTCAGGGTGCAGCAGGAGTACTGGGACTGGCTAGGCAAACAGACTGGGGCAAGAAGCTGGGGAGGGGGTGGGTGACTGTGATTGGCTGAAGAGCCAGGGAAGGGAGACTGGGACTGGGATCCAGTGAGCAGGGGCAGGGGTCCTGTGGAGAAAATAGAAAATCTACTTAGAGATTTTATCATCACTGTGCAACCTTCATAATAGTCTTTCAACCTATTTTTCTGTGTGCAATAATATTAACACACAGTAATAGGCTGAGTGGAACTGGAGGAAAAGAGGCTCAGGGATGCAAACCAGGACCACACAAACTCTGGAGACTCAGCCTGTAACCCTACTGCAGTGCCTGGCTCCCCGGCTCCCCACCAGCAAGTTGCCTGGCTCCCTGGCTGGCTGGCTCCCCAGGCTGCATGTCTGGTGGGGGGGTGACGGGGAGAGTCAGGGTGCCCCACCAAGGACCTAGGGAGCCAGTCAGAAACTTTTAACAAATTCAGTTTTGGAAGAAGTAAACTGGAGTTTTTTGAACATTTCAGTTCCTGGGAAATGTCCCGTTTCTGGCTGTTCACTCCAGTTGAGAACAATGGTTTGGGTGTGTGGTGGGAGGATGCACAATTTTGCCTGGGATGGAAATTCCAGTTCCTGCCCAGCTCTGCTAGAGACGGGACATGCCCTGCAATTGAAAGCCGGGATGCTGCAGTAGGTGGTGGTGGTGGCACTGGCTGGGGAAGGCAGACTGCTCATCCTAGGCAAGCAGGCACGTGCCTTTTCCTGGGTGGAAGCTTTGGGGACTTTTAAAATGGAAGAGGAGAAAACAGAGGGGAACGGCCTGTAGGCCCCGATCCTGCATTGGCTGCCGGGAGACAGGGAGGCTGAGCTGACAGAGCTGTTCCAGCTCCAACCTCAGTGGCTACGGCATCTTCCCCTTTTGAAGGAGGGAGGCGGGAGGAGGACGAGTGGTGGGAGCCACAAGGAGAACAGGTGTGATGAGGAGCAGCAGCAGCACAGCCCTGGGGATCGGTATCCCCTTCCCAGGTGATACTCGCTCTCTGTCCTGAGACAGGGAACTCCGACCCCGCTCAGAAGTGGTCTCAGTGACTCGGATCTGGGCCAAGATGACCTCGTTTGCAATGTCCCAGACGGAGCAATTTTTTGGTTGTAATTTCCCCTAGAAACAAGCCCTGCCCATGGACACACAGAGGGGCGACAGCAGAGTGAGCTGCACAGGCTGTAATAAGCAGCCAACAGCCACAGTGAGCTGCATCTGATGAGCTGGCAGGGGCTGGGCATGGCCTTGGTGTCTGAAATTCACAGCTACCTTCAGTCTCCTGTCCCCGCAGCTCGGAGCTGGGCAGTGTTGTCATGCTGAGTGTGCAGAGCTCCTGTGGCAGCAGAGTATGAGGGGAGGCCATCGGGAGGAGGGGGAAGGGCTGAGATATCCAACAGAAGGGGCAGTTACAGACTATGGATCCCAAAACTCCTTTACCTGCCGTCGCTGCACGGAGCCCAGCACCCAGGGGCTGGCGTGAGGTTTGCTAGGTAGCAGCATTAGCATGCTACAGCACAGGAGGCAGCTTACACCGCTACGCTCAGTGAGACAGCAGGCTACACTCAGGAGACATCAGCACAGCACTGAGCACAGAGCAGCTTTTGAACAAAACGCTACATGCAAAGTCTGAGCGTGCGGGGGCGGCGCGGCAGAGTTAGCTATGGCTATAAGCCAGGCAGAGCCAACACGGCATGCCTGGTCAGGCAGCATGATGGCAAAAGCCAAGATGCTGTGAAGAACGCTCAGACAGCGCTGGCAACACAACCGGAGAGTTGTGGTGGTGGGGACGGGAGACCGAGAAGGACAGCACAGCTGCAGTAACTGATTAGGAGAGGCCAGGCCCTGAGATCAGATTCGTTACAGTGTCTGTTTGTACATGTGATTGCTGCAGCCATAATGTATCCGGGCGAAATGTTCCCTGGCGCAGCACAGCAGAGCCCTTGGGGAGAGGACACAGCAGGGAGTGAGAGGAGCGGCTGCCATTGCTAGGGAAGGATGGGGCTGCCGGTTTGGAAAGCAGGGCCCTGGACTGCAGTCTTGACAGCCACCAGTTTAGCCATTACCAGGGATTTCCTGAGCCAAACGCATGCCTCTCTGCAGCTTCAGCTGAAGACCCAGCCTCTGTAGCTAAGGTGGAACAGGCAGTATAACTTTCAGAAGTGCCTAAATAGCGTCAATTAATTGACTTTCAATGGGACTTGGTTCCTACGTGATAAGGTGCTTCTCAAGACGTTACCAGACTGTTACCAGAGTCCGGCACAGAGTCATACCCATACCGCACATGGAGAGTGCACTACACAGGGACAAAGGGAGCTGCAGGCTGCAGTGAACAGCAGGCTCTGGTTGCTGTTGTGTCACAATAACATCATCTCTCCCCAAAGTAAAGCCACTGTTCCATACAAGCTCTCCTTGCTTTAACACCAAGAGCACAGCCGTTGCCAATTCAGGCAGGCGGGCCAAGCCCTTGGGATGGATTTCCTGTGACTGCCAGCAGGGGCACTGATGGAGGCTCTTGGTTCCCTCCATCACCCAGATGGACCTGTGACTAGGAAAGTCAGGCAGTGCAGAGAACAGAATTTCGGTGCTCTCCCTAGGAGCCACGTCCCCACCGTGCCCGCGCGCTTCCCGCAGCTCCCATTGTCCGGGAACGGTGAACCGTGGCCACTGGGAACTGCGGGCGGCTGTGCCCGCAGACGGTCAATGTAAAGAAACTGTCTTGAGGCCTGCCAGCAGATTACCCTGACAGGCCACGTGCGGCCCGCAGGCTGTCCACCACTGTTCTAGAGACTGAAGAACTGTTTTCATAATATTTACCCTCCGTTTTACTGAGGAATAGGAGGCAGTAGCTGCAAGAATCTCTCCCGTCCTTCATCAGGAATGAGAACTACATTTACCTTCCTCCAGCTGTCCATGATTTTTCAAAGCTAATTGTCAGAGTATTGTACAGTATGTCCGTTAGCCAGCTCCCCAGACGCCCTGTCATGCAGATCATCCAGACGAACTGATTTGCACAGCATTGGTTCAGATTTTCCTTCTATCCCCTGGGCTGCACTTTATCAGTAATTATTTCTCCAGCTCTTTCTTCATGATGGATAGTGTGCACTCCTTGTCTGTATTTTTCTCATTGAAGTCAGATTCCAAGGAGTTCAGTATCTCACCCATCCTTGAGCCATTATTAATTTCATTCCCCTCCTCATGAGTTAATAGACTTGCTTTTTCCTAGCACTTTTTTACCCTTGATATATTTTTAAAGGCCCTTCTCATCCCCTTTGGCTGGTATTACCTTATTTGGAGCTTGGTTGCCCTTATCTTTTCCCTTGCAAGTCTAATGGACTCTGTGGGTTCTATTAAGAGATCAGCTCAAGTGAATCTAAATGAGGCTAAGTCTAAAGGGAATCTCAGATGAAACTTCAACTGCCCTTATCTTATCTTCAGGGTTACATGAGCTCAGAATCCCCTGCCCAGTCAGTGGCTGTAGGCAGCTCTATCAGAGTCTTGTGACATTTTATAGTCACTTCTGACTTTGGCCCTGTGTATTTGATAGTGTGAAAAGGGCCCCACCAATACTGTTAAAGGAAATGTGCCTTTTTTCATTTGACTAATACTTTATTTTGTTAATAACATGTTGGAGCATCTGCCCAGCTCTGATCACAATTAATATACTTTGCTAACAACAGAAGCCTTTGCCAATGGCAGAAGGCCGTTCCAGGGCAGTCACGCTCATTGCTCCTGATTTGCATTCTAAGTCCTTAGTAAGGAAACTAACCACATCCCGTTACAGAAGGTGGACTGGGAGGCAAGTTGCAATAGGAACATTAATATACAGCCAGCGATTTGCACTGCCGTGTACTTTTTACACAGAGCTGGCCAGCCCTCCAACATACCCTAAAGGAGCTTGTCACCTCTTCAGTGTGATAGAGCACTTCCCAAGCAGTCTGACCTAGAGAACGGGATTCTATTTCCAGCCCAGTCATTAAGGTGACACTGGAGAAGAAACTTAAAAGCTGAATTATCCACAAGGATGGAAACAAACAAACTGTGCTGAGTACCTTAATAGTCTTGCCATGCCATCCTGGCCCTTGGTTTAGCAGCAGCAAACGCTGCCACTGCCAAGGGGGACAAAGACAGAAAATGGAGAAAAACCAATCAGGCAGGGATATGCTTAGAAGAAGAAAAAAAAAAAAGCAATGGCCTGTTCTCCTTCATGGGCTGTGTCTTTGGAGCTTGGGTGCACAGGTATAAAGTCTGATCTTGAGCTGCAGGTCTCTATGGATTCTTTGAATTTCTGATCAAAGAACACCCATTCTCTTTGGAGAAGAGCTCCATCTTTCTAAAATGCACGATTAATTAACAAGGGGATCCTGAATCCACTTCCCCTGGACCTACTCGATTTAAATCAATTCAGCAAAAAGAACTGCAGTATTAATTTCAGATGTAGTAGGTGGAAGAAGCAAAAAGAAGCATCATTTTTTCTAGCCCTGTATAAATATCAGGTTTATGACTATGACAACGGACCTTTTTTGTCACATCAGGGTTCAGCTTTTCTGCCTCTGGCTTTGAGAGGACCTGAGGTAAATCAATCCCGCTCTGGAGGTTTAATACTTCCTGTTGGTTTATTTACAATATTTACAGGATGTGTGTTAGGATCAGTCTGAGAGCTTCTTTAAACAAAAAACCTTATGTTTCCTAACTCCCACTTGAGTACTGCTTCTTATCTGGCTGCCAATCGCCGACTGCCCTCTCTAACCCACTCCAGGCCAAGCTATGCCCGGAGTGGGTTATCCTGCCCCAAACAGGATAAACACAAGATGTACCCTTATAAGGAAAAACAGTTCTGTACCTAGGAGGAGCCTTTTCCCTTTACTGCACACAACCCTGCTACAGCTTGCATCTCCTCCCTTCTCTCCCTCAATGGAAGAGATTTTTAAAGGTCACAGGGTGCCCTTAATTAGACTCAGGTGTCCATAATTAACCTGAGGCCACCTCTTTCAGTTCATAGGAAAAAGGACTTTAACCATTCCAAGACTGATATACCTGCCTTCACCACTGTCTTGTGGGTGTGGAGCTGCTGCTGGGCCCAGAGTACCATCTTCAGCTTTTGTCTGGGCCAGATTCCCTCCCCTCCCACCCCCCCGCTACCTCGCCAGCTGGTGGTCCCCCTGGTTGCTGCTGCTTCCTGGCCTGCTCCCCAGCAGAGGAGTGAGGGACCCAGTCTCTGCTGTTGATACCACCTGTGGGGTCCCTCCTGGCTGCCTGCCTGACTGCTGGTTGCTGCTTTTGCTGCCTGGAAACCTGCTGCTGCCTCGAGGAAGCAGAGGGGGACCTTGGCTGCTGGGGCAGTGCGCGGGAACCCTGCAGGACACTGTGGAGAGGGCATAGTGCAAGACTGAGTGACTTTTTCCATCTTTGCTCTTGTGGTGGTGGTAGCTACTGTTACTGTGTCGGTAGGCCATAGGGCTGTTGTGGGGACCTGACTGGAGGATGGCCAGGGGTCTGTAGCCCCAGCCCCCAATGTGCTGCGAGACAAGCTGCACACTTTCCTTCTGGACACTCATGGTGTCCGGAACAGGGTGCAGCTCACTCTCCAGCGCTGGGGAGATTTCCATCACATCCTCCGGACTGTGAGGGCCATTTTGGGGGATAGTAAAGGGACCAGGAGGCAGGACACTACAGCCTACCAGCGGCCTGCAGCTTCCGTGACTCCCTAATGGCTTTCGGGGTCGGTCATGGATTGGTGCGGGGTCCAATAGGGGCCACTAGCATCCCTGCCCACGAGGATCCCCCCCAGCCCTCGCTATGGCACTGATCATCTTCACCATACTAAACACCCGGGCCTGTAGGATGGGTCTCCGCAGGTTCCAGGTGCTCTCCTTCCTTTGGGACGGGGAGTACTCTGTGATCTTCCTGCAGGAGATCCATATCGATCCAGCCGCCAAGGCTAGCTGGCAGCTGGAGTGGGGGCACAGGGTGTATTTTAGCCATCTCACAGTTTGTACGGCTGCAGTGGCCACCCTGTTCTCCCCTGACCTACGGCCCGAGGTAGTGGGGGTTGCCAAGGCTGTGCCGAGCCACCTGCTGCACCTCCGGGCTCGCGTGGAGGTCCTGGCGTTGAACTTTGTCAACTGTTATGCCCCGACATCGGGCCCGGAGCGGGTGCGGTTATTTTTGGTAGGCAGCCGCCTTCCTCAGCTCCTTGGATCCTCGCGAGTGCCTGGTCCTGGACGGGGACTTTAACACCACCTTCGAGGAGCGGAACCACTCGGGGACTGAGCAGTGGCCAGCTGCTGCAGACGTCCTCTGGGAGATCATAGACCATCACTTTCTGGTGGATGTCTAGCATGACCACCACCCGGACGATGAGTCTACTTTTACTTCTGTATGGGTGGAAGCAGATCGGTCATGCCACTCCTGGTTGGATCACATTTATTTATCTCATTATCATCGTTCGCGAGCCCACTCCAGCATTTGGCCGGCCTCGTTCTCGGACCACCATCTGGTGGCCCTAACGGCCTCTCTGACTTCAGAGAAGCTGGGGTCGGCCTATTGGCGCTTTAACAATAGCCTGCTGGAGGATGTCGGCTTTGTGGTGTCCTTCCAGGAGTTCTGGCTGGCCTGGTGACGGCAGAGGTGCGCCTTTCCCTCGGTGCAGCAGTGGTGGGATGTGGGGAAGGTGCGCACCCAGTCCTTTTGTCACGACTACATGTGGGGCGCCAGCTAGCAGCGGGATGTGGTGATAAAGCAGCTGGAGCGGGAGGTCTTGGAGGTGGAGAGGCGTCTGGCCACCAGCCCTGGTGATCCATCCCTCTGCGGAACATGCCGGGAGAAGCGGGAGGAGCTTCAAGCCCTTGAGGACCGTCGTGCTCAGGGCGCATTCGTTCGATCCCACATCCATCTCCTTCGGGAGATGGATCGCAGCTCCCATTTCTTCTACGCCCTGGAGAAAAGGAGGGGGTCTAAGAAGCACGTTGCCTGCCTTTTGGCAGAGGACGGCACCACCCTCATGGATCCAGAGGAGATGCATAAAAGGGCCAGGGCCTTCTACATCACTCTTTTCTCCCTGGATCTGACGGATGCCAATGCCTGCACAGTGCTCTGGGACGAACTCCCAACGGTCAGCGCAGGCAACCTGTACTGGCTGGAGCTACCTCTCACTCTGGCTGAGTTGGAAGCCCTCCATCTCATGCCCACTAATAAATCTCCGGGCATGGACGGGCTGACCGTAGAGTTCTACCGTGTGTTATGGGACATCCTCGGCCCGGACCTTGTCATTGTCTGGGCCGAGTCCTTGGGGAGCAGGGTGCTCCTTCTGTTGTGCAGGCAGGCTGTGCTTGCCTTGCTTCTGAAGAAGGGGGACCTCTGCGATCTTCGGAACTGGTGTCCCGTCTCACTCCTCAGCACAGACTACAAGGTCGTAGCAAAGGCCATCTCACTGCAGGTGGGGTCTGTGCTGGTGGACGTGGTTCACCCCGGCCAGACCTACACTGTTCTGGGCCATACCATCTTTGACAACTTGTATTTGGTCCGGGATCTCTTAGAGCTTGGGTGTAGGGATGGTCTGTCGTTCGCCCTTCTGTCCCTGGACCAGGAGAAGACATTCAACAGGGTGGACCATGGGTATCTCCTGGGCACTCTGTGGGTGTTTGGCTTCAGGCCCCAGTTTGTGGGTTTTCTCTAGGTGCTGTACGCCTCCGTGGAGTGTTTGGTCAGGCTCAACTGGACCCTGACCGAATTGGTCAGCTTCAGGCAAGGACTGCATCAAGGCTCTTCGCTGTCAGGTCAGCTGTGCACTCTGGCCATTGAGCCCTTCCTCCATCTCCTCCGTAGAAGGCTGATGGGGTTGGTGTTCCGTAGCTGGAGTTGCAGCTGGTCCTGTCAGCGTACGCCGATGAGTTGTTCCTCGTGATCCAGGACCCAGGCGACCTGGTGCGGGTGGAGGCCTGCCAGGCCATTTAATCAGCAGCCTCCTCCACCCAGGTAAACTGGGTCAAAAGCTCTGGCATGGTGGTTGGGGATGGATGGCAGGCAAGCTCCTTCCCACCCACGCTTCAGGCCATTCAGTGGAGCGCAGGTCCACTGCTCTATCTCAGCATCTACCTTTCTGCCATGCATCTCTCTCTTCCTGAGAACTGGCAGGATTTGGAGGGCAGGGTGGCTGAGCGGCTGCGGAGGTGGACAGGACAGCTCTGGTGCCTTTCCCTGCAGGGGAGGGCACTGGTGCTCAATCAGCTAGTCCTGTCCATGCTCTGGCAGCAGCTCAACACCCTAATCCTGGCCCACCTCTGGAGTTCTTTTGGCCAAGACTGCACTGGGTCTCTGCAGGGGTCTTGAGTCTCCCGCTGGAGGAGGGAGGACAGGGCCTGATTTGCCTTCGCACTCAGGTCCATGTCTTCCGCCTCCAGGCCCTGTAGAGACTTCTTTATAGTGCAGGTAGTCCAGCAGGGAGTACATTGGCGAACGCCTTCCTGTACTGTTTCCGAGGGGCCCTGCCCTGTGAGCCCCCCAGCTGTCCCACCCGTACTCCTTGAGCTGGATGCGCGACCTGCAGCCGGTTCGCTTTCAAACCATGCCCAGGGCACATCTGTACACACTTGTGCTCTGTACTCTCCATTGCCTCTCCCTCATGTCCCGCCCTGACACTAAGTGGTGGAATCTGTTGCCACCTCTTGAGGGTGAGGAACCCCAGTGTGCCAGTCTTTATTTCACCTTAGTCCCACAGCCCACCGGGGATATTGGTTGGTGGCTCCTTCATGGAGTCATGAGCACTGGTGTGTACCTGGCATAGTTCACCCCTGTCCCTGATTCCTGTCCCTTTTGCGGCATGACAAGGGCTCCCTTGACACCTTCGAGGAGCAGTGGGTGTTGTCCGGGTTCTCTGCTCAGTGTCCCCTTCAGGTTCCCTACTTTTGACCCTTTGACCTTCACACCTGTCCTTGTTGTTTTTTCTGTTCTCCCCTGTAATTATTTGAGTCCCAGGCTCAGTGGATCCTCCCCACAGGCTGGGGGAGAGTCCTTTAGCCATGGGAGGCCCGAAACACAATAGGACCACCTTTCTGGAACTGCCAGCTCTGACTTTGTCACATGACACAGTCCAACAACATTCTACGAGGTAAATCCTTCTCTACCTTAAAAAGCTTCTTTGTGGGGACTGTGCTAGATATGGGGTCTAGAGGCAGGGGTCGCTTGCTAGAGGATTATCTGCTGCTTGAAGTCGTTAAATCATGATTTGGGGACTTCAACAGCTGAGTCAAGGGTGAGAGTTATTTCAGGAGTGGGTGGGTCAACTCTTGTGGCCTGCATCATGCAGGAGGTCAGACCAGATGATCATAATGGTCCCTTCTGATCTTAAGTTCTATGATTCTATGATATGAGATTTCTGGGGTGGACAGTCACCCCTCTCAGCTATACCACCAGGAAAGAGCGCCCACATTTTATACCCAGCTCCAAGTCTGTCTTTCACAAGACTGGGATTCTATCACTCCTCAGTCATAAGTAGTAGCTGACGTAGCAAATATTATCTCCCTTGTTCTGCATTATGACTATCTTTCTTTTGCAATCTCTATTTTAGAGCTTTTCCCCACTTCTGAACCTTGGCAGGTGGAGGAGTATGAAACACCTAGGGCTAAACTTTGCTGGAGATGCATGTTTCCCAGTACCTCCAATAAGAGTCATGTTCATAAATCACAGGACAGAACTTGGCCCTTCCCTGTAAATTCACCCTTAGAAAGTTTTTCCAGCTCAGGAATTCCATGGCAGAGCTAATCCCTGGGGGGAATGAAAGGTTTGTATTTTGGCCACGTGCATGAATTTCTCCACAAGCCAGGAGAGTGGAAGTCTTTCTTCTGTTTTAGCATCCACGCGAATCTGCTTTTGATACCTATAGCAGGAAAATGCCAAAGTTCACCTCTTCAAAAAACTTACAGGCCACTTCATGTCAGCTTGCTGGTGCTCAACAGCACAGCCAGTGGTGACCTGAGCAAGGAATGGGTCTCTTATATGACCAGTCAGCTGGTCAGAGCTGGGAATAGAAGTGATGTCATCACCCAGCTGAAAATATAGTAGAGAGCATGACCAGCTTCTGCTAGACGGAACTGACTGTAGCAAGTGATTGGTGTTTTCTGTAGAAGGTAAATCTCAGTGAGATGGCTGCTCAGTGGTTTTGGAGCCCTGAGTTCTACCTTGAGCTATGCTCTGCCCAGCTTTTATGATGATGCTCTGAGCTTCTCATTACTTTTACAGTGATCAGCATGAAAAAGACAACATACACTTACAACACAGCAGTATCTGGGATACCACAGTTAGGCTAGGGGCCGGCTGTGATACCTCCAATAGTACAGCATGGTAAGCATGCGTTCATGCTGGTTCTTTAATGTCAATCATTGGATCAGGCTTTCATTAGAGCTGAGCTGAGTTCCATGTCACAGATTTCTGTTCAGACAAAACTGAGCCGTTTCAGCACCAGGTAAGTTGGAGAATTCACAGATGTTTCCTCTCTCTGCTCATGAAATACAGAGAGTTTGGGAAAGTCTGAGATTCAGGCTAGTGAAATTTGAATAGAAAAAAAGGAAGAGGTGAAATGAAATGTATCAATTGTATGCCTTGTCTACACACACACAAATTGTACCACTTGCACTATTCTGGTGTAGTTCAAGCTGTGCAAAACCCCTAGCCTGGACACAGTCATAGTGGTATAAATGTGTGTAAGTCCATAGTCAGCAGCTTCACAATGGGAGGCGCTCTTGGCTGGTAGAAAGGGAAAAGAACTGCTACAGAGAGCCTCATTTACGTGTTCCATACCCACAATTCCACCAGTCGTATTTGGAAATCTCCCTAAGTGAACCAGGGAGGAGGTGAAGAGGTGAAGTCTGAACTATGAGAGGGGAAGGTAAAAGGGCTCTCTCTCCCAGTGGTGAGGACTCTGCCCCAGGATCCTGGATGCTCCTGTCTCTGCCCTTCTGAGGATCCTGCAGTGCAGAGAGGACTGCCTGCAGAGAGCAGCAGGGCAGTTGCAAAGCTGAATCACAAAGCTGGGTCAAGGGGTGGCTCCTCGAGGGGGGACTAGACAACTGACCTCAACGGGACTGAAGCCCACTCCGCAGAGAACAGTACCCTTAGATCCCAGCATGCTTCTGTACACTGACCCAAACTGTGAGGGGGCCTTGTGGTGGGTGAGGTGACCTGGGAATGCCTGCCTTTTGGCCATTCCCAGAGATGGGTGCGGAGAGAGTTGAATGGACTCCTGCAGATTTACAGAGTGCTTTGAATGTGACCTCATTGTCGAGTATTCCCAGATTCTGTGTCCCCATTTCCCCTAGTAAAGATTCCCTTGTTCTGCATATAGACTCAGGGTACTTGCAATGGTCTGTCTAGTCTAGGGTGACCAGATAGCAAGTGTGAAAAATCAGGATGGGGTGGTATAGATAGACAAAGCCCCCAGTATTGGGATGGTCCTGATAATATTGGGGTATCTAGTCACCCTAGTCCGGTCTGACCTCCTGCAGAACACAGGCTTGGGAATCCAGCCAGCGATCCCTGCCTTCAGCCCAGCGCTCCTGGTTGAGCTAGAGTGGAGCTTTCAGAAAGGCATCCAGTCTTGATTTAGAGATTCCAAGGATGGACAATGCACCCTAGGTACGCTGGTCCAATGGTTAATCACCCTCACTATTGACAATGTGTGCCTTAGGTCTAGTCCAGAGGTGGGCAAACTACGGCCCGCAGGCCCCTCCTGTCCTGCCCCTGAGCTCCTGGCCCGGGAGGCTAGCCCCCGGCCCTTCCCCTGCTGTTCCCCCTCCCCCGCGGCTTCAGCTAGCTCCACTGCCGGCGCAATGCTCTGGGCGGTGGGGCTGCGAGCTCCTGGGGCAGCGCAGCTGCAGAGCTGGGGCCTGACCCTGTGCTCTGTGCTGCACAGTGGCGTGGCTGGCTCCAGCCGGGCAGCGCGACTTCCTGTCCTGGTGCTCTGGGCGGCGCGGCTGTAGTGCCGCCAGCCATCGGTGCTCCAGGTAAGGGGGCAGGGAACAGAGGAGGTTGGATAGAGGGCGGGGGAGTTTGGGGTGGTGGTCAGGGGGCGGGAGTGTGGATAGGGTCAGAGAAAAGGGAGGTTGAATGGGGGCAGGGATCCCCAGGGGGCAGTCAGGAAGGAGAGGGGGGTTGGATGGGGCGGTGGGGGGCAGTCAGGGGCGTAGGGATTCAGCTATGATGAAGAACACTAATCATTGTTAATCTTTTGTTAACTAACACTAGCTCCGTCGCCCCGAGAGCCTCCTGCCCTATCCGCCCACACACCACTGCCTTTCGACAGTTTGAAGTTTTGAAGCTAGAAGGGCTCAAAAAATCCTGAGACTTGGAATGTGAATGTTTTGGCAGCCAACTTATAATTGATTGGAACCTGGAAAAATGACTGAACCAATTTTCTGGAGACTCCCCAGAAAATTCAAGCTTTACGCAGAGATTATGTGCTGGAAATCTGGGGCATACACACTGGTGTTTTCATGTAAAACAAAGCGGCTGAACCACCACTTTAACTGCACAAGAGAACGGAATCTGAACTCCGGTGTCCCAGTGGCTCCACCACAATACACGCATTCCTCAATACACATCTGCTCCTTTATCCCCAAACTGTGTGAGCCCAGGCATGTGGAAAAGGGAACCTGAAACTGGAGGGAAGCCAACATCAGCAGGGGTCTTCAGCAAAGCAAGAGGTGCTAATGAATGCTTTAAAAAGCACTCTATTGCCTTGTCCCCAGCAACACCCCCTCAGCATGGCCTGGTGCACTCCCAGAAACCACCACTGCAAACCACACAGGTTTTACTGCTACACGCTCAGCCATGCTAAGTGGCTGTCACAGCATAGAGCATTGCAGGAGGCTATCACGGGACCAGGAGCCTCCAAGAGACTTTCTGAGGGAACATTTGCTAAAAATGTTAAAAACCATTTTGCTGCGCTGACTGCCCCCTCACCCGGCCAGCCCAGACAGAGAGAACGACGCCTGGGCTCAGGTCCCCTCGGCCGGCCAGACGGGACGGAGAGCACAACGCCTGGGCTTGCCCCCAATGGCACATCTCCACAGGAATGCAATCAATGAATCCACCATGGGTTCCCCCTGCTGCTCACAGAGATGCACTCACAGTCCACTCCCCAACAGCCCCAGCCCCGCACCAACCCCAAACCCAGCCATGTAGAGTGAGACTCCAGCAATCTGTGGACAGTTCCACATGCCCCCCTGCGATGCACACAGTGCCCGTGTGCTCTCATCCTGACATTGCCTCCACACACCCACAAAGACACCCTAGACAATACAAGCCCCACTACATGGAACCTACCTCCCTCATATAGACCTGACTGCCGGAGGTGTCACAAAAACTCTAGGTGACGGCTTGCTGGCTGCAAGCTCTGTACTTGCTTCTGCTGGTGCTCTGCCCAGGGAGTCCATCCCACCTGTTGGGCAGTGATTTTATACCAGTATAGCTAAAGCGATACACCATTCACATGGGAACACAGCTCTATCCACCCTCCCTTTGACTCTCTCCCCAGGCTCCCCCTTTCCTCTACTGGCTCCCCTTTCTCTTTTACATCAAATACAAGCTGTTTGTCTTCATTTTCAAGTCCCTTCATGACCTAGCCCCACCCAGCCGATCATCTTGCATTCAGCATTGAAAGGTCTACTCCCGCTGCCAATCGCCCCAGAGTTCCAGCCTCCATGGCCCACTTGTTAAATATTCAAACAAGCCCCTTTGTGCTTTCTCCCCTGCTGCTCCTCACGCTTGGGAGAAGCTCCCTGTAAACATCCACAAAACCATCTCATTATCCTCCTTGAGATTCCTCCTTAAAACTCTCCTTTGCTGCGAGGCCTACAAAAGCCTGACTGTGGAAGCGGCTGGTGTGCTGAGACTCCTGCCCACCATGCAGGCCAGCACTGATTTATTGTTTCTTTGTTCTCCCCCGCTGGTCTGTCTGTATCCATCTCTTGTCTCACACTTCGATTGCTAGCTCACGGGGGCAGGGACCGTATTTTTGTTTTGTGTTTGTGCAGTAACTCGCACAGCTGGGCCACGGCTGGGGCTCCTCAGTGCTGAACGAGTACAAATAAATAAATAATATGGAACCTTCTCTGTGGTTCGTTGTTCCTCGCGCATTACTCTAAGCCTCTGACGCGGGTGAATTATTTTCTCTAGATTTTAAATTTGTTCTTTGTCTTAGTTTTCTATTTTAAAAAGGACGTTCCATGCCCCTCCTCTTCATGCACAGTGGCAATGCGAAGGTTGTGACGCTAGCGGAGCTTAGTCGAACATTTGCTTCATCTTAACTCTGTCCCTTACATGGGTAATATATTGAGCCTGGCCCCTACTGCTGCCATTAACCACTGGCAAAAGGGTGACATGTGCTTACACCGGTATAGTTACTCTTGTACAGGAAAGGGAAAAACTGTAGTGGTATAAGATATCTTTATGTTGGGATAGCTGTGGCCACGCTAGGGGCATTGTACCTGTATAACCATGTCGGTAAAAACCACATCTCTAGCTAACCCAGTGGTACCGGTGCAAAATCTGTGTGTAGGCCAGGCCATAGAATATTTCACTTGAGACAAACTTCCCCATTGCTCCCATCTAGCGCTGATGTCTCCCTGACCACCACCCCTTTCTTGGTGTGTTACTCACAACCTCTTACAGACGGACTGGCCTCGGTGTAACTGACAGCATCATTCCTGTCTCCCCTGGATAAAGCCCATGACATTTGGGGAGCAGAGATGAGGGACAATCCTATTCTTTATATGCACTGACTTGACAGCGATTGCAGGTGCACTCAGGAGCTCCGCCAGCTTTTTCGCCGCCCTAGGCGGCGGAAGGTCCTGCCCCAAAATGCCGCCCCCGACAGAGGCGGTGGAAGGTCACCCCCCCAAAATACTGCCAACGACCGGGGCGCCGGCGCCCCCCACGTTAGTGCCCTAGGTGACCACCTAGGTCGCCTAATGGGTTGTGCCGGCCCTGGGTGCACTGGATACCGCGAGCTTCCTAGCGCATTGGTCAAAAGCAAGGCCAGATTCACTGGAGCACTGGGGCTCTGACAGCTTGGCGACTTCTTTGCAGTGCCGGAGTGGCACACAGTAGCAAGCACTGACCAGCGATCAGCCCCATCAGCTAGAGAGGACGTTGAATCAACTGTGTAAAGCTTTCCTGAGGGTTTGTCTTGTGGTGTTGTTAGGAAAATGCNGATGAGGGACAATCCTATTCTTTATATGCACTGACTTGACAGCGATTGCAGGTGCACTCAGAAGCGCCACCAGCTTTTTCGCCGCCCTAGGCGGCGGAAGGTCCCGCCCCAAAATGCCGCCCCCGACAGAGGCGGCGGAAGGTCATGCCCCCAAAATACTGCCGACGACCGTTAGTGCCCTAAGCGACCGCCTAGGTCGCCTAATGAGTTGCGCCGGCCCTGGGTGCACTGGATACCGCGAGCTTCCTAGCACATTGGTCAAAAGCAAGGCCAGATTCATTGGAGCACTGGGGCTCTGACAGCTTGACGACTTCTTTGCAGTGCCGGAGTGGCACACAGTAGCAAGCACTGACCAGCGATCAGCCCCATCAGCTAGAGAGGACGTTGAATCAACTGTGTAAAGCTTTCCTGAGGGTTTGTCTTGTGGTGTGCAGGAGGGAGTGAAAAGTTTTATGCCTTTTCAGGCCGTATGCTGATTGATCTCCAAGTAAAACTGCATTTCATCATTCTGGCTGTTTGCCTCAGCCATGCCAGCACCCCCCATTGATCTCCCACCCAAGGAGCTTAAAGTGCAGCACTGCTCTTCAAAATGCTTGTAGAAAAGAGCACTTTCCGGCTCAATAGATCTGACCCCTGTGTGTATTGAGTCATAGTGGCTCGCTATAGAGACAGAAATAACTTTTCCAGCCTTTTACTCCCATTAGCCCTGCTGAGCTATTCCAGCTTGTGCATCAGCAACAGGGCTGTTTAATAAGATACAGCAACACCTGTGCTGAAGGTGATGGAATTACATGTGTGTCACTGAGTGTATTTTGAAGGGAGAGGGGGTTGCATGGAAGTGACTGAGGGAACAATGTGGCTGCAGAATCTTTAGCACTGAAGGGCTGCTGAACAAGTCCAGTGGACTCTCAGGTCCCAGGGTAGGTTTCACAGTTAGAAAAGACATTTCTTTACTTGAAAAGAGAGCACATTGGATCTGGAAGGCCTGGGAACTAATAAACCTGGAGGTCCCCACAGCCACGGTTACATAGGCACATCTCAAAGTGGAATAGCGCTTTCTAACCCCCCGGAGAAGGCTCATCTCAAAGGGGTTCTTCTCATGCAATACAGAAAAGCCTTGGGATCAACCTGTCACCCCAAGTGGGGAAGGAAAACACAGCCACAGCAATGAGCTGCTCGTGAGAACTGCAAAGTTGTTGCATCAAGACTCATTCGTTGTTCCTGGCTATAGGTCTGTGATCAGAGAGGAAGGAAGAGAAAATAACATGGGGCTCTGTGATGGGGTTCACTCACTGCTAGTGGCACCTCCTCCTGGTTGCTCTGGGGATTAGCTCTGGCCAGGTACTGCACCTTCCTCTGGCAGGGTCTCTCCTGTCATCCTCTCGCACCCTCTGCAACTCCACATGCTCCTTCTTTGTGACTCGGCCCTCTGGCCAGGTCCCGATGCGTGTTACCCCATCCAGGGGCCTCAAAGTCCTGCTATACAAAATGGCAGTCTTCCCTTCACTGCTCTGACTGGGCCACTCCTCCATGGCTGACAGGGGAACCCAGGCTTGTCCTCTACTCCAGATCCCAGCTCAGGGGCCCTCTCATCGGCAGCCAAGGTCTACCCTACGCCATACCTTTGCTGCTTTTCCCCTGAGCCTTTCCTACCTCTCTGGCCCTGCCCATTTCTCTGGGTTTGCCAGCCCAAACTTCCTCCTCCCAGGGAGTAACTGAAGGGTACCTGCCTCTGTAGCCCCAGTCACACCTCCCTCCTCCCATATTGCTTCCCCTGTAGCCACTAGCTGCTCTCAGCTCCTGGGCTTTATACAGGCCCCACCTGTTCCTGTCCAGCTGAGCCTTGTCCCTGCTCCCTGGATCCTCCTGCAGGTGCAGACTGGGCAGTTAATTGGCCCACCTGGCCACCTTAACCCCTTCAGGCCTTGTGTGGTGTGGACACACCATCACAGGCTGAAACAGAAGATTGATACTTAAGCTAAAGACTCCATCACCTTGTTGCAAATGACAAAGATGTTATGCTGGAAGACCTCACGCTTCCAGGAAACTTCAGAGCAGACATCAGATGAGAGTGCAGAAAATTGGTACAGGCCTAATACAGCCTGTGTTGTCCTGGAGAGACTGGGGAATGAAAGCAAAGTATATATGTCTGGAGTCTGCATTGGGGCAACATTTTAATTGGGTCCCTGTAACTTGTCTCAGTTGCACACAAGCTCATCAGAAAAGGCCCCTATTTTATTGCTGTCAGGATGTACACTAAAGATCTGCTGCTTCTGCTGTGAAATGTGCATTATGCATGCTTTGGTAGTGGATCAACTAACCAGATGACTCCTACATCAAAGATCAAATTTAATAACAGCTGTGAAGGAAGCAAAGAACTTGGATGACATTTTTGTTCCAAGGCAGATTTTATGTTTTGCAAATATCCAGAGAGATGATCCAGATAAATACTGTACCTGAAATTGCAGGGAAATTTTTCTAACTGGGTAAAATTGAATCAGTTTCCCAGAAATTTAACAAATTGAGAGAGAGAAAAAAAGTTTGCTGGAAAACCCCTTTGTTCTGATTTCCCTGTCCTGCTCTAATTAGGATACTGATCTCACTCTGGACATGAACCCCTCTCCTCCTGCTCAGTGGAAATGTTTGGCTTTCTCACCCACAGGAAAGCAAAAGGTTTTGTTTCCTGACTGGGGTGACAGGCCAGTTGCTCTTATTTGGCAGGTGAGTTTGTATTCCAGCTGGTGGAAATGGTTTGTCCAGAAGAATAGAAAATGGTGAAAAAATATTTTGTCTCCCTTTTATACTTGAGAAACTGAGTGGCAGAGAAGCGAGATCATTTTCAGCAAGGCTGGGACAGGGCTGAGCTGAGAACTCAGGAGCCCTGGGACCCAGGCCCTGTTTCATTCCCCCAGACCTCATCGCTTCTGTGCAAGAGCTATTTACCCAGCAACATGCCTACTCCTCTCCGGCTGACTTAGACAATGAACAGCCACCTGGAGACTGCTGGCCCTGGTAATTTGCTCCCCTCATGGACAGTCTATTCTGCTTTATGGGAGTGGATAAAAGGATCCTTAAACCAGTGGATAAATCAATAGGTTGGGAAAGGAGAAAGGCAGGAATAAAAGTAATTGGACAATCATAAGCCTGGAAATGAGACAGGCAGATTTCCCAGAGGAGCTAGTCAAGAGTAATATATATGTAAGCTTACAAAAGACTTCCTATAAGTGGCGATAACAGATGTGCTGGTGAAAATAGTCTTTGTCAGCCCAGTATAATTGGGATGTTCAATGGCTTCATGAAAACACGTTGACTCCTAATTATTGTAACACCTGCATCCCTCTGTTACCAGAAATCTCAAAAACCTTCAAGGAGATCAAAAAGGTCTGAAAGTTTCTTGGCTCACTGGCAGCTGCTTTTGTTGGCTCTCCTGGGAAAACGCACGGTGACAGCTTGGCACGGTCCCAATCAGTCCACTTAGCAATTATTCTAGAGGTTTTTTTCTCTTGGAAGCAAGCATTACACTAGCACAAGCTGGATTCCGTGAAGGCCAAACTTCTGAAACATTCTGCCCGGGTACATTATTGCCCTTGGCAGAGAGCTTTCTGCTAAGCAGCCTCTTGTGCTTCTGGTCAACGCAGAGGATGATTCTTGCTCATTCCCCAAATATTCCATATACTTGTTCTTTGTGCAATGGATCTATCACTCCCTTTTCATTTTCCCTCCTTGCTGCTGCAGTGGGTTTAAAATTCTTCTTGCCAGAATAGCACAATTAGAAACAGTTATTGTTACAGGCAATTCTTAGAGGGGACCCATGGCATAAATAGAGTGAATTCCAAGTGCATCATTTTAGATCAGACCATCTTATCTCATTGATTTGAGCCTCATTACTGTTTACATCACAATAGGAACTGGAGGCCCCACTGTGCTAAGTGCTGCACAGACATATAGGCCTTGTCTACACTAGAAAAGTTTTTCTGGCATAGCTATATCTGTATAGCGATACCAGCAAAGCTTCCTATGGTAGACACAGTTTATACCAGCATAAAAGTTCTTCTCCTGACATATACCAGTTCCACAAGAGGCATAAACTGTACTAGTAAAAGCACTTTTATGCTGATATAAGGGCTTATGACAGCATAGTGGTGCTGGTAAAAAAAAAAAATCACCCCAGTAAATGACATAGCTATACCAGTATAAATGTTAAGTGTAGAGCAGACCTCAGTGAAAGACACTCTTTGCCCCCAGAGACATTACAGTCTAAAAATGAGACGGAGGGAAGAAGGGAGTGTTATTATACCCATCTCAGAGAGGGGGCAGAGACATCACAGTACTTCCTTAGAGTCACAGAAGAAATCGGTGGCCAAGACAGAGATGGTGCCTAGACCTGCTGAGTTCCACTTTAGTGCCTTAGCCACAAGGCCGTCCTGCCTCATATAACCCCCTAGTGGGTGGATGCTACAGGTGCCCCTTTGTGCTGATCCACAGAGGAGATGAGTCTCTAGCAGGCCAGTTTAGAGGGCTTTGTCTCAAGCTATAGCAGCTCATGGTCTTTGCTCGGGAAGTTCCTGGCTCAATCCCTGTGTTGCTGGCCAAGATGGTGGCCGTCCCACTCACACTCTGTGCTGGAACAAGTAGTCTCCATTGTGTTTTTCTCCATGTATTTTATTTTACTTTTTTTATTAAGCCTTCACTTGTTATATAGGTATCTGATCAACCCCCTTTTGGGACTGAGAACTCCCCAGGGGAGGGAGCTGGTCTCTTGTTTAAGACTTTCTTTCCCATTGGCTCTGTTTAAACACAGATAACCTTTCTGCTGGACTTTTGATGGATTTCTTTTTGCTCTTTCCAACATTTTCCCTTTCTCTGTTTCTTTGGAACCTGAATTTTAGCTGTCACTCATTTCTCAGTCTTTCGCAGGCTATCTGAGGTGGCTTGCTCTCCATCTCAAAGCTGACCTCAGTGCCGGCTGTACTCAGAAGCCATCTGTGACTCTAATGACTTTATCTCGACAAATGAAAATGGAAGGGGAACAAAATCCTTTCAAGTTCCACAAGTCCAGATATTTCTTAATTTAGCTGGGGGTGGGGGTATCTCTAAATTGCTGAAACTGAAAAACTCCTCTGTGCTACTGCAATGTTACTTAGCAACTTCCTATGGTGATGGCAGTTTTCTTCAACTGCAGCCAGAAGCTTTCTAAGAAAGCTACAATCACTCACAGGTAAGATGAACATCTAGCTCCTTTAGATTGTTCAGCTGTTTTCGTGCCTGATGGACTGGCAGCCTCTATTATATTTTATGCTAATAATTCATCGTGAACTGTCTAGCATGTGAAGTGGGTTGAATTTTTTTCCCATCAAAACATAATTTTGTACAAACTGAAAAAAATATTTTTGCAAAATTTTCTACTTTTTCAGTGAAAAGCCAGAAAGTGAAAACTGATTTTTTTTACACCAACAATGGCTTTCTGAAAATGGCATATTTTCAGTTTTTCAATTATTTTTTTTCATAGGAAATTTTGATGAAAATTTAAAAAAAAATAAAAATTCTCATAAAAATGGCATTTTTCAGCCAGTGTGTGTGTGACTACTTCCCTCTACTGAAATGGCTCAGAAAGGACTTCTCAGCTGTGTGTCCCAGGTCCTGTACTGCTGACAGTTGATGGAGACTTGCTGCTAGCCCAAGACATGAGAGCTTGTGAACGCTGGTGTTCTCTCAGAACTTCCTTCATAACCACAATGAGAAGCTTGGAAGCAACTGTAGGCTCCCAGCTGGCCACAGATTTGTCAGTGTTTTTTTGTTTATGTAGCATTGTTCACCCTGAAGAACTCTGAAGTGTAACCCATGCTAACAAAGGGCCACATATGCAGCTTTACGAGTCCGTTTCAGCCTCCAAATTTCTAGAGCTGGTCTTTTAGGTCAAGCTGTAGAGATTCATACTTTTTTCAGATCAGAGGTTCCGAGTTCAGTGCCTGCAGAAAACTAATTTCACTAACTTGTCAGGTATTACCGTTTGATCAAGACTGTGGAGTGTCTACGTTTATGAATTATACCATGGGATCTTGAGGCCCAAATCAGCTGCTCAACACGGCAGTCTTCTAAGGTGGATGAGCAGAAGGGGGCTGGAAGACATGAGGTTGTCACGGACAGTTACAGGTGGTCTCTTCTATCTGTACTGACACGTAGAGCTGGGCAGGAAAGGGTTTTCCTATCCAGCAAATATCTTCAAGATTTCCAAAAATTTCAACCTTTCAACATTTCTGTGTGAAAAATCAAAGTGAGGGACCCCTGGAATACCCAGCAGCCTGGTGGATAGGGCACTCCCATGCAATGTGGAGGGACCTGCACTCAATTGCTGCTTTGAATCAGGCAGAACAGCAATTCAAATCTGGGTCTCCCACATAAGTACCCTAACCATCAGGACGGTGGCTACTCTGGGGCAGGGTCCATCTCTTTCTCCTCCCCCATCCCCACCCCAGTGTCGATCAGAAAGTTCCATCCTGGACCTGAGACAGTTCCAAACAGCAAGTGCACTGGGGAACTTTTAGTGCACACCAGCAGGGTCTATCCAGACCAATTAATGCACAGCACGTTAGTGTGCTTTAGAAATCACCCCCACATAGAATGCATTACTGCTCCCTGTAGACAAGCCCTCATTGTATCCCATGGAAGTATTCACTTACAACAAAATGGCATTCTCCAGTGAAAAAATGTTTCCTTGAAAATGTGCTGCCCAGCCATATTTACATGGCCCCCTCACTGTTGTACCCGAGCACCTCACATTCCCCCTGTGTGGCAGGGCAGTGCTATCAGCTCCGTTTTACAGATCATAGAAATGTAGGGCTGGAAGGGACCTCGGGAGGTCATCAAGTCCAGCCCCCTGGACCAAGTACACCTAGATCCTCCCTGACAAGTGTTTGTCCAAGCTCTTCTTAAAAACCTCCAATGACAGGGATTCCACAACCTCCCTTGGGATTCTATTCCAGAGCTTAACTACCCCTATACTTAGAAAGTTTTCCTAGTATCTAACCCAAATCTCCCTTGCTGCAGATTAAACTTGTAACTTCTTGTCCTACCTTCCGTGGGCATTGAGAACAATTGATCACCATCCTCTTTAGAACATATTTGAAGACTATCAGGTCCCCCCTCCCTCTTCTTTTCTCAAGACTCAACATGCCCAGTTTTTTTAATCTTTCCTCACAGATCAGGTTTTCTAAACCCTTTTATCAGTTTTGTTGCTCTCCTCTGGACTCTCTCCAGTTTGTACGCATCTTTCCTAAAGTGCGGCACCCAGAACTGGACACAGAACTCCAGCTGAGGCCTCACCTGTGGCGAGTAGAGGAGGACAATCACCTCCCGTGTCTAACATATCACACTCCTGGTATCACACCCTACAGTGATAACTAAGCATTTTTCAAACTGCATCACACTCTTGTCCCACAGAGGCCCAGAGAGACATAAGTGACTTTCTCAAGGTCCCTCAGGAAGCCTGTGGCTGAGCAGGGAATTGAAGCAGGTCTCTTGAGTTCAGTCCAGTGCCCTGTGCACAAGCTCACCCTTCATCCTTGTAGAAGCCGTTGCTGACAGATAAAGGTGATTTGCCTCTTGTCTCTGAGTCCTTGAGTAACCTCCACATGCACACACCCCTCATGGGGTCTCTATAGTGCCTGATACTGAACTTGCCTGGATGCAGTTCCTGCCAGTGTGTTTAGGTACTTCAGCTGGTAAGGCTCTATGGTCCTAACCCTGGTGGGCCCCAGTACCACTCCTCAATGTCTTCCAATGCCATGCTCCTGCCGGGGCTCCAGATACCCCCCAACTGCCCTGGGCCCTCCCATCTGCTCTCCTAGCTGCCATAGTGTCTCCCCCACTGGTTCCTCGCTGCTCAGCTGGTGCATCACTGTGGAACACAAGAACAAGCAATGTCCACTTGGGATTTCTGTGAAATCGAAGAGGCCCTGAATCGGGGGATCCAGACGTCAGATTAAGGGCAGTGACAGGTGACTCCCAGGATTACATAGCCCCCCTTTCTATCACCCTGTTGAGTACAAACAGCTACTGGGGCAGGGAAAACCCACCCCCAGTGTAGCTCTGTTAAGTTAGGGATGAATGTAACACTGCTGAATCATAAGCCCTCAATGTCTCACTCTCTATTGGCAGCTGAATCTTTGCTCAGTGTGCAGCTGGATGTTGCTAAGAAGATGTCAGTCTTGGCGCCTGATAAGTTGCAACAAGACACACCACATCCACCCCAAACTGGAGCTGGTCGGGAATTTTTTGCCAAAACGTTTTTCATCACAATGTGCCTATTTGTCAAAACTGAGTGTTCACATGAAAGGCTCAAATTTTGACTCTTTTTTCATTTTAAAAATTTGGAAGAAAAAAGTTTTGTAATTGTTGAAACGTCATTTTCAAACAGAACATTTCCATTTTTTTAATTCAAAACTACTTTCTGTTTTGAAATTTAAGCTAGCAAGAATTAAGAAGGTCAAAATAGAAATGAAACACTTCTATTGTTCTGAACTGAATTGTTTCCCAGATTGTTGGTTGGTGACAATTATAGAGCTTTTGACTTTTGCCCTGATTTGGTGGAGGAAAATTTGTTGAAATCTTGAAAATTTTCCCAGGATGGGAAAAAACCATTTTCTGCCCAGTTCAACCCCAAACCTGAAAATCATAGAAATAAAATACTAAAGGATGTTCCTTTCTAGCTAAATGTTGTCCACAACACTGCCAGGGAGAGCTGGTCAAAATTCAGAATCTCCACTCCATTGCAGATATTTCAGATATTTAAAATTTCCTTTCATCCCCTATTAGATGAAACATCAAAATTTTGAGATTTCACACAAAATTTTGTTTAGGAAATATCAAAATGACCTTATCAAAGCATTTCTATTCTATTCTATTCTATATTAAAGTTGAAACAAAGCACTTTGACCTTATCAAGATGAAATGTTTAATAATTTTTCTTTGAAAATATTAATGAACTCAATGAGTCACTGCAAGGCATTTCAGTTTTGTCAAATCTGCATTTTCCAATGGATAATTGTTCTGTAGCAAAATTTTCAGCCAGCTGTGCTATGAGTATCCCACAGCAACACTCCAAAAGGCTTTGATTTCCATTTTTAGGATTTTTTGGGGGCTTGTTCTATGTCCTGTGTTATGCAGGAGGTCAGGTGAGGCGATCACAGGAGGAATACGTGAATCTATGAAAAATGAATCTCACAGATACCCAAAAGCAATACCGAAATTAAGTGTGGCTTAATTTTACTTGGAAATCAGTCCGCCGCGCGGTGGCCAATCTCCCGCTGTCAGCCTCCCCTATCCGCTCCTGGCCCAGCAGACTCGATAGTACTACCCAGAAAGACCGCAGATTCGGTTCGGTGGCAAAGGCACTTGGCCAGGTTTATTGTCAATGAACACGGTCTTAGCTCTGTGGATCTATGTCTATGGGTACACTAACACATGTAGGCCCGTTACAATGGACTCCTCAGTCAGTGGCGGGACTTTCCGCTGCCCCCTTGGCTGGACAAAGGGCTAAGGCCAGGTACCCCAACATTTATAGACTGAGACAAACAACTGGGATAAACAACTTATGTGTCACCTTACGCATTTGTTACCTCCCCTTGTACCTTTCTCCTGATATTTCAGACAAAACATCCCTATTCATCACTTCTGTGAAGCCATTTGATCTTGTGCTAGGTTGAGGTGTACTTGTGCTGGCCTGCTGGAATGTGTGTCCATATTCAATGTATTTTAGCAATGCTAGCGGTACCTGTGCCAGGTTCATGTACCGGACAGTGAACTTGCAGGTAAGCATCTGCTTTTTGACAGGGCCTGACTTGCTCATAGCATAACTTTTGCTGACTTTGGTTCAGGCCTCAGGCCTTGTACCCGACCCATGCTCCAGGCTCTTTCTTTCTACAACAAGCATCACACTTGGCATATAAGTTACACCAGCTTAGCTTGCCTGACACATCAGTAGCTGGGAGTAAGTAGGCTGAGGGAGCCTGACTGAGTGTAAAGGAGTCTTTCCACCTCTGAATGTGGCCTGGTGTCTTTCTTCATATGATGGTTCTGAATTATGCCACTTTATTTCCACAGTCTTTTCATCTTCTAACAATCCCACCAGAGCACCAAGCTGTCAGGTGGCTTTCAGCCATGGTATTGCTTCTTTGTGGTTGCTTAGATCAAAGTCTATTTCATTAGCATTTTATCTGGCATCTACATTCGGGACCCAAAGAGTATGTGCTCATAGTAACACACACACACACACACACACACACACACACACACACACACACTCCATAAATGCTTCTGCAGTGGTGCTGCTTTCATGTATATTTTATTGATTGTAAGATGTCATTTAAAAATTGAACACCACTGCTTTTCCTACTGCATTCCACTTGGGATGGTTATGCTTGTTCCTAGGAACACAGGCTCATTTGCCTCTGGGCACTTTAGAAAACATTCTACACTATTTCCTAACTATTTTTTTGGCAGTTGCTGGATTCCTTGTCTCTGTTTCATCACCATATCTTGTGTTAGTCCTTTAAATTAGTCTTGCTGGTTTCTTAACATAAAGTTGCAATGAATAGTTATCTTTAATTGCAACTTATGGCAGGTAAAATGAGTCATTGTGCTAGATTTGCACACTGACATAGAATAGGATTTTATGCTTCCATTTGGAGCAGGCAAGACCAAAGAAAATGGTGAGAAGCAAATTATTTTGGGAAAGACTATTAAATCATTTCAATTCAATTAGCATGGAAGGACTGTATTGCAAAGGAAGGACCCAAGCTTAGAGGATCTCTGCAATACTCTGGGAGAGATTATTCAGCTCAGATGGGCCCTGGGACAATTTTGGTGCATGCCCAAGAAAGCATCTCAAAGCATCTCAGAGGCGGAGTTCATGCTAATGAGATTTTTCATTCAGCAAGGACAAAGTCAGCTGTGCTTTCTGAAGGACCACATTTTAGGAGATGGCAATAAATAGAGGTAGAAACTGAATTACTTGAACTAGTAGATCACCAACCAACTATCGGCCCCAGCTGGCACAATTCACAGCTCGCCAGACACCTGCCCCATCTGAAGCAATTGGCAGATCCCTAGTCAGATATCAGTCCCACTCTGCAGAACGCTTAGAGCACCAGCTGTCTGGCAAAACACATATCCCCTCTCTTCTCTAGTAATATTCTCAGCAAGGCACCTGCTATAGGACACATAAGTGGTTTTCAGACCAAACCCCAGTACTGGCGATCAAGTGCTGGCACTCACCATCTATATCAAGCTTGTTTTCCAGATGAGGCAGAAGACAGGTGCAGTGTTCCTAGATCTTATTGCTGCATATGACATGATCTGGCATGCAGGCCAACTGTACAGACTGTCACTGGTCCTACCAAAGTGGGTGGTCACTGTTGTGGAACTATTGCTGAGAGGCCGCCGCTTCCAAGTTCAGTTGGACAAAAACCTTGTTCCTGGAGGTCCCAGAACAATGGGCTCTCTCAGGGCTAGGGTCTAGCACTGACATGTTTCCACCTCTTCACAAATGGCCTTCCCGACACCATGGCCAGGTGTTTTATCTAGATGGACGACATCCGACTGTCAGTGCAGGACCAGGATTTCAGCCACCTAGAAGAAATCCTGAATGCTGACATGAGAGAGATGGCCGCTATTGTAAAAGATGGAGACTTAAACCTTGGACTAAAAAAAACAGTTTCCAGCTGCCTCCATCTATACCACACAACGGTCAACAAACAATTCCACATGTGGCTGGACATAAGGTGTTTGACTGCATCGTACCTTGATTTCCAAGGAACGTCTTACCAAGACCTTGCTGAAAATAAAGATAAGACACAACCTGATCAGTGAACCAGCTGGTTCTACCTGGGGAGCTAATGTGCAGGCACCGAGAAGTTCTGGGCTTGCCTTGTGCTATTCCGAGGCAGAGCATTGCTTCCCGGCGTGACTCTGCTCATGGTCACCCATGAGACCAGCTAACCTGGCCTGGCTGCCAGACCTGTCCAATATCGCCCCTCCTGACATCTTGCAGACTCTGCCCTTAAGGTGCAAGACATGCCATATCTACCCCTGTTTAAAGATGTGTTTTATCCACCATCTGAGCCCCCGGTTTGTACAGTTCCCTTAAGGAACCCTGACATCTCCTCCAGCTGGCACATCACGTGGCAAGAACAAGCTTCAAACATAGCCAGTGCCTATCTCAGGGCAGATCTGACTGTTAAGGCATTCTGGCTTGCTGGGGAACTCACAGGGTAGGCAGGGAACTGTGCAGCCTGGAAAAAACCCAGTCAGGAGGGACGGGACAGCTGGGGAGCTGGGAGCCTAGCGTGGACCACAGAGGGGAATACAGCGCGGTTGCCCTGAGCTGTGAGTAGGCTCCTAATGCACTTGGATGCTTTTGAAAATGTTACCCCTTATTGCAGAGGGCAAATCCAGGTTTCTGGGGCAAGTGCTAGGGACATATATAGCAGGAGGCATGACAGGCCAGCAAGGCTCTAATACATCCTCCATGCAGAGAGGGAGGCGGGAAGGGCTGCCTAGAGATAAGCTCTGCACCCTGCAGGGGCTGGAAACCCCTTACACTGCCCCTCCTTTGGGCAGCACTGCGGCACGGATTCTGCCTCCAGGGGATCCTCAGCTAACACAGAGGAAAGGTTGGGTTTGCCTCTGAAAACTCCATGTGGTTTAAGATCTTAAGCTGCTTTGCTGATTTAAGAGAGTTCAATCTCTTGAGACACTTTAAAGACCCGAGGCTAGAATCCAGAAGAGCCCAGGTCTGAGTAAGGCCCCAAAGCAGCTTAAAGCAGCAGAGCCCTGGGGGCTCTACCATTAGGGTTGCCAGGTGTCTGGTTTTTGACCAGAACACCCAGTTGAAAAGGATCCCAGGCGGCTCCAGTCAGCATCGCTGACCAGGCCATTAAAAGTCCGTTTGGCCTGGGGCTGGCAGGCTCCCTACCTGGCTCTTCGTGGCTCCCCGGAAAAGTCGACATGTCCCTGTGGCCCCTAGGCAGAGCACTGGCACCACAACTACCATTGGCCGGGAACTACGGCCAATGGGAGCTGCGGGGGTGGTGCCTGTGGGCAGGCAGCGTGCAGAACCGTCTGGCCATGCCTCCATCTAGGAGTGAGGGACATGCCAGCAGCTTCCCAGGAGCCTCCTGAGGTAAGCGCCACCTGGAGCTCGCACCCCGTATCCCCACCCGCACCCCAACCCCCCGCCCCAGCCATGAGCCCCCTCCCGCACCCAAACTCCCTCCTGGAGCCTACGCACCAACCCCCTGCCCCAGCTTGGAACGTCCTCCTGCATTCCGAACCCCTCAGCCCCAGCCAAGAGCCCACACCCCCAGCTGGAGCCCTCACCTCCCCCCACACCCCAACCCCTCATCCCCAGCCCGGAGCCCTCTCTTGCACCCCAAACCCCATATCCCTGGCCCCACCCCAGGGCCTGCACCCACAGTCAGACCCCTCACCCCCTCCCACACCTCAATCCCCTTCCCCAGCCCAAAGCCCCCTCCCACACCTGAACATCCAATTTCTGGCCCCACCCAGGAGCCGGCACCCCAACCTCCCGCGCCAGCCAGGTGAAAATGAGTGAATGAGTGAGGGTGGGGGAGAGCAACTGGCAGTGGGAGGGGGGATGAAGTGAGCAGGGGCAGGGCCTCGGGGAAGGGGTGGAGCGGGGGTGGGGCAAAGGTGTTTGGTTTTGTGTGATTAGAAAGTTGGCAGCCCTATCTACCATGTGTGCAGCCCAGGGGAGATCTCAGGGAAGGTTTCCCTAGAGCCCTGCAGCTGGAGGGTTGTGGGTGGGACAGGGGCTGGTGCAATGGTGTTGTGTACTGCATGGATCACCTGGGCAGGTCTTCTTCTCCCCCTCCTCCTCACCCCACACATACCCATCTTGCTGGTTTGTGGCTCAGGCTTCAGATGGGTTAATTCCTTTTCAAATCTATCGCAGTGCTCTGAGTGTTATTTTCTGGTTGGATTCACCCTGTTAGGTTATTGGCTGTCTATGGCACCTGCATCATTTATAAGGTTCCCTAATGCCTGGCTGGGAGTATGGGAGGGGATATAAATGATGTGCCTTAAAGGTTATGCCAACCTCCATTTGGGAGCTTTCCGATTAGCTAGAATTCAGGATCACTAGCCGGAGCCTTGTTCCTAATGATTAGAATTGTGATGTGCGGAGCCGCGGGCGGGAGCGGGTGGTATATAACCCCAGGGTCAGGGCAGGGCAGCCATTACTCTGCTCACGCCCCCGTGAAATGAGCTGAGGCCCCTCAAGATGAGAACTTGTTTTTTCTCTTGAACGACACCTCAAAGTCAGAACAGGCCAACAGCTGCACGGCAACCAATGGCTGCCTTCTCTGGAGTGGAGGCCAATGGCTCCCCGACCCGCCGGCTGGCACGGGCGAATTCTAGGAAGTTCCTGCATGCACCATTTCCTTTCTTAATGTAGAGACTTTAACTTAAATCGGGATGATTCATGGCTGAATAGCTTTAATTCTTATTACAAATGATTGGGTTTATGGTCAGATTAGGGCATATTTCACTAAGGCTACACGGGCCTTATTCCAATGTGGATCATTCCTTCAGCTCGGCAAGAAGTAAGCTGATAAGGAGCCTTTCTAGCCTAAAGCTGGCCAGGAGCCTCTTGTTCCATGGCTGCACTGTCCGTGCTGACTGACAAATTGGGAGGCTCACACAGGGGCTTGCATTTGCATGTGAAAGGAGCATGTCAGCTAGAGTCGCACTGGCCTGCTGTGCGCGGGTTCAGCACCCCTAGTTATGTTGCAGGAATGTCTGTGATTGAGGGACATGGGAGCTATTTTACATGGGAGTCAGAACTTCGCACAATGTAGATTTTTCTCTGCCCCACCCAAATGCCAGCATTGGACCAATCTAGGTTCCCACTAGTCTCCTAGACCTGCCCCACGTAGCTTATAGCTCCATTACACACCCTCTGCGTGTGAGCAGAAGGGAATCAGTGTCAGTGGAAACATGAGTAATGCCCATGCTGTAGGAATGGATGGGAAGGGTGCAGCACAGGAACGTAGCAATTGCCAGACTGCATCAGAGCCCAGATCTGTCTAGCCCAGTATCCTGTCCCTACTGGCCAGTGCGAGATGCCCCAGAGGGAGCCACCATAGCAGATGTGGGATAATCTGCTTCTTACATTAGGTCTCCTCCTTGTCTCTAATCGTTAGAGAACCGCTCAAGCCCTGAAACACAAGGTTTTTGTGGCCCTTCCAAAATGTTTGCTGTCATTCATTTTGACAACTCTGGATATTCTTGGCAGCCATAAAAATGTCCAATCCCTTTTTCAACCTTGCTACATTCTTGGTCTCAATTACTTCCTGAGGCAGTGAGTTCCACAGCCTAGTTGCACATTGTGTGAAAAAGGATTTCCTTCAATCCATTTTGAGTTTGCCCCCTTTTGATTTCATTGAATGTCCCCTTGTTCTTGTGTTGTGAGACAGGGAGACCAGAACTTCCTGGGTCTACTGTCTCTAGAACATCCATTCTGTTATATGCTTGAGTCATGTCTCCTCTTATTCATTGCCTTTCTAAAGTAACAATCCCAGTCTTCTCAGTCTATCTTCAGAGGAGAGTTGTTTTAAGGCCCTTGATCATTTTTGTCGTCCTTCTCTGAACCCCCTTAGTTCTGCAATATCCTTTTTGCGATGGGGTGACCAGCACTGCACACAGAGGCAGCATTTATATCTATCTAGTAACAGGGTGGCTTGTCCTTAAGGGCTGGAGGGCCTAGGGCCAGCCAGCCCTGACTACGAAGGAGCCACGCATGGGTTGGATCAGGTGGTTCCACTAGCGGAGCAGCAGGAAGCTGCAGTGAAGGCCTCAGGTAAAGTGAGAACACCAACCAAGCTGCTTTTCTATAACCCCTTGTCTCAATCAACTCTAGCATTTCACACACAAGTTGTCCTTCTTTGAATCTTGCACGGGGCGGGGTGGGGTAGAGGCTGCGGTTGCCTTACCTCTCCCTGTGCCCCTCCTGGGCTCCTTGCAGCACCATTTCGTGCCTCTAGGAGCTCGTTTTTAGTCCACCATTAAGTGCGGTGCTTTGGCACTGTGCGGCACATCCAGCGTTCTCTGGCCGTGCAGCTGGCGTTACCAGTCCGCTCCAGCGTAAGGGGGTGCTCTAGTGGCTCTTACATCCCGTGTCACCTCCACCTGCTCGTGCTGCATGGGAAAGGGATGAGGGGTGAGGAGAGGTGTGACAGGGATGCCCCTGGGCTCCGCCTGTCCTCAGCTGCCATTTCAGCTCCCTGTGGCCTTTGCAGCCTGGTGTACGCTGGAGAAGCCCTCGGGCTGCTGTAACACAGCACAGGGAGGTGCACAAAAGCAGCAGCTGGACTGGTTGCACAGTGAGGAGCTTTACGTCTCCTTGTTACGCACACCCCTGCCTAGTGCTCCGGGCAGAAGGCTCAGGTGCTGTGTCTGCACTGGTCTGGAATAAGGGTGACGAGCACATACGCTGATGAAACATTCAGGAGCCACTGGACTGGGAGTGGTTATAAACACCTCTTGGCACAGGGAAACAATGCAAAGGAATCTGGCAAGTTATGATCATGGGCAGAAAGTATCAGCTATCCAATGTACAACTCTGTACCTATCCCAGGTCCTGCTAGTGCCCCCATTACAACCCTAGTGTATCCATCCTGCCAACGCTCCGGGGGCAGGGCAGGGCTTTTGTCCCCATTGTACAGATGGGAACAGAGGCCCAGGGAGAGTAAATGATTTGTCCAAGGTCACACAAGGAGTCTGTGGCGGAGCAAGGAACTGACTGCAGACTCATTGCTGGGCCAGCCTTCCCCTCCCAATCACCCTGGGGAACAGAAACTCCAAAAGAGAGCAGGCTGCCAGTTAGTCTGAATCTACTGTACAATACAGAATCCCAAAGGTCCGTGTGATTTTGCACAGTGTTACGGGTGACAGTCATCCTCCATAAGACCACCAGAAAATGGAGACACAGGCAGTGTTCAGAGAAGAGCCAAGAAAGTGACTCAGGAGCTGGAGGGTCTGGTCTGGGGACTCAGGGAGAGTCTGAAAACCAAACACGTAAAGGTTTGCGAAGTGCTGATGAAGGGGAGCATAAAAACCATCCACAAGTGCCTGAATGGGTGACCACACCCAAGGAGGGAGAGAAGATGCTTCTTTTGCTAAAAGGGGTGTAACTCACAGCATTAGGGTGAAGAAATTCAGCAAAGGTAAGGAACAGCAAACCTTGGTGACAGGGACACCTAGAAGAATCCTCCCCCGAGGGAAATGGCAGCAGCCCATAGAAATATTTCAAAATTCAATCAGGCAAGGAACTAGAACCAAGGCTGTAGGGAACAATCCTGCACTGGCAAGGGGGGCTGCTGGATATGCAATGTCTCTGATTTACAAGTGTACAAAAGCCACCGGTGCTAAATCTCTACTCATGCTGTAGGGAAAAGTGCCTAGAGTGGAGAGGGGATGGGGGAAGGGAGCGTTTGGACCAGTGACCAGTCAGGCACTGGCATACAGGGAAGTAGAGCTGGGCAAAATTTTTCAGACTAATATTTTATTTGCTGAAAAATGCTGTTTCGATCAACCTGAAACTGTTGGTGAATTTCACCTGGTTAGTTTTGGCTGGGAAAAGCTCTTTTTCGGGAGGCAGGGGGAGAGACCTGCTCCTTGTAAGTTTTGGCCCACTGGTCAGGGTACTGTCGGATGTAGAAGACCCATATTTGAATCCCTGCTCTGGAGCAGAGACTTGAACTTTGAGCTCCACCTCTAAAGGAAGTGCTCTGCCTAACAGGCTATTCTGGGGCAGGCGGGCCCCTCTCAATCTCTCCTGTGGAAACTGTTCCACTTTGCATAAATACTTAACTATTCATTGGGACAGAGGAAGAGTGAACAGCTGCAAAGCCTGGTGATTAAGACACTCACCTGGGCGGTCAGAGATGTGGTTCAAATCTTTTTTCTGCCTGATTCACAGGAGACTTGTGAATCCACATCTACTACCTCCCAAGGGAGAGCCTAAGGGCATGTCTACACTGGCAAAGTTACAGCGCCGGCAGTTACAGCACCACTCAGAGAGCACTGATGGGAAACCGCTGTTGTGTGTTCACACTGTCAGCTGCCTGCACAATAGCGTGTTCACACTTATGGCACTTGCAGCGCTATTCGGAGCGGTGCACTCTGGGCAGCTATCCCACAGAGCACCTCTTTCTCTTCTGCCACTAAGAGTTGTGGGAAGGCGGAGGTGGTTGCGGGGCATCCTGGGTCCTGTCCCAATGCCCCATGATGCATTGCTTCGCTTCCCAGCAATCCCTGTGCTTCCGTCATCATTTGGTGCCATCTTTCAACGGTTTGTGTACTGCGCACCCTGCCTCTTTGGGCTGCAGGAATGGATCCCGAACTGTTGACCAGTACGCTGCTTGCTCTGACCAACACGTCACGAGTGGCAGTGGAGTTATTCCTTAAACTACAAAGGCAAGAGAAGTGCGACATTGATCTCGCCACGCGTAGTAGCTACGACACAAGATTGCTTGTGGCATTCATGGAGGTGCTGCCCACAGTGGAACACCGCTTTTGAGCTCGGGAAACAAGCACTGAGTGTTGGGATGATGAGCAGTGGCTGCAGAACTTTCGGATGAGGAAAGGCACATTCATGGGACTGTGTGATGAGCTCGCCCCAGCCCTGCGGCACAAGGACATGAGAATGAGAGCTGCCCTGTCATTGGAGACGCGTGTGGCAATTGCACAGTGGAAGCTGACTACTCCAAACTGCTACCGATTGGTCACTAATCAGTTCGGAGTGGGAAAGTCAACCGTTGGACTCGTGTTGATGAAAGTGTGCAGGGCCATTAATTGCATCCTGCTCCGAAAGACCATGACTCTGGGCAACATGCATGACCTTGTAGATGGCTTTGCACAAATGGGCTTCCCTAACTGGGGAGGGGTGATAGATGTCCTGTGATGGCCTCTACTATGATTAAGCGAAGCATGCATGGACATGTGACTTACCCATGTTACCTGTAATTTTCCACAGTGAGAACAATGGGATTCCCTTCACTTGGCAGAAGTGGAAACAGCTTCATTTTACCTCTTTCCTGCTCAAATCTCTGGACTAATGGGAGCATTCTAACCAAGGGACTGAGGACCTTCCAATGATTTGGAAGCAACCAGAGACTTAACAAGCCAGCAGTTTATTCCATCACTGCTACAAGCCTGAACCAAGAACTTTGCAATTACTGTATGTATTTGATTCCTTTAACCAATTTTAACTCTCACCTTTCTTTCCTTTTATAAATAAATCTTTAGCTTTTAGATACTAAAGGATTGGCAACTGCATGATTATTGGGTAAGATCTGAGTTATATATTGACCTGGGTATGTGGCTGGTCCTTTGGGATCAGAAGAACCCTTTTGTTTGATGAAATTGTTTTTAAATAACCACTAATCATTAAGTCTAGTGTCTGGGTGTTGAATCCAGGCCTGGAATACCTAAGAAGGCTGCATTTCTGACTTCTCGTTAACCACTGTGGTGAGACAGAAGTTTATTTTTGTTGCTGGTTTGATATATTTCATGGAAGAATAACCACCAGTTTTGGGGTGTGTCTGCTCTTATTCCCAGCAGCTTGTCCTGATTTTGGTATTCTCAGTTGTGACCCAGGGAGGCACAGTGACCGTAGGTGCTTCTGACGATCACAGTAGGCTCCTATCTGCATCTTTGGGCACCTAAATATCTTTAAAAATCTGGTCCCTAGTCCCCAATTTTAACCACGAGATCCATGCATTGTAAGAGGATCTCCTGCCTCAGTGTCTCAAGGATTTTGGGCAGATGCCATTAGTAATGGGTTGAGATAGTGAAACACTTGAACTTCAGCAAAACAACAAGTACTGTCTAGAACAGAGCTCTGAAGAAGGCATAATAATTGTGTAGTACAACAACAGCTGCAGATTCTGGGATTATTATAATCAAATTATATGCAAAATGCATGCTTAGTCATTACTCATTATTAATTAATCTAGCTATCTGACGATTTCAGAAGTGTGTCTGAACTGCCTCTGCTGCAGCTGTTGGGTTTGGCTGATCTAGTGTTCTGTGGTTAAAAGTTAAAAATATTTTTGAAATGTACAAAATATTTATCTTGTGAGCTCTGCATGGATGAATATGCTGTTTATTTTACTCCTCCGGCAGCAATTAATTAACAACATGATAGGCTCAGGAAAGGTTCTGCATTAAAATTGCTGCGCCAGAAATGCATGTTCTGGTTGATTTTACAAAATAGACAGTGAGTATCCATTTATGATCAGAAATGAGATTAATAAACAGCTTCCATCAGGAAAAAAAACTTCTGTGCCCAAGTAAAAACCTTGGGTGACTGGTTTCAGAGGGGTAGCCATGTTAGTCTGTATCAGCAAAAACAACGAGGAGTTATTGTGTCATCTTAGAGACTAACAAATGTATTTGGGCATAAGCTTTCATGGGGGTTATAGCCTACGAAAGCTTATGCCCAAATAAATTTGTTCGTCTCTAAGGTGCCACAAGGACTCCTCGTAGTTTTTCCTGGGTGACTGTCACCTACATTAACAGAGTGGGATTCTTTGTCTCTCTCTAGCGGCCAAACCATGTAAAAATTGGCCATAAGCTAATGGACCTGGTCCTTCAGCTCAAATAGTAGATTCATGTTTTCAGATAAGAGCAGTGCCGAGTTCAGTCCTGCAGACAACTTTACCGTTACATTAGTATTGTGCTATGTCAGCTTTCTAGCTATGATATTTAGAAGTATATCCCACCATGCTACCAGGGCAGTAAGCATCTCTAAGTGGATTGCAAATAAAATGAAACAATGATGCATTCAATCAACAAGTCTCCATGAATGGGATATGTGTGGGAGCGTGATCCTGCATGTGTAGGACCTGCAGGAGGCTAGTGGCAGTTCTTTGAAGCAAGATCACATCTGAAAAAGTAAGAAGTGAGCCTGCGTAGCAAAGCTTGGTTACTGGAACAGAGCCTTGGTGTGGGGAAGGGGTTCAACAGGGGATTTTGGCTTCAGCCCCTCACTATAACCAGTGCAATTTAAAGTGCAGTTCTAGTCTGAGCAGTGATTCTGGAGATCTGCCTGTGGCATTCCATGTTCATTGCTTGTCAGAGACTCTATTAAATGCACTCAGTTTACCAGTAAAGAAGTCATCTTTTCTCACTGCCAGCCCTGCAAGCTCAGTGGGGATCTGAGGTTTTGTCTACATGGAGGAAATTCACCATAGCATAGCTATTCTAAAATAACTATTCTGTTATGCTAAATTCCAGTATAACAGAGCTAACCTGGAATAGCAGTCCCATGTGGACACTATTCCGAAATAAATGTGATTTTATTCTGGAATAATTATGCTGCTTCCAAAGCAACATAAACATTCAGGAATAAAGTCACATATTTCAGAATAGAGTGGCCACCTTCGGGACTTGTTCCAGAATAGTTCTAGTGTAATAGTTATTCCAGAACAGCTATGCTGCTCAATTTCTCCATATACACAAGCCCTGGGATTCAAGCTGGGCTCTTCCCTTCACACACATATGCAACTTCAGAAATTCTGCAGATGGAATTTAATTAATAATTCCCTTGATAATGCCTGAGCCAGAACAGAATCTGGCTCCGTTCCCCCCGTGAGGATGGTCTCTGCAGGGCTAACAGGAGAAAAACATATGCTTCTCCCCAGAGCTAGCAGATGTGACTCTGAAAATGCACTGGAAGCAGCGCTGCTGATTAAGAAGATGCCAGGACTGTATCCTTTTCTCCTTGCCCAACACAGGACCAAATTGGGGTTGCATTTGCCCAGATACCTAAGAGGTGACTGGGAGCTTTTTAGATTAACAGATGTTAAAGGTAAAAAAGACTTTTATGGTCACCTAGGGTGTGTCTACACTGCAATAAAAGACCCACAGCCTGGCCACGGCTGGCCCAGATCAGCTGACCCAGGCTCGCAGGGCTTGGGCTGCAAGGCTATCAAATTGCAGTGTAGACATTCAGGCTTGGGCTGGACCCTGGGCTCAGAGACCCCATTTGGGGGGGGGGTGTTCAAAGCCCAGCTTCCAGCCGAAGCCTGAAGATTTACGCAGCAATTTTTAGCCCTGCAGCCCAAGTCCCGCAAGCCTGAGTCAGCTGAGCCAGGCTCTGAGAGTAGCAGCCACGTGTTTTTTGTTGCAGTGCAGACGCAGCTCGAATCTGATGTCCGGTTGACCACAGCCCATAGAGTTTGACCCATAACAGAGGCAGGCTTTGAGAAGGGAACTGACTTGCCTGCAGTCACACAGGTGAGGCAAAGCTAGGAATAGAACTGAGCTGTCCAACACCAGATAAACTGGACCATGTTGCTGTGCTAACGGGAAATCACTGGTGCATGTATACACGAGGCAGCCAGAGCTTGGCTCCCAGCTGGGTAGAGGGGGTAGCATGGCTGGCTGTGCTGATTGGGAGCAGGCCTTCCACCCTCGCAGACATAGCGCCTCAAGGCTCCACCCCTCCGGCACCAACTTCCCTCATGCGGTGCAAGGGAAACCGGCAGCAACTGAGAATGACTTTACCCATCCTACCCTCTCGACACAATGAGCTGATGCCACCTATGGAGCAGGGAGCTGGAGGGCAGCATCTAGGCAGGTTACATTTTTTGGATCAGTAGATTATTGGATGACAAATGCAGTTTTGGTCGACCTGAAACTACCAGCTAATTTGGCAAGGATAACTTTGGCCATTGATAAACCGGCCAGGGGAGGAGAACGAGGTGGTAGAGCTAACGCCCCATCCTTATGACGTTAGCCCCATGGTTAGGACACTCTGCTGGAATGGGTCAGGCCCCCATTTGAATCCTTGTTCTGCCACAGATGCAAAATGGGTTTTTTTGATTCACTGGAAATTCCCAAAAATGTCAGATTTGGTTTGATCCAAACCAAGTTTTCCCCCAAATTTTCTGAAGAAAAAAAAAATCAATTATTCACCCAGCTCTAGTGGCATCTTCACTTCCAGAAGGGCTACAGGCTGCCCTCCTTGTTAGCTATTTCTTCAGCTGGGCAGTTGTTCTGCAAGACTGAGACTAGAGAGGTTTCCTTGTCCCTTTGCATCTAGGGAGGGGACAGTTATTTCCAAGTTCTGATTCCATCCCCAGTGCAGATCTTAGCAAGGTGCATTATCACAGGGAAGGCCAGACAGGCAAGGAGACCTGTGACTAATTAATGAGTGAACTCACCAGTAACCTCCCACCCTAAATGGCTTCCAAGGCTTGCCCGAGTCGCTTACATCCCAGCGTCAGCATAGGCATACGTTCCCCTCCCTTTGAAACAGCATTGAGAGTCAGCACCTCTTTATGATGCACAATTCAAATCACTTCCTCAGCCCCCAGTGGATACTCTCTGATTATGCTTCTTCCTCTGTCTCTGCTTTTGCAGATGTGCCATTGTTGCAGAAGCACCAAGGGAGCTTTACAGCTTCAACGATTTGTCTCTGCATTCATCAAAATGGTTTGGGTGCAGACACTGATGAGAGTCTGGAAGGTGTCTAGGCAGGGGAGTCCAGCAGCAGCAAAGCCCCCTGAGACCATCCTTACAACAGGCTCTAGACTTTGACAGGCTGCTGGAACCTTGAAAGGGGATGTCCAGGTGCTGGGGAGCTCCCTCCCGGCAGCTCTGCAATGATAGGTGGCTGTACTTTAAAAAAGCCTTATTGAGGGCACAGGTACAAACCATCCCGAAGTGCAGAAAGAATAGCAAATATGGCAGGCGACCAGCTTGGCTTAAGAGAGAAAACTTTGGTGAGCTTAAACACAAAAAGGAAGTTTACAAGAACTGGAAATTTGGACAGATGACTAGGGAGGAGTATAAAAATATTGCTAGAGCATGCGGGGTATAATCATGAAGGTCAAAGCACAACTGGAGTTGCAGCTAGCAAGGGATGTGAAGGGTAACAAGAAGGGTTTCTACAGGTATGTTAGCAACAAGAACAAGGTCAGGGGAAGTGTGGGATCCCTACTGAATGGGGAAGACAACCTAATGACAGATGATGTGGAAAAAGCTGAAGTACTCCATGCTTTTTTTGCCGCGGTCTTCAAAGACAAGGTCAGCTCCCAGACTGCTGCACTGGGCAGCATAGTATGAAGAGGAGGTGAGCAGCCCTCAGTGGTGAAAGAACAGGTTAAGGACTATTTAGAAAAGCTGGATATGCACAAGTCCATGTGGCCGGATGCAATGCATTTGAGGGTGCTGAGGGAGTTGGCTGATGTGATTGCAGAGCCATTGGCCATTATCTTTGAAATCTCGTGGTGATCGGGGGAGGTCCCGGATGACTGGAAAAAGGCAAATATAGTGCCCATATTTCAAAAAGGGAGGAAGGAGAATCCGGGGAACTAGACTGGTCAGCCTCACCTCAGTCCCCAGAAAAATCATGGACCAGGTCCTCAAGGAATCCATTTCGAAGCACTTGGGGGAGAGGAAAGTGATCAGGAACAGTCAACATGGATTCATCAAGGGCAAGTCATGCCTGACCAACCTAATTGCCTTCTATGATGAGATAACTGGCTCTGTGGATATGGAGAAGGCAGTGGACGTGATATACCTTGACTTTAGCAAAGCTTTTGATACGGTCTCCCAGAGTATTCTTGCCAGCAAGTTAAAGAAGTATGAATTGGATGAATGGACTATACAGTGGATAGAAAGCTGGCTAGATTATTGGGCTCAATGGATAGTGATCAATGGCTCGATGTCTAGTTGGCAGCCGGTATCAAACAGAGTGTTCCAGGGGTTGGTCCTGGGGCTGGTTTTGTTCAACATCTTCATTAATGATCTGGATGATGAGATGGACTGCACCCTAAGCAAGTTCGCAGATGACACTAAACTGGGGGGAGAGGTAGATAAGCTGGAGGGTAGGGATAGGGTCCAGAGTGAACTAGACAAATTGGAGGATTGGGCCAAAAGAAATCTGATGAGGTTCAACAAGGACAAGTGTAGAGTCCTGCACTTAGGACGAAAGAATCCCATGCACTGCTACAGGCTGGGGACTGACTGGCTAAGTCAGTCCCCTGCAGAAAAGGACCTGGGGATTACAGTGGATGAGAAGCTGGATATGAGTGCCCTTGTTGCCAAGAAGGCTAATGACATATTGGGCTGCATTAGTAGGAGCATTGCCAGCAGATCAAGGGAAGTGATTATTCCCCTCTATTTGGCACTGGTGAGGCCACATCTGGAGTATTGTGTCCAGTTTTGGGGCCCCCACTACAGAAAGGATGTGGACAAATTGGAGCGAGTCCAGCGGAGTGCAGCAAAAATGATTAGGGGGCTGGGGCACATGACTTATGAGGAGAGACTAGTGAACTGGGCTTGTTTAGTCTGCAGAAGAGAAGAGTAAGGGGGGATTTGATAGTGGCCTTCAACTACCTGAATGGGGGCTCGAAAGAGGATGAATCAGGCTTTTCTCAGTGGTGGCAGATGACAGAACAAGGAGCAATGGTCTCAAGTTGCTGTGGGGGAGGTCTAGGTTGGATATTAGGAAAAACTATTTCGCTAGGAGGGTGGTGAAGCACTGGAATGGGTTACCTCAGCAATGCTCCTACTAATGCAGCCCAATATGCCATTAGGCTTCTTGGCAAAAAGGGCACACTGTTGACCCATAGTGTTTTTGGGCTGATTCTGAGGGCTGCTTTCAATCCAGTGGATAGTAACAGCCAGCTCAAGACTTTTTCTGGAGCTGCCGGCAGTCCCCAGTTTAGCCAGTAGGGACTGCTGTGGCATTGTGCTGCAGGCACTGCCACTGCCACCTGCAGGACCAGGGTGCCCCTGGGTGGTCTGAGCTGGGCAGTGCTCCAGAGCAGGAGCAGCACAGAGGGGCCCCCTCCATCTAGCTCAACAGCAGGGGTCTGCCTCTCCCTTACCATTGCGCTGCGGGAAGGAAGGAGTTAACTGAAGCAGGGCTTTGGGGACCAGGGTCAGGAGGGGTATAAATGGCTTTAAAGGGCTTTGCCATGTTTGGCTGGTGGCAGCATTGTGGGAGAATTCTGGTAATTAACAGCTGAATGGGACGAGACAGGCTAGGTCCATCCTGTCCTTGGTGCAATAAAGGGTTGGTCCCTGGTCATTGTGCGACTCCAGCACCCCACAGAATGGTACATCGCCCAGGGCATTCCGCACATCTCTGACCAGGCAGAGCCGAATTACAGAAACAGCAGCACCTGAGCAGACCCAGGGTCAGTCCTTTCTGGGAAAAAACACTGTGATGAAGCCGCTGTGGTGTGGTCCAGCCAGCCAGGCCAACCAGGGTGTGAAATGCATTTCCCCTTGAGAAGAGAGGGGCCTTGTCCCTGAGGGTGTGCCTAGACTCTAATCGGGGGCGGAGGGGGTGGGGTGATTGCAGATTTACCCCAAACTAACTATAATCTAGCTAGTTCAAAGCTAGCTCAAGTAGCAACAGCAGCACAGCCGCGACAGCAGGGGCTAGTCTCCTGAGTACACCCCACCCAGGACCCTGGGCACACATTGAGTGGCTAGCTCCTGCTGCCCCCATGCTGTCCTGGCTACACAGCTGTTGTTACTCAGGCTAGCTTTGATTTAGCCACATTAAAGTTAGCTCAGGTAAACCTCCACGAGCTGCAATCACCTCTCCTGAGTGCCGGGTAGACTCACTCTTTGTACAAATGGCTGTCATGCCAGGAAACCAGCTCCGGGGCTTCCCACGTGTTAGCCTCTCAGCGAGCTTATTCCATACTTGGCTTTAACGTCAGCAATCGTTGGTGCACTAATTAACCCATTTCCTCAGAGAACACTAACTAGCTGGAACATGGAGCCTCCACTATCGTAGCTTTATCCCTCTGTACCCTGTGCTGTGTGGACACCTGCTGTGCTACCACAGCTGAGCCTTGCGCAGGGATAGCTATGGTCTATAGGCAGGTGAGCCAAAAGGCAGCCTTGTCCTGGCTAGTCAGGGGCAAGGGGTACTGATGTCTCAGCTGGGATCACTTCTTAGTAGGGCTGTTGATTAATCGCAGTTAACTTACGCGATTAACTCAAAAAAATTAATCATGATTAATCGCAGTTTTAATCGCACTGTTAAACAATAGAATACCAATTGAAATTTATTAAATATTTTGGATGTTTTTGTCCTTTTTCATATATATTGTATTCTGTTTTGTAATTGAAATCAAAGTGTATATTATTTTTTATTACAAATATTTGCACTGTAAAAATGATAAAAGAAATAGTATTTTTCAATTTGCCTCATACAAATACTGTAGTGCAATCTCTTTGTCATGAAAGTGCAACTTACAAATGTTGATTTTTTTTTGTTACATAACTGCACTGAAAAATAAAACAATGTAAAACTTTAGAGCCTACAAGTCCACTCAGTCCTACTTCTTGTTCAGCCAATTGCTAAGACAAACAAGTTATTTTACATTTACAGGACATAATGCTGCCCTGTTCTTATTTACAGTGTCATCAGAAAGTGAGAACAGGCATTTGCATGGCACTTTTGTAGCCAGCATTGCAAGGTATTTACATGCCAGATATGCTAAACATTCGTATGCCCCTTCATGCTTTGGCCACCATTCCAGAGGACATGCTTCCATGCTATGTTAAAAAAAATAATGGGTTAATTAAATTTGTGACTGAGCTCCTGGGGGGACAATTGTATGTCCCCTGCTCTGTTTTACCCACATTCTGCCATATATTTCATGTTATAGCAGTCTCAGATGATGACCCAGCACATGGTGTTCATTTTAAGAACACTTTCACTGCAGAATTGACAAAACACAAAGAAGGTACCAATGTGAGATTTCTAAGGTAGCTACAGCACTCCACCCAAAGTTTAAGAATCTGAAGTGCCTTCCAAAATCTGAGATGTGGTGTGCAGAATGCTTTCAGAAGTCTTAAAAGAGCAACACTCCAATGCAGAAACTACAGAACCCAAACCACCAAAAAAGAAAATCAACCTTCTGTTGGTGGCATCTGACTCAGATGATGAAAATGAACATGCGTCGGTTCTCCCTGCTTTGGATTGTTATCGAGCAGAATCCATCATCAGCATGGATGCATGTCCCCTGGAATGGTGGTTGAAGCATGAAGGGACATATGAATCTTTAGCACATCTGGAACATAAATATCCTGCAAACGTAAACCTGTTTTCCTGAGTGATTGGCTGAACAAGAATTAGGACTGTGTGGACTTGCAGGCTCTAAAATTTTACATTGTTTTATATTTGAATGCAGATTTTTTTGTACATAATTCTAGATTTGTAAATTCAACTTTCATGATAAAGAGATTGCACTACAGTACTTGTATGAGGTGAATTGAAAAATACTATTTCTTTTGGGGGTTTTTACAGTGCAAATTCTTGTAATCAAAAATAAATATAAAGTGAGCACTGTACACTTTGTATTCTGTGTTGTAATTGAAATCAATATATTTGAAAATGTAGGAAACATCCAAAAATATTTAAATAAATGGTACTCTATTATTGTTTAACAGTGTGATTAATCGCACGATTAATCACGATTAATTTTCTTAAGTGTGCAATTCATCGCGATTAATTTTTGTAATCGCTTGACAGCCCTGCTTCTTAGCATCACTTACAGTGGCTGAGTGGTGAGTTGTATCCCTGACTGAGAACTCCTTAAATCAAAGCACTAAAGCTGGTTGGTGAGATTTATGACAGGCCAGAGTGTATAGTCATTGTCCCTGCACTGCACAGCGCTCCCTAAATGCCCAGAGCCAGGGTTCAGTGGAAAAGTTGGGATGGATTCTCAGGGGCCAGATGGTCTCTCCTTGGGCTGGCAAGAGCTCCTGGTCAGGATTGTGAATGGGATCCAGGTCATTTCAGTGCCATTGGTAGATCAGGCTATTGCAGGCAGATGTGCAAAGTCCACCAACATGAATTCCAAAGCCACACACAGCAGTTTTACAGGTAGGAATCCCTTCCTTCAAAACTCAGTCAGGACACACCTTAATGTCAGTGTCAACCCCGATTAAGCTGTGCTGCTATTTATTCATAACTTGCTCCATTCCGAACCCCCCAGGAACAAGCCTTTCACTTTTACAGCCAGCATCTGGGAAGTTAATAACTTTTAAAATTTCTTTATAATCTCATAAATATAAATGATAGTATTGTGTGGAGTCCAGAAGGTGCAAAAAAAGCAGGGTCATTCAATACTAAACTTCTAAGGCACAGTGAGATTTTTGAGCTAAGGCTTAGAATATTAGGCCATCACTTGCTCCATTCCTACTGCAGGAGGAAAGCAGTTGGAAAAAATGATGTGATGCCCTCAAAGCCAACTTTGTGAGATGCCAGCATACAAAGTGTGACAACAGGCATCCAGATGAGCTGGACAGCTCTTGTGCCAGGGCCTCAGGAATCTGACAAAGGCATGCAGGAGAGTCAGCAAATCAGCAACTGAGTTGGAAAGAGATAGGTCCCAGGTAGGAGAGTTTCTAATCTCAGAGCTATGGGATAATTGGAGTTAGATGAGTAATGCAGTTAACAGCAGGCTCTTGCAATTAATTTCAGCCACTGATTTAACCAACAATAGAAGGGTCTGTCTCAGAGAATATTCTCTATTCGGACCAACTCAGGAAACTATACAAATATCGCATCTCCCAAGCCACGGCTAGGCCATATGTTTCGTCCGAAACATTTTTGCTGAAAAATGCCAATTCAACAGCACCAAAATGTTTTGCAAATTTGTGTCAATTTTGCCAAATAATTTCTGTCACACACAAAAAAAAGAGAGCCTCCCCAAAATACTAGGAAAAAATTAAAACTTTGTGTTTACTCATTTTCAAAACAAAATATTTCCATTTTTAAGTACAACGTGACCTTCTGTTTTGAAATATCCTTTAATTTTAATTTTTAAAGATCAGAATGTTTAAATATGATCGGAATTGAAACCAAGCATTTTGTTTGATCCAAAGCGAATTTTTTTTTAACTTTTCGATTTGCCAAAAAACAATTAAAAGTGTTTTTGGATCAGTCCAAAACAATGTTTTAATCTTTTTTTCGGAACTGCCAATGAACAAAAAAATCTGTTTCATAGATTCCAAGACCAGAAGGGACCATTATGATCACCTAATCTGACCTCCTGTGTAACACAGACCAGAGATGTTCTCCAAAATAATTCCTAGAGCAGAGCTTTTAGAAAAAACATCCAGTCTTGATTTTAAAATAATCAGTGAAGGAGAATCCACCATGACCCTTGGTAAATTCTTCCTATGGCTAGTTACTTTCACTGTTAAAAATCTATGCCTTATTTCCAGGCTGAATTTGTCTAACTGTTATTTGCACAGCTCTATCCCAGACCCAGAGGGCAGTTCTAAACCTAGGATCTAACATGGATTGCACTGGTACTGAAAACAATGGGATCAATGAGTATCTCCCTGAGTGGAGGAGGAGAGCTTTTCTGAGGAGCCAGATTCTACAACATGCTGAGCACCTCCCTCAATATCCCTTGAATGAGCACTGAGGTCCCTTGGCAACGGCGCCATGCAGGAGGCAGGTCAGTCTGATGCTGCCCTGCCTGGCCTCGCGTGTGTCATTTACACCTGCGCAAAGCAGGCATCAGATGTTATTAAACTGGCCATCTCACTCACCTATGCAGTGCCAGCATTTCACACCCACTTTGTTATGTGCATGTAACTGTGCAAGAGGCCAGGCAGTGGGGATGAAGCCCTCAGTGCCATGCAGGATCGGTGCCTAAAAGGGCAACCTCAAGAAACACAGCTGTACCAGAGGACTCTGAAGACATTTCATTGACCCACTAGACACCTGGGAAGTCTTGGTTTTCTGCACTAGCAGCTATTAAAGGGAGCAAGACTTCTGTGATGCATTCACCGGTAGGTTCTGGCCAGGCTACAACTGGGAAGTGCTGGAAATTCCATGAGAGAACCCATTCTCAGGACATTTCCCACCAGATTTCCAAACCCAGTAGTGTCCAATCATTTAAGTTTCACCCTGTAGATTGAGATACCCATAGCTAGATTCACACGGGAGATGTGCTGTAGCTATTGTATTGATTACATCAAATTCATTGTTTGTTTTATTTAGCAAATACGGTCAGTCCTGTATCAACCAAGTTTGCTTTCTGAGCTGGAATCCTGAAGCTGGACTGTATTTTCATAGACAGAATTATTTACTTCATGTGACAATTGATACTTAGACTAAATTGCTAGGAGACTTTCCCATCTAATTACACCCCAAAACACTGTGGAGCTGTTAGGGTAATCATGATCAAATGCTGCCAAGCTGTCTTAAAACATTAAAGAAAATGTTTGACTGCCAAAAATCCATTATTGAGGAGACATCTGTGCACTGAACTCAGTCCATGAGAGTAATACTCATTTCTGGTGATCTCTCATATATCTACAGACGCTACTGTACAAATACTGGATTTGCATTTACTTATGAAGTTCTGCAGCCTTTGAAACTGTGCCTTAATTAAAAACATTCCACTTATGAAAGAGAATGAGGGAAAGTTTCACAGCAATTACTGCAGAACTTTCTGCAACAGATCTAGAGAGTTTTGACAAGTGATGGGCTGAGGAAGTTTTGAAACATTCGGATGCTTCTTCAGAGACCTGTGGGAAGGTCGGGTAACAGGGACATGCCGCTATCTACACAGTGGTACTTCCAGGAATGGTATTGTAATGGTGGAGACCAGTCCACTGTTCTAGGAAGTCCTGTCTTCTAAGGGGTGGTACAACCATGCTCAGATTCCATGGTGATGGGCAGCAATAAAATAACCCTGGATACAGAGAGAAAGCAAGGGAGAACTAGCATTGCTAATGTAACAAAATCCAGGACTGCAAGCATACAGCCTTCAGGGGTGATTGCTGGAATAACAAACATTCACATTCACTCACTGTTTAAAAAAACCTAACATGAATTGTGAGGCTTTTGTTTCCATTCTGATTAGCAAAGCCAGCTGTGGGTGTTAGTCCTCACTGGAGCCCAGCCACGCCGAGCTGAGCGCCTCCCGCTACTCTGTGCATCTCTTCGGTGTGCTCTGGAGAGAGCCCTGCCATGGGCAACAGGGATGTTGGGTCCCGGATCAGATCCTTCTCTGACAAAGGAGTCTCCAGAGTGAAGATGTTGAGGAGCCCTGGAGAGGAAGCTCATGCCCATTCTGTTTCCAGACACAGCAAACACCTTTGGATTTAAGCAGCCACCAGCTGTACTATCAGGCAAGTGAGATTCTCAGCAGAGATTTTTTGGAAGCAAAAGCCCACAGAACAGCAACGTGGACCCTACCCGGGCTGATCAAACAATGTCAGATAGGAACTAGAAGCCCTCCTGAGCTTCCTAGGTTGGACATTAGGAAAAACTTCCTAACTGTCAAGGTGGTTAAGCACTGGAATAAATTGCCTAGGGAGGTTGTGGAATCTCCATTATTGGAGATTCTTAAGAGCAGGTTAGACAAACACCTGTCACGTATGGTCAGATAATACTTAGTCCTGCCATGAGTGTAGGGGACTAGACTAGATGACCTCTCGAGGTCCCTTCCAGTCCTATCATTCTATGATTGTAAGAGTTCAAGCCAGCCTTTTCTGAGGTTCCCCATCCCGTTTGATTAACTCTTTCATTCCCCAGTAGTCATCCTTGCCACAAGCCTCTATACGTCTAGATTCTGGCTAGGCCAAGAGGTGAATTGGAGAAACACCAGGAGAAAGGCCGTGCTTCTGCTCCAGACCAACTGGAGGCAGGACATACGTGACACAGCAGGATATATGCTGCCCCTATAAGCTGCAATCCTGCAGGCCCAAGTTTGGATAATGTTCAGAAAATTGTCCAATCTCTTGGCAATTTACAGTGTTGGAAATAAACCCAAACTATGAATCTCGGTACTTTGCCCAAATAAGCTAAATCTTCAGATCCTTACTGAATTTTTTTGCTAATTTCTTCGCCAAATTCCCATTGGATTCAAAGGCAGTTAGCCTGAGTAAGAACTGAGTAAGATCCTCAGGATTTAGCCATCTATATTTCAGAGGGTAGCCATGTTAGTCTGTATCCACAAAAACAATGAGGAGTCCGGTGGCACCTTAAAGACTAACAGATTTATTTGGGCATAAGCTTTCGTGGGTAAAAAAACCCACTTCTTCAGATGCATATCCCCATTTTCAGAATCCCCATCTATATTTGTATTCCTTTGCATCATGATCTGCCCTGTCTCTCAGAAACCCATTTATTTTGTTACTTACTGAAATTATCATCTTACTGCTGTGAAAGATGAGGAACAATGAACAACCCCCAGTAGCGGCGCCAGCTTTTTCGCCGCCCTAGGCGGCGGAAGGTCCCGCCCCCAAAATGCCGCCCCCGACACGGGCGGTGGAAGGTCCCACCCCCAAAATACCGCCGATGACCGGGGCGCTGGCGGCCCCCAAATGTTCATGCCCTAGGCGACGGCCTAGGTCGCCTAATGGGTTGCGCCGGCCCTGACAACCCCCTGCAGCCAAGTTCCCCTCTTCTTTCAAAAAAACAAAAAAACCCTCCCATTTTTATAAGATGTATGCATTGCAATATCTTAATTTTTAAAAGAATTCATATGAAATTCTATAGCCAGCACATTTCAATGTAAACACAATTCAATGCAAGAAAAGAAGGTTTAAGACTGTTGGCTTCAGCTGCATCTTATGGTTTCTTTCCAGGTTTGCTACACCAATGTGTCAGTCCTGATCTTTCTGCATGATGTGATAGCAGCAAAAGGAGGAGGAGGATGTGGTCAATAGGCCATGAATGGAACTAGTTGAGTAATGGAAAGAAAAAGGTTCACTGCTATAGAAAAAATCCCCCAGCTCAAATTTGATTCACTGCTAATGGTGGGGCCGTAATGGTCATTATTTGTAAACATTCATTTGACGACCCACTCCTTGTGAAAATAACCGAGACTCCTGAAAGTTCCACTTGTACCAGAAAAACAGATAATTTGTTCTTCCCATTAATTATTCCCCCCATTCAAAAGACTCAGTAATCCAGCCAGAGAACAGAAGGCATACCATGTGACCAATCACACATCACGAACAGCCCATATATGAAGAGTTCACCTGACTCATCCAACAATTGGATGCTGATTCACAAATCTACTATAGCTTATTTCGATTTAAAAGTAGATCCCAAAGGTGCCTGTTGAACACTCTACATGACTTTGCCCTTTACAAAATCAATTAACAAAATTAACCCAGATAATAATCCAACCAGCAGCCCCAAGCACAGCTCAGCTCTGATAAAACTCCCATCCTGCCCAAAACTCCACACAAAAAACCTGCCTTCACACCGCTCTCTCCCCCAAACCCCAAATAAGCATGTGTCCTAGCAGCATGACCTAAAAGTCTCAGGGTATGGCTGCGGCGTGGGTCGGCATACCCACCCTATCTTTATTCTAGCTGACATGGATAAAAATAGCACTATAAATGCAGTGACGCAGGCTTCAGTATGAGTTGAAAAAGCACAGCAGCATGTTGCTAGCCCATGCCACCATGTCTGCATTGTAATTTTTAGCTGTTAGCTAAATTTAAACTAGCATGGGTATGCCAGCCCGAGCTGCACTCAAACCTCCGAATGCGGTGTAGACATAACCTACCGTAAACTCTCTGGGGCAGGGAGTGTCTTTTTTGTTCCATGTTTGTACAGCACGTAGCATGGCCATTACTGGGGGTCCTAGACTCTGTCATAATACAAATCAATCATCATCATAATACATAGCTATTTCCGACCAAGACGGCCAGTAGGTTCCATAGCTGAGAGCCCCTCATGAAGAATATCTACTGACAGCCTCCTCCCTTTTAAATCAAGCTCGAGCTGCTCGGCAAGTCCCATGCTATCTGAGGCTTTATTGGTCAACCGTAAATTCAAACTGTAAACCAATAGGCAGCCAGTGTAGATTCCGGAGCACCCTACCATGGGCTCCTTCTGAGAAACACCACTTAAGAAGTGGGCTACTGCATTGTTTCCAGATTACTGCATGGTGTAGCTCCATGGAGAGCATCTTGCAAAGAATTATGCCCGGAGGTGTTAAAGGCATGGATCATGAAAGTAAGATCCACTTCCAAAAAGAAATGGTCTTGATCTCCTGGCTCGATGGACCCGGGAAAGGCATTCCTGCACATGACTGCTGTGTGATAAACCAATTCGCCCAAATCAGGGAAGGATTTCTAAACCCTCGCAAAGCCCTGAATTCATTGTCTTTTCGGTTTGGCACCATTGAAATCAACGGAATTAGGAGCCTAAACACCTTTGAGGATCTGGGCCTATTTGCCCAGCTCTGGTCATGGGCACCAGGAACTGTGTTTACAAACTCCATGGTTAATAACACAGATACTGTACAGAATGGATAAACTAGCTGCTCACTAGCTCAGACCAGACCCAGTGACCCAATGCATTCATTTAAAAAATAACGTGAGCAGCAAGCATTAAGGATAAGGGGAGCTCATTAATGGCTGAAAACAGCTTTGATACCCAGCCTTTGTTCAGCAGAGACTTTTAAATTCAGTACCCAACCACAGGAAAACTTTAACACGGTCCCAGAGAGCCCACAGTAGAAAACGGGATCAGGTCCATTTTATTTTAAAGGCCTTTTTACTGCTTTCTGTAACTGCTACAAACATCTAAATACACAATAATTAATTGCATGTTCTTGCCAATTACCAGGCAATTATATTTAAATTTACCAAGCAATTTTAAGAGTAATTACCTTCATCATAACATGCGCATTTCAGATTTCATGACAATGCTCCAGTATAAAAGATAAAAATAATCACATAATTACTCCATTGGGATATACATGGGTCTTATTCATATTCACATTAGCGTACATTACTAGTAATTAGCATATGCTTAAGCATCATTAATAAGAGCTATTTCACTATTTCATGGTCATATAAGGTGATTCCAAACTATCTTGCTCTCCACTCATTACTACTAGATTTCATACAAATATATGTGCCAGCTCCTGTAGATGGCAGGTAGGGAACTGAATTCTTGCAACCTCAGCAACATTCAGCATCAACATATGTGCTCAGGCTAAGTCAAGTGTGTGATCTATTGTGTGTGTGTGGGGGGGGGAGTATGAGGTTATAATTAAGAGTGAGCATTTATTTATATTATGGTAGCACCTAGAGGCCCCAATTAGGAGTAGGTCCCCATTGTGCTAGGTGCTCCACAAAACATAGTGAGAGACAGACCCTGCCCATAAAACCTGACAGGCCAAATAGACAAGGGTGAGAGAAAAATGAAGGCGCAGAGTGTCACAGTTGAGGGCAACTGCATCTGTATTCCCCTCTGTGGTCCATGGACACCCCCTTTAGGTTCCCAGCTCCTGAGCCATCACTTCTCTGGGGCAGAACAACGCATCTCTTTCCACCCTGACTGGGGTTTTTCCAGCCTGCACAGTTCCCTGACTACACTGGGAGTTCCCCAGATGGCCTAAGAAGGACAGTGTCTGCCCTTTGATTCTCCTCAGATGCGCTGAACAGTTGTAATTGCTCAGAGTTATAAGGTACCACACAGCTCTTTCTAAGCAAGCACATTCAGTCTTAAGGTGAAAGCACTACTGAGAAAACGTGTTAAAAATGATACAAGAACCTACATGAGTGCTAATAAGCTTACCAGAGATCACCCAAACTCCCCGCCCTGCTCTGGTAGGTGTCAGTCCTTCAAACCCTACCAAAGGGTTTTGCTGTGGTTACAAGTTTATAGCAGCGTTACCTCAGAACAAGCCCCCACCCCCATGAATAAATCAGTCTCTGCTTCATGTAGCTTGGGCCTTGGATCTTAAAATTCCAGGAACAGGAATTAGTAGCCCATGGTTCTCTCCTCAGGGTCTATCTTCAAAAGGTTGGATCCAGTTACCTCCTGCCAGGTATTTCCTAGGAAACCCACTTCACTTTGTCCCAAAAGTTGCTCCTTGTCTGGCACATTGTTTCAAATAGTCCTTTGAAGCTCTTAACACTTCCAAAGGTTTGCATTGGCCACGTCTCCCCCCTACGGTAATTCATAAACTTTGCATTCAATCCAATAGACTCCAAAGATACTTAAAGTGAATTCAATAAGGTTTTTAAGGATATTGTGGTCACACTGAGACTTGCCCTGGAAGCCAGCAACTGAGCTGGGAATAGAACTCAAGTATAGAGCCGGGGAGGGTGTGTCACTGCAATTTGCCAAATCAGAAAAATTGGAGNTTAATGGTATTTAGTTTGCATATTAATTCAAGTTCAGCAGCTTCTCGTTGGAGTCTGTTGAAGCTTCAAAAACTGACTCCAACGAGAAGCTGCTGAACTTGAATTAATATGCAAACTAGATACCATTAACTTAGGTTTGAACAGAGACTGGGAATGGCTCGGTCATTACACTAATTGAATCTATTTCCCCATGTTGAAGTAGCCTCACACTTTTGTGTCAACTGTCCGAAATAGGCCATCTTGATTTTCACTTCAAAAGTTTTTCTCCCCTGCTGTTAATAGCTTCTCTTAATTAATTAGCCTCTTACAGTTGGTATGGCTACTTCCACCTTCTCATGTTCTCTGTATGTATGAATATCTTCTTACTGTATGTTCCATTCTATGCATCCGAAGAAGGTGGCTGTAGCCCACGAAAGCTTATGCTCAAATAAATTTGTTAGTCGCTAAGGTGCCACAAGTACTCCTGTTCATTTTGCTGATACAGACTAACACGGCTGCTACTCTGAAAGCTGTTTTCACCAGAGTTCTGATGGAACACCACCCGCCATCTCCCATGATGCACTAGCAGTCTGTGACTTCCTTGATTCATCATGCCCCTCAGTCAGAGAGGAGATTTCATTGCATCATGGGAGACGTAGTCTGGCCAGGGAGCCCGGCCCATAGGAGAGAGTGGCATCCAAACAGACAAGAGAAATGCAGTTTAATGTTGAACTCACTCAAAACAAAGCATTCAGGTCAGTTCAACAAACTGAAATACTTTGAATAGGGTCAATACAACCCAAAAATAAATATTTTGATTTTTTTCAACCATAAATAAATAAACATCAGCAAAATGAAAAATTTCTGCTGAAATTTTCAGTTTTATAGAAACTGCGTTTTGGGTCAAAAAAATCATTCCAGTGGAAAATTCCCAACCATCTCTACTTATAGATGTTATCTATGTATTATTGGTAATGACAGACCATAAGTCGCTCAGATACTAGGCTGGTAGTACAGTGATGACAATGGTAGAAGAACCTGTATAGAATAGAATAGATGCAAGGTCTGTCATTCTCAGAGTAGAAATGTGCTGTGTCGGCACTGAAGTGTGTTAAGAAATGTCCCATAATGTGGCATAACTTTATTTTCAAGGATTTGTGTTGGGGGATGTCACACTTTTCCAGATGAAGTTTCTGTTTATGAAATATTATTGTTAAAGGGAAGGGTGTTCTGATGTTCCTATGCTTATGTTGCTTTCACTCCTGCCTTTATTTGAGGAAAGACATCTCACAGCACATGAGAAAAGCACAAGGGGTGAGCTGGGAGAGAATTTATTTCCACACAGAAAGCATTTTTCTGTAAATAGGATCCTGGAAAGGCTACAGGGGCACCAAGGAACATATCAGCATCTGTGTGTGGAGGTGTAAATAGCTTCTCAGATAGCAGGGAGAGTTCTGGCCTGTGCCTGTAGCTGATGATGAGTTGAGAGTGAATTTTGCAGGGAATGCGCTTTCCCAATGGTGAGCCCCACAGAGTGTGAATTGACAGGCTCAAGGCCTGTTCTGATAGGCCCAGTGCGTGGAGAACAGGCATTTGCTTCTAGTCATGAGGAAACATGGAGACTTCCCTTCTATACTGAATAATCTAATCCTGAGTGCTCATTTTCCCTTCTTCAGATCATGTATTTTCATTACTTCCAAGGTGCCCAGCTCAGATCTTTGGTATCTGGGAAAAAACTGATATCATGGAACCATTTCAGGAAACAAATTCTTTCTCCATTTTGTCCAATATATTTTAATAGCAACAGTTTGCTCTTCTGGAGCACTTATTATACAGACACTCAAAGGGTTTTACAGAGGGAATTAATTAAGCCTTTTAAGATTCCAGCCAAGGCTTACTGTTCCAGTTAGATCCTTTGTTATTCCCATTGCACAGATGGAGACATGGAGAGGTCACACATGGAGTGGAGCTGAGCTGGCAATGGAAGCCCTGGGTTCTGATTCCAATACGTGTTTCTCAAAGGATGGGGAGGAGCCCAGAAGGATTAGCCGGAGGGAGAGGGGGGGCATGGACAAACGCTACTATTGTTCTCCAGAGCCTCAGACGTCATTTAAAATAAAAAAGTTGCTCTGGTTGCAAAAAGCACATTCAAAATGTGACAAAGTATAACTGATACAGTGATGTCTGCCTGAATTTGCCTCAAACAAGAGGTCTGAGGCTGGCTGTCATCTGATCCACTAGGGATGTCATTTGGATTCTTGCACATTAGGTCAGTTTCTTGGCTTAGGTACCTAGAGTGCCAGCCACCTCAAGTCTAAACAGCCCCCTCCTGTCTGCTATCCATTAAAGGTACCTGGGATGCACCAGAAGAAGGCTCATGGCTTGGTCATTGTCCCTGCCAATATTTGGCCTGGCAGCAAGATCTGCTAGCAGAAAATACACTCACCCTTTGCAACTCAATATCCATACCAAATTGGATCATGCCCAGCCTAAAAAGGTCCATGCCAGCCGTTTGGGAACTTCAGCTGCTGCGAAAAGTTGGGGATGAAAGAACAGATTGTTCAGCATGAAAACAAGAGTGGACATTGGAACATAGAATGTGAGAACCCTACGTGAATGCAGCAAAGTCAGAATGTTAATTGACAAACCTGAAACTAGAGCTATATCCTTTGTTGTTGTCCCAGACTATTAGAGAGACAAGGTGGATGAGGGAATATCTTTTATTGGACCAGCTTCTCTCCTTTTCCATAGACATTCTTGGGATTTGTGCTGAACTTTTTAGAAAACGCCTGCGGTTCTTTGAAAAGCTATAGGTAAGTCTCTTCATACTTAAGGAGCATTAAACTATAAAGGAAACATGGTCCTGTTACTATAATACAAGTCTATGAACCCACAACAGATGCAGAAGACAGTGCCATTTTTACAATGAACTCTAAGTGGAAATTGAAGCCACATTCAAGTCCCTTAAAAACAACAAGGTACCTGGTCCAGATGGCATACTGCTTGCAGTGTTAAAACATGACAGAAGAGGCATGATTATGTTCCTTTGCAAACTATTTAACCTCATTTGGATGAAGGGTGAAAGCACTGAAGATTGGCAACGCTCAGTCACTGCGTCACTCTTTAAGAAAGGTGATCTGACAGATTGCAATAACTAGAGGGATATGTCTTATTAGCATTCCTAACAAGGTATTCTGTAGAGTGATTCTTGGCCAAATGAAAAGAAGATCAGAGGAAATCAGTTCTGAGTCACAAGCTGGCTTTAGACCTGGCCGCTCCACCATTGATCAGATATTTGCTTTCGTCAAATCTTGGCAAGACATACAGTGTTCAACATACCCCTATTTTGAACATTCATTGACTTTAAATAAAATCATTTGACTCCATTAACAGAGAGGTTCTGTGGAAAGTACTCAGGTGGTAGTGTTTTAGCAGCAAGCTGATTCAATACTGCATAGGCTGTATAGCAGAGCTTGGCATGCAGTAAAAGTCAGTAGTGGTTTGAAGTGAAAACTGGAGTTAAACAGGGATACATACTCAGCCCAATAGCTTTTGCTCAGAACACATCTTGTCCAGCTCCCTTTGTAACATTGATGAAGACTGCATGTCATTGGGGTAAAATATCAATCCCCTTGACTTTGCAGACAATATCATAATGATAATGCCTACAGTGGAATGCAACCAAGAAGCAGCAAGTAACCTGCACACAACAGCCAGAGAACAGGGATTATAAATGAATGAGCAAAAGACCAAACTAATGGTAACAACAAAATTAAGAATCAGGCCAAATTAGTCATTAATGGTGTAGACATCGAGCAAATAGACAGCTTCTGCTACTCGGGTTCCACCATAACAAGACAACTGCTGTGAAGATTATATCAACAAGTGGATGTCAATGATGGAGTCATGGCAGTCTTTCCTAATGGTTAGAGCAAGAGCTTGGACTACCAATTGGAGCTGGATCCTGACAGGAAAGATTCAGGAATCAGAAGGCCAAGGGGCACAAGCCAAAGGGTTAAGCGGAGTCATAGTCAGAAGGCAGAGCTGAAGGTCAGTGCCCAGAATCAGAAGCCAGGTACAAGCTGGGGTTAGAGCAAGGCTAGAGGCAGCAGAGGCCAGGACAGAACCAAGCACAGTTGCAGGCTTGGAATGTGTTGAGCAGCCACTGGACTCTGCTGCTGCTGAGTTTAAGTATCAGCTTGCTGACTCCTGCAACCAATCAGGTGGTACAGTCAATCTGACAGCTTTTATAAGGGCCAGCTGTGCTCATCAGGTGGCCAGGAGACTGGCTCTGCTACAGGCTGACCCCTGCCAGCAGTGGTTAAATAAAAATATTTGGAAGCTTAAATCAGGGTCCATGACAGCTAAAACCAGATGATATACAATGCTCATTGTACCCACACATGGGTACTGACAAAGCACCAGGAGCAAAAGCTGCAAACATCTGAAATGAGGTGCCTGCGCCATACTTTAGGTATGAAAAGGCTAGATAGGCTAAGAAATGAGCACATCTGTAGAAGGTGCCAACGACAGTGGTTTGACCTCATACTGACTACCTAAAATTGTTCTCTGTGGCAGAGTGCATGATGGGAGAAGCTGGGCACAATCACTGAGGAGACAGTGGTATAACATGGTACATAAAATCATCCAGCCAACCGCCCAGCAAGCTAAAATGGTGGCTCAAAACAGACATGGCTGGAATCTGCTCATAACCTTGGCCCTACCCAAGTTGGGAAACGGAGATGATGATGATGAATAGCTGTGAGTTGTAAACTGCCCTGTTCATTTCCAGAGACAGTCAAAAAATGCCAAAATTGTCAATTTTTTAAAAGATTTCACATTTATTTGATTTTTTTATTAAAAAACTGAAAACCAAAAAAAAATTCAAGTTTTGAAAACAGAAATCATTTACCAACATCAGTTTTCAAAAACTGTACATTTTTTGGTTCACTTTCAGTTTTTCTGTGAAAAACTAAAACCTAATTAAAAAATAGATTTTTTTTCTCAGTTTTCTCTGAACAAGAATTTTCAGCCAAAGTTCTTTACCGAAACCCAGAAAAAATTATTGAAAAAACAGAAAATGTCAACAAAAATGAAAATTTTATGTGAACATTTTTTGGTTTGATTATAAACCCAGTTTTCACACACACAAAAATGCTTTGATGGAAAAATTTTGACCAGCTCCATTCATTTCAATGGGCACCAACTCATGTAAATGATGGTACTTTAAATGTCAGCATTGTTAATTGTTTCATTGCTCACCAAAGTGTGTAAGAAAAGAAAGAAAGGATCCTATTATAAGGCTCTGAAGCAGTGTTTAACAAAGTGTGTATCATGGTGGAGAACACAAAGTACTAGCCAGAGAGCACTGCAGATATACACAAACAGGGCTTGGCTTTTAACCTTTAGTCCCGTGGTTTGAGCACTCACCTGGGATGTGAGACACTCAGGTCCAAATGCCCAGCCTAGAGCAAAGACTTGAATACAGGTAGCTGTCCCCAGGGTTCCCTAGCCAGCAGGCAATATGCTAGTCTGAGATTGGGTGGGCTCCCTCAGTCTTACCCATTGAAGTCAGTGAGAGTTACTCTGTAGCCCCATGGTTAGGGCAGTCAGCTGGAAGGGGGAAGGCAATCAACCTGTCTTCCCGGCTCCAATCAATAGTCTCTAACATGTTTATGTGCTGAACTTTGTAGCACTTTCTGGTCTCCTGGACATTTTTACGAGTGCTCAGTGGTTGCCCAGTCCATCACAAACCATAAAGGCCCCATGAGTAAAAATGAACCAGACTCAAAACTTGTCTTTGCAAACTATTTGTGAATCAGTTTGTTGTTTTTTTTATAGTCACTCAGTTCTCCTGTGCACGTCAATGTCACTCTGCTCTTCCTCTCTCAAGCTCTGGTGTCATTTGGGGGTGAAGAAGCCACATGATGCAGGCTAGTGCTTGTGGGTGGAGATTGTGGATGTTGGGAGGTCTCACCTTTACAGAAGGCATGAATGGGGGATTGATTGCTGCTAAGGTGTGGCATCCTCCTTCAGACACAGCACAGAGCTTTGGCTCCAGTTTGGAAGAAAGATTTATGGATCGTCCATGCTGCTCCTCATGGACCCTCCCACCCAGCCCACCCTTTATGAAAAAGTCCTATTAAATTTCACAGAGAACAGGGAGCTTCCTAGAGAAGTATTAAACCAACCCTTTGAATCCTGTTGCAGGGATAGGAATCTCTGCAAACTCCATAGGGGTTTAGAGGCACTCCTCTAGGCATCACTATGCTCTGGTGATGAGCAGGACACGTAGGCCTCTATTGGTTTCATCCTGTGAATTCTAACTTTTCTATCAGGGCCCAATAGTTTTGGTTAGTTGAGCCAATCGGGCAAGACTAGTATGGTTTCAGGTTTCCTAAGGGAATAGCGCCCAGCTCTAGCCCTGCCCACATGAGTGGCCATTATTGCTTATCTCATTGATTCATAGACTACAAGGCCAGAAGGGACCATTCTGGTCATCTCGTCTGACCTCCTGTATAACAGGCCAGAGAACCTTGCCCGTGATGCCAGCATCAAGCCCATCATTTCTATGTGAGCCAGAGAAGATCTTTTAGAAAGACGCCCAGTCTTGACTTAAAGACTTTATGTGATGGAGAAAGATCCATCTCATGGTGCTTCTGACAAAAGCTGGGCTGTTTATCAATTTGTTCTGGCCATGCTTCAAGTGGGGTAATTACAGCACATTCCCCAGCCGCTCCAGCTGCTAATGGTCCAGGGGTTTCTCTTCCTTTTGCAAAATGTATAGAGCTGCTGTGTCAGGTTGCACAGCTCCCTGGCTAAGGCTGGCTAATTTCAGATGTGGCATAGTGGCTGGCATTTGTAAAAGGCTCCTGCACAGATGCACAAGAGGGTGAGGGGGCAGGGACCTTCTCCCATTCCATTGCCTCTGTATAGCTGGCTACCCTGAATCCTGGGAGGCAGCACAACCCTGGTCCCCTGCTGGTGCACCCCTGGGCACTATCAGTCTGAGAGAGACGGGCAAAGAGCTTAGCACCAACCAGCAGAGCTAGCTGGGTGCAGAAGCCCTCCACATCCATTTCCCAGGGATCCCCAGAGGAATTTAGGCTGAATTGCCCCAGGCCCTCCCCCCAGTTCATGGGGTGGGATCTTGCCCAAGCCTGGAACATGCCTGGAGATCCTTTGGGTGAAAGGCACTGTATGTATGTCAGGCATTAAATGCTATGAGGCCAAACCCTCCACTCGTCTTTTAACTCCAATGACTTCAGTGGAGCTAGACATCTGAACACCTTGGTCCATAGCTGGGCAAAACTCTCAATGAAGTCAGTGGGCCCCGTGCTGAGGTCCATACTCAGCATATTTTTCAGACTGGATGAGGTGTACATTTTTCAAAGTGAGGATAATTAACCACTGGTCATGGAGGATTTTCCATCACTGACAATCAAGATTCACTGTTTTTCTAATAGATCTGTTCTAGGAATTACATTGGGGCCATTCTCTGGTCTGTGTGCTATAGGAGCCAGACTAGATGATCACAATGGTCCATTCTGGCCTTAGAGCGTGTGAATCTATTAATAAAATCTCCCACGGATTTGCTTGGCAGCATTTCCCGACTAATTCCCCCTCCCTGCTCCCCCCTCCCCCCGGGTCTGGCCCAATGGCTCTGATGCATTATTATTATCATTGCTTTTGCATTCCTAGTATAATGGTCTCCTCGCAAATCTCATTGTAAAGACACCTCAGCTCCTCCCAGGCTCTGGTTCATGCAGTGAAAGCATCTGTCAGAGACACTCTCTCCACTCCTCCAGCGCTGTGCCAGGCTCTTTCTTCCAGCAACGCTCCAGTTGTTCCTCTTTGACCTCTGAGGACTATAAGGAAAGGAGGAGATCTATTTTCCGCCCTGCACAAGCCGCTGTTTTGGAAGGAAAGAGTTGCATGGATGCAGCAGCTGTTCCTCCAATATTCTATTGCCAAAGGTTCCCAGCTACCCCAGCCACTGCATCCCTGCCAGACTCTGCCTTTAGAATTAAGCCTACATTTTATTGAGTGTTAAAGGAAGGATTTCAAGTTACCAAACAAAACATGTTAATCTTCTTCACATTAATGGACTAGGGGACAAATTCCGCAGCTCTTTCTATGTCTGGCACTTATCTCCATCACTGCAGGATCTGAGTGCTTCTCCTGTGTTTATGCATTTACCATCACAGCCCCCTGTGAGGTAGGTGCTAGTAACCCCATTGTACAGACTGGGAACCGAAGCACAGAGGAACGAAGGGGAAGCGTGCACTGCCGGTAGAGCTGTGATTGCAGCCCATGTAGACATACTGAGCTAGCTTTAATCTGGCTAGCTTGGGTACTGATAGCAGTGAAGCCATGGCAGTATGGATTTCAGCGCAGGCTAGCTCTGGGAGAAATTACCCAGGATTCCAGGTGGACTTGTACTGCCCATGCTGCAGCTAGATCTGCCACAGCTACACTGCTATGGGACCCGAGCTAGCCAGACTGCAATGTAGGCATACCCTGAGTGACTTGCCCACGCTCACACAGGGAGTGTGCAGGGACTCGAATCCATGTGTCCCAGGTTCTAGGCTCATGCCCTAACCACTGGGCAGCCTTCCTTTCTTTCCTTGCCCTTCGCTATGTCTCTTGCAAGGCCGAGAGAAGAGAAGAGGGCATTATGCCTTTGAAATATAGTGAACTACCCCCTAGAGTCTGAATGAGGCAGTGGGGAGGACCCTGAGGGTACGTCACACTGCAACCAGGAACGTGCTTCCCTGCTCGGATGGACAGATATGCGCTATCTCTGCTCGATCTAGCAGGCTAAAAGTAGCAGGGTAGCCAGGTGCAGCGGCTTGCACTAGCCACTCGAGTCTGTACCCAGGAGATCCAGATGGGTCTGCACTCAGGCGGTTAGACGTAGCTGCCACCTGGGTGTAGCTGGGTGGTCCCCCGCTCCTGCCCTGAAGGGCTTAAGACAGCCCTGGGACAGGGCTGTGGCAGGGGAAAAGCTGGGCTGATTGGGGAAGTGGCTGCAGCTGGGCCATGCCCCAATCAGGCCTCAGCTGACCTGTATAAAAAGGCTGTGAGCCTGGCTGCAGGGAGCTAAGGACAGAGTACCTGAGTGGAGCAGGGCTGGGGAAAGGCAGAGGAGCTGGGGAGCTCTAGCCTGGAAAGCCCCAGGCTGCGGCCTAGCAAAGGCCAACAGGTACTGGGGGTTGCAGAGGGCAGCCCAGGGGTAGGCCAAGGCAGCAGGTCCAAACCCAATCTGGCCTATGATGAGTGGCTGACACTGCAGTCTGCCCCAGGGCGCGGGGGGCTAGCTGGTGACTGGCAGTAGCCTACGACTGAGGCAAGGTGGGGATTCCCCTGGGAGGGGGAGACCCAGAGAAAGGGGCACCGGGGTCCTGGGAGGGACATGGGCCAGTGGCAAGCGGATCACCAGCCTGCAGGGGGCACTCCAGATGCTGGGAGAGCTAATTCCCTGTGTTGTTCAGATGCTACCGGTGTGGTGCTTTGCTTTCTCCTTTGTTGATATCACTCGGCTGCGTGTGTGTGTTCCCTCTGTGTGCTGCCCCAGCTCTGTACAGATAGCTGACCCAGCAGACCCGAAGAGAACCCCCAATAACCACAGAGTCCAGTAAGATGCAAAGTCACGTTGACTAGGTTTATTGCGATCTTGGACACAATTGTAGTTCCCTGTAGGTTTCTTAGCCTAACTCAGGGCATACTACAAGAAAGTGCCTCTTGGCAAGGACCCGGCTTAGTGGCGGGACTTTCCACTCCCCCTACGGCCGGACACGGACACCGCCCCAGGGATACATTCATATACACAGGTACAAACAAATTACACATCACTCCTGACGTATTAAGGTGCAACCCTTCTACGCAGCAAGGTACAACCCCTCTACGTAGTAAGGTGCCGCCTCTCACCTTGTACAGATTGGTTTGATCAAAACAACTCTCTCCATCATTTTACCCTTTTGCCCCTGTCATTGGGATGGGTCGGCCTGTTCCATGTTCTCTGTGTGGAATGTCTACATGATATCTAGTGTTCTGTACCTTTTAGGTATGTATCTTCTTGCAGCATTAGGCCTTTCCTTGCCAGCTTCTGTGAGCAGGGCCTGCCTCTGGCTCACAGCTTAACTTTGCTTTATGCTTAGCAAAGTCTTGACCATTACTTCAGTTCAGGCCTAAGGCCTCATACTGGGCCTTTATCAGGGCCTTCACTTACTACACCCTGGACAACCAGCAGGAGGTGCCGCAGGGGTGAGTCCGACCCGTTACACTGGGCTACCCTGAGCTACTCTATTATTTTTAGCGAGCAAGCATAAGTCTGTCTACACGTGCTGGGAAGCAAGCTCCCTGCAGTAGTGTAGATGTACCAGTTGTGACATCTGTGCAAGGGCTGCAAAGAGCCGCAGAGCTGTCTAGGAGCTTAGGGCGAGCAGGGCGACACCCAGACATGCCCCCTGCTAGTTCTGCTGGCATTGACCCCTGCCCCTACACACACACGCTTCTCAATGCTGGAAGCAAGATTACAGCGCCCCCTGCAGAAGTGCATTTGGGGGCATGGGAAGGCCTGCTGCCCTCTCCTTAATCTAGCCCACCAGTGCAGGGAGCAGCACAGCTCCGAGCTGGCTCAGGGAGTGCTGGGGTCAGCAGAATTTCTGACTGAACAGGAACTGCAGGAATTAGCCCCCCTGGTATTTTTCAGTTCTCCTGCTCTAGGAGGCCATTTGGGGAGCTGTGCTCTCTGCGTTGCTTTACACTGTTCCAAGGTGGATTTGATCTGTCAAAGATACAGTGGTGGGTGGAAGTAGGCCAGGGCTGCCTAGGGGGACGATGACATCATCGTCACAAATTCTCGGGCAGAAATCACACAGGATTACAAGCAAACCTGCCCCTTCCCCGATCAAAGGGTGGGGGCTCATTTAGAGAGTTGAATCTGTGCTGCATCTGAATTACTGGCCGTGGAAACCCGCAGAGCACCCGCCACACTGGACACAAACGTCCCTGCGGCTCCCTCATTGGATTTGGGCTTGGCTCTTTGGGGACATTGGTGCAAATCAGGACAAACTCCATTCAGGGCAGTGGAGATTCAGAAGTGGAAAAGTGGCGGGAGAGGAGACCTGGGTCTTTCATGCAGTCCAGGGCTTTTGAGTAAAACAATTCCCATCCATCACTGAGATGAGCCCTCTTCTGAGCTTGTCTCTGACAAAGGGGCAGCTCTGTGTGGCAGTTCCCAGGCTGCAGGTGGCCCCAGAAGCCATTCAGGTTAGCAGCAAAGAGGATCACCTTCCACGTGAGAATCTCACTGTCTTTGCATCAGAGGGTGATTATTTGAATTCTACTGTGCCTCTTTTTCTGCTGACTTTGTAGAATTAGGTTTCCCCCAATGAGCTGATTGCTGAAGGAAAGGGGCAGAGGCAACCCATGGCAGGGCTTATTTAATTCCCCTCTTGTGTTTTCATAGAATCATAGAAATGTGGGGTTGGAAGGGACCTCAAGATGTCATCTAGTGCAGCCCCCTGGATTAAATAAACCTACATCATCCCCGATAGGTGTTTGCCCAACCTGTCCTTAGAAACCGCCACTGAGCGGGATTCCACAACCTCCCTCGGTGACCTGTTCCAGTGCTTAGCAATCCTTAGAGTCAAAGAGCTTTCCTAATGTCAAGGGAATCTCCCCACAGGGGAAAAGGTCACTGCGGTTCTAAGAGGATGAGAACTTATCACCTGTTATCTGTAATCAGAAGATCTGATACGTCCTTAGCAAAAGCCAGATAAACTGGGCTGACTGACGAGTGAAAATCCTTACTGCTGTGAGAGCTGGTGCATGGCTGCTTGACCAGGACTATAGTACAACAGGGCTGTGTTGGAAGGATTTCCATGCCAAGCATGGCAGAGTCAATCCCACTAGAAGGCCGCTCTCAGCCCAGTTTTGCAGGCTCACGGGAGCTCAGAGGGCAGCACTGAGCCTGTGCTGGTCTACAAAGAGAAAGCAAACAGCCTGGGATTTCCCTCTCCGCTGACACCATTTCTCCCCTGCCTGGAGCTTCTTTCTGCCATTGGCAAAGCACAAGAGATACCAATTGCAGTTTTAAAAATCAATGAAATACTATTTCGCCTACAGTAGGAGAATGGAATAGGCCACTGGGGGGCTCCGGGCCTCCAGAACAGCTTTCTCCAGGACTGCTCTAGTCCCCTTTTCTATTCAATGACTATTCTGCCTGTGTCTGTGGCACCCTGGTCCCCTGGCACCACCAACCCCTGGAAACAATCCTGAAGGAGCCCTGAAATGCCTGAGGCCCAGATTTCCCAAAGTGCTGAGTGATTTTGGGTGCTCGCCTGGAGACACCATAAAGGGGCCAATTTCCACCAAGGGCTGAGCACCCAACTTCTGAAAACAAGGCCCCTTTAAGGAATCTCCCATTAGGCCCCCAAAGAGGGAGGTCCCCATAATCCTCAGTCACATTGGAAAATCTTGGCTTGAGAATTGGGCCAAAGGCCTCAGGCTAGACAGCAATGACTGAACCAGAGCAGCAAATCCCTTGAGGTCTGTCCACCCCAATGGCTAGCGCACTTGGTGAAGGCGATTGATTATCTACACGCTCTGGCCGGATTGTGCCCCAGGGTGCAGTCTCCAGCTCACCCCATGCAGAAGCTGGGGTTGGCCGATGTTATAAAGCCTGGGGCCGCTGGTGTGGTAACAGCTGATTTTTTTTTTTTTAATGTGGAGCATAATGATCATTTGAAAGTTTTCCTGTAAAAACCATGTCATAGGCAGTGCCATGGCATGTATTACAGCCAGGTGTGGGCATAGCTCAGTGACTGGGAAGGTTATTAGTGAATCCATTTTTGATTAATGAAAGCTGGGCTGTGAAGCTGCTGAATGGGCAATTGGTTAAAAAAAATTGACAGCTTTTTCTGGCCCTTCCTCCTCCTAACCCCATCATCTCCTGTTCCATCCCTTCCCACCTCTTTCCCTCCATCTAATTCCCTCATTCCATCTTTCACTCCCCGTTACCTCAGATCAGCTCCTCCCCAGAATGGCTGCAATCCATTGTCCATTTATATTTTGTTTCCCAACTCAGTTGGGAAGGAGCAGCTGGGATTCTTGCCCCAGATCAGACACACTGAGCACGAGTCCATGAGGGTGATATTGGGAGATCAGAGCCCTCTACAAGCCCAGTCTCGGGGATACTTCACTTTTGTTCTTTCTTATTTTGTTGTTTTTCATTTACTCTGTAATTAGAGTCACGGAAGCTGAAAGTAGATGACTGTTCCTGCCGTATGGAGAATATAGCAAGACACTGCATGATTAGGGAGAGAGAACACTACAACAATTGTACACATTAGACGTCCATCAGCAATCCCAGTGCAGGGACTGGCATAACTTTAAAATATTTGAAGGCTTGTATAGTAAAAGCTGTTTTATCCAGGTTGTTGGGAGACTGGGGGCCTGTAAGTGAAAAATGCGTTAACTAAGAGGGGGGAGTTTGGGTGCAGGAGGGGGTGTGGGGCCAGAAGGGGGTTGGGGCACGGGAGCGGGTGTGAAGCGCGGACTCTGGGAGGGAGTTTGGGTGCAGGAGGGGGCTCGGGGCAGGGGGTTGGAGCGCGGGAGGGGGTGCAGGGTGCCGGATTCAGGAGGCGTTCACCTCAGGCGGCTCTACACAAGCAGGGTTCTGTCCTGGCTGCTCCTAGGCGGAGGCACGGCAGCCGGCTCTGTGCACTTCCTCCGCCCGCAGGCGCTGCCCCCGTAGCTCCCATTGGCCGTGGTTCCAGCTAGTGGGAACTGCGGAGCTAGCACTCGGGGTGCGGTGGGAGCAGCGCGCAGACCCGCCTGCCATCCCTCTGCCTAGGAGCAGCCAGGACAGGTCGCTGCTTGCGGGGAGCCGCCCGAGGTGCGCGCCCCCCAGATCTGGCTCCCCACACTCCAACCCCCTGTCCTGAGCCCCCTCCCACACCCCAATTCCCTGCCGGCCCCGCACCAACCGGAGTATAAACCAGAATTCAATGAAGATCAGAAATGCCAGTTTATAGAGCTTTCCAGTTGGTGAAGTGCCGGATAAAACAGCTTTTACTGTATATCAGTAAGTGTGACGATCGCCCTCTTGGCCAACACACCAGGGACTGAGCCAGGGATCTCTAGAGCTAAAGGCATGAATTCTCACAGCTTGAGCCAAACTGGGGGACGCAGGGAGGTAAGAGACTCATATCCTCTATGGATCAGGCATACGGGGGACCCGTAACACACTGATGAGTGGGTTACATAGACCCTCGGCGTCACTGCGCTCTGACTAGCTAAGACAAGTCCATTTCAGTGCCAAACACTGGAAGAGGACCTGGTTAGCAATATATCACCGTACTACCTACTACGTACAGTACAGAGGAGGCTGCCAAATGTGGAGTCAGAATTGAAGCTACTGTCATATCCCATCCTGAGACAGCGGCGCTGTACTGACTAAGGAGTGTGGGCAGAGAAGATGGCATGTGGCTAATAGTCGGCTTGGAATACAACTCCGCGTGCTGACATTCTCTCAAATGCCACAGACTGTTGCTCACTGTGATGCAACCCTGACCACGCCTGTCACTCGCAATCCTACTCAAACAAGACCAGATTTCTTTGGAACCCAGCAAATACCAGCAGGCTTCCCAAAATCTGTCCATTCGCGCTGAATCCAAAGGAAGATACTGAGGGTCACAGAGATGATGCGGGAGGAGGATTAGTCAAGGGGCATTATTGTGATTCAGCTGTCCTATTACCACATCTATTGGCACTTCTAACCATCCCCCGCACCTACACACACTCTGGTGCCAGAGTGAATTGGATCCAGGCAGAGTGGGATGCTTAAAAGCCAGGACTGTGAATCCTGGTGGCCAAGGGTTCACAGCGAGCCCAACTTCTATTAAAAGGAAAGAAGAGTGACTTCAAAACATGTTTTCCCCCCTCCACCAATCTCAATATGAGCCAGTCGCGGAACCTGAAGCCAAGTGGTTGCCATGGCCACCCATGCATTGCCAACTGGTGATTTCCCTGGCCACTTCCTCTGAATGAGAGACTGGACCAAGCCTCCTGGCGCAAGCGGGTTCTAGGAACCGACCTGGCTGGAGGCTGCCTCAGGGCCTGACTCATCTCGTTTACACTGGTGTAAATCCAGAGCCTTTGAACTTCTCCAGCTCTGGCTTTGATTTTGGCCAGTGCCTGCAAACTGAAGCCATATGGGAGGTACTGAACCCAGGTGCTCTCCAAGTATCACCTAGGAGCCTAACTGTGCTCAGACTCCTGTTACCCCCTGGTTAACCAGTTGATATACTCTATCACATGACCTGAACTAGAATTGGGCAGGATGCTACCTCAAATATGTCTATTCTTTGAAACATGGCTGGAGGGGCCTTTAATCTCCCAAAAGTCCAGGAGTGGGTCGGGGGTGGGTTTTGACGCATTCAGTGAATAACTGAAAAATATAGCGATACTTTTCAGATAAATCATTTGGTGAATATTTATGTATTTGGTCAGTCAGCTGTAGAGCTGGGCAGATATCTTTGATGAGAATATTTACAGATTACTTATTCAATAGATTTCATGGGTTTTGCAAGTGAACTACACAACAGATATTTTACAAACACTGACTCCTGTTTCCACCCAATAAACCCCAACACTGAGCCACATTCTACCTCCAAACCCCAACACTGACCCCCCTTCTATCCAAACCCCAACACTGACCCCCCTTCTATCCAAACCCCAATACTGACCCCCTTCTAACCTCCAAACCCCAGCACTGACCCCCCTTCTACCCAAACTCCAGCACTGACCCCCCTTCTAACCTCCAAACCCCAGCACTGACCCCCCCTTCTAGCTAATAAATGTCAGCCAACAAAAAAAGAGGTGATAAATAAATTGTAAACATTTGAAGCAAAATCTCTTCCCCAAGCAGGGTCTTTACCCAGGAGAGGGAGAAGAGCCATGAAGTCCACTAGGGGCTCGCTGTTGTTATTGATTTTACATAGACAGCGCCCAGATACTAAGGTGATGGCCAGCAGGATAAAACCCTACGATAGATGATCACAGCCTGTAGACCATGGGTGTTCCCTGATGGTCTGTGCTAGGTTTTCCCACACACAGGGAGCAGCCATTTACTCTCAGCCTGAATGCCTCTTCATTTAAATTAAGGAAAACAATAAAACAAGAAAGAACAAAAGCAAAGTCTCCACGGTGGGTGGCTCCTCTGTCACATGCCTAGCAGAATAGCGGCTGCCTCTGCAGACAGCAGAGTCTCAGAAATGTAAAGGTGTAGGTCACAGAAATCAATGTCTACAGCTGCGTACACCCAGCACTGAGACGGCCTGAGGCTGCACTTTGTACCCAATTATACTCTTTGTACCCAGCTGCTCACGGCTTCGGAAAGCGGCAGTACGCGGAGCCAGCTTCTCATTCCTTCAAACGGCGCCCTGGGGTTACTGGCTGAACGCAGGAGATGGGTGATGGCTAACAAATGTTTGGATTCCCCTGCCCTCCTGGGGGCAGCAGAGAGGCCCAGAGGGAGGGCGGAGCCTGTGGTTAGAAGGCTGGGAGGCCCCGATGCCCCAGGTGTCCTCTGGACAGAGCGTCGGCACATGGTGCTGTTCATTCACCCAGGTTACATGAGGCTTTGAGCAGCACTCGCTTTGATAATACAGAGGAGCCAGGGAGACATAGCAGCAGGGGATCAATGAGTGCTCAGAAAGGCTGAGAATCTCCACTGGGGCTTAACTTCAGCAGCCTGGAGTCCCTGACGTGGGGCCCCATCCCACATCCATTGAAGTCAATGGCAACTCCTTCCATTGGCTGTGGTCCAATGTGTGTATCGAATAACGGACTGGGCAGTGCTGAGTTGGTCTTCCAGGATTTTTTGCAGTGTGTAAAATATTGTTTAACAACATTTAGGTTTTTCAGATATGGTTTCAGGTTTGTAAAAAATGTGCTATGCCTCATGCAAGCTCTCCGGGGCAGAGGCTGAGCTGTGGGGGGCAGTGTGCTCCTGCAGCTCAACCACGGGTGTGATCCTCAGCTCTGCCATTACCTTGCTGTGTGACTCCTGCCAGTAACTTTTCATTGCTCTGTCCTTTGGACTCCCCTTCTGTGAACTGGGGTGAGGATACCTTTGTAAAGTGCTTTGAGATCTACACATTACAAGTGTTATTATTCCATTCGCTGTAAAGAGCCGTGTTCTCTGGTGGCACCGCAGAAAAAAAATCATAAATATCTGTAAGGTGGTTTGAGGGTATAAAGCACCCGGGACTTCAGCATTTTGACATGTCTAATCTGAGTGATGTGGAGGACCCCACGAGGCTCTTAAATCCAGCTGTCAGCCATCAGCTGGTAACAGCAGTAATTGGGGACAACGTCTGGATGGGTTTCTGCACACATAACCTGGGGAGGGAAGAAAATAGCCGCAAGGAGCAGCTGCATCCACATGAGACAGGTTTCCACAGCTCCTAGTAGCTCAGCCATGGGGAGGGTCCGATTGGTTCATTTGTTTGCTGCACTGCTCTACAGGGAGGGTAGGAATCACACAGAGGGGCTCCAGTTTCTTCACTTCCTCTCCTCCCCCCATGCCTGCTCTCTATCCGATTCTCACCATTCATCCCTTCCATCCACTTGCTCATTTACAGTCCAGCTCTCTGCCCCCTCCCCCCTCACTCCCTGCATGTCTCAGAGTCCTGGCTGCTCACCGTAGTGACCAGACGAAGTTCCCCCAGCTGTAGAGCTCACGGAAGGAGACAGATGGCTCCCTTCCATCTCATCAGCTATCGCCACTGCATCCTCAGCACCGCTAGCTCTCAGCCACTTATGCCTGTGCAACCCCCCCCCCCCCCCCGAAGGCGATGGGGCTGCACAGGTGTCAGGAGGGTGGGATATTGGACTGTGTAAGCGCTGGCGCTGGCAAGGACATGTGAGAAGCGTGAGCTGGACTCTCACATCCCAGATGAGTTGGCAGCATGAGGAAAAAACCATCTTCTCTTTGTAAATGGAGCATGTTTGCTCTGCAGTCCCTGGTGGACAGTGAACATGGAGCCTTGTGCTATNTCTGTCTGGGGATTGGTGCTGCTTTGAGCAGTGGGTTGGACTAGATGACCTCCTGAGGTCCCTTCCAACCGTGATATTCTATGATTCTATGTTTGCTCTGCAGTCCCTGGTGGACAGTGAACATGGAGCCTTGTGCTACCATCGCTCTAGATCACTCCTGAGAGGGGATCCACACCTCATAGAGAAAAATGAAATGTATTGCAACTGAGACGCCCAGGCCATGTGGAGGGACACCAGGCAGATCAAGGACTGGCTCCGCCTGGATAAACTGTTGCCTACAGATCATAAGGGGTCTGGTTACAGTCTTGGGTCTGGGTTGCTAAGCAGCTGCAGAACAGCCAGTGCATTGACTGAAGCTGGCCAGTGTCATGCAATGACATGACAAGAGAACTGGGGTGCTAGGCACAGTATTTACAAGCTGCTCTACAGCTACCCCCTTCAATGCTCTAGCCATCACCTTCCCTTCTCATTGTTTAACTGACTAGATACAGCTCGGTTCTCCTTCCTCTTCCTTTAGCCCAGTCCTGACTCGAGGTTCAAATGGACCCGGCACAGACAGGGAAGTGTAGGCCAAGGGGACTTGCTTTGAAACCTCACTCTGCGATTAATCCAATGCTCCCCTGTCCTCGCTGCACTCTTCTCTTCCTTGAGGAATGGGACGCTGCACAAGCCTGGCCTCGCTGTGCATGAGACGTGGCACCACTCTGCTTTCCCCAGCTCCGGCGACGGGAAGGGAGGCTTGTTCACAGAACACGCCGTGCTCTCACTCCTCGCGCCACTTGGCATTTCTAAAGGCTCCACTTTCAAGTTGTCACATAGAGACAAGGTGGGAAGCCCAGACTGCGTCGGAGAGAAGTGAGGCTGCAGCAGGCGCTGGCTCTCCTTTGGGATGGGAGGTGGTCGCTAGGGCTGCGAGGGGTTTCAGGAGTCTGAGCGTATGCAGCTTCCGCCCGCTGCTGTGGAAATGACAGTGCTCTGCAGAGCTGGTCAACAGCCCGTCTACTCCAGCATCCTGTCGCCAAGAATGGGCAGTGCTGATGCAGCAGCAGGTGTGAGCTCCACATGTTGCAATATTGCCTCCTGGTTAGAAATGTCCTCCTGACCCCCGTTCCTAGGGGACATCGCCTCCAGCCACGGTGGCAATTAGCAGTCCCAGTGGCAAGGCCAAGGAGTGAACAGTCCAGAAAACTAAACTACCCTCTTTAGGCAGAGATGATCCCTGCAGACGCATTGACGGGGCAGTGGGGGGAAGCTGCGTGGCCTTGCCTGTGTGATGTCTGTTCCAAGCCTATCAGGCACTTTGTGCCAGTGCTAAGTTCACGTAAAACAAAAGGACATCTTCAGGCCAATGCACCCAAACCACCATGTAACTGTATGCTCAGCATCCTGGTCTGATTGTTTAGCTTAGGTTCTTATCTGCCCCCCCCCCCGAATCACCCTAGTATCTGACACCCCACACCCCTGTGAGGTAGGGGAGGGGCATTACCCCCATTTTGCAAATGCACAGAGAGAGTGCGTGACTTGCCCAAGGTGACAGAGAAAGATTGTGGTGGAGGCTGGAGCAGGGACATGATCCCAGGTCATCCAAGTCCTACAGTAGTGTCCTAAACCCCAGGCCATCCTGCCTCACTAGCATGTATGCCCATGCCCACACTGTTTGCCTGTCATGCAAGCTACATTGATTATATAAACTTTCATTATGGTCAGCTGTCCCGTGCGCTCTCTGTGTAATAGGCTGAGCTCTGCTAGCTTCTGTCATGAGAACTTGCTTCCCAGTTGTTCCAAAACTGAGCTGACTTCAAAGGGTCTCATTGCCTGATTTCCTTGTCTGTCTTCAGGAAGGCTATTCAATCAAACCGGAGAGATGCCACAGCGTCGGGCATGGCTGTTTTCTCAAGGCAAATGTGTCAGGAAGATTCCAAGGTTGTCTCAAGACAGTTGTGAAATATCAAACACCCGTTATTATTTATATGTCGACAGCTCCAAGGTAACTAGCTGATTTTGGCTGCTCTCTTGAAGGAGTGGCAGACAACAGCAGAAAAGCCCAAAGAGCTACCTTCCGGGAACCATTCAGATTCCATAGAAAACTGAGGAGAAATAAACACAACACGTACTTAGCTGTAAAAGAGCCCAGGGAACTGCAAACACACCCAGATGTGGAGATCACCAGTGTCCAAACTCCATTCACCCAAGGCTCTGGGGTTAGTTATGTCCCCGAGGGATACGCGGATAGACTGAGGCTCAGAGCTTAGAAGCTTCAGGGTCCAGTTACCTAAGCACCTGAGCATGGCAGGGCTGCCCCGAGGGTAGAGCTAATCTGCAAACAGGCTCCTGGAAAGCATGGACTCCTTTCTGCGACTCTGACACAGAGCAGAATTTACCCTGTTGGCTCAATGGGCTTAGTCACAGCACTAAATAGTACACAAGGTGAGTAAGGGTTGCAGAACTGGGCCCCTTGGGAGCTCAGCTCTACAGGGAGGAAGTCAATAAGCTCTGCAGAATGGCATCTCCTGGGTTTCCAGAGATCCTAAAACCCCCCTGGACCTCTGGGGAATCGGGCTTTCCCTACACAGAGCAGGACAAACAAGCATTTGGGCCTGCCTCGCCGGTATTTCTTGGTCTCACAGGAACATAGGCATTGCTAGACTGTCTCAGCCCCAGCCTGTCTCTGAAAGTGGCCAGCACCACAAGCTTCAGAGGAAAGTCGAAGAAACCCTGCTGTAGGCAGAGGTGGGATAATCTGTCTCTAGGGGAGTCTCTTTCTAAACCTGATTAGTCAGCGATTGGGAGTGTTATAGCTCTTCTGTTAGCATTGGCTCTCCTCACTCTCTGGGTTTTCTTGTTACACATAAATCTCAGTGTGCAATATGAAATAAAACCTCTGGAACACAGATCTGGGTGAACAATTCATGGTAAGTCATTTATTTGGCACGTAGCTCCTTTTCTCCTGTTCACAAGTTGTCCATGGACAGATTGTGATTTTCTCACATTGATGATATTGCTCACCGTAGAATTTCTGTGAACAGTTCTTGGGCTGTCATTTGTTTGCAGGCTCTTAGCTGAGAACAATCCACATTCAAAATTTGAGCTGTTTTGATTTGGGCATAGGTCACATGGTATGTTTCTGCATCCTATGTCTATGCAGATGTTCTTCGTCTTTGCTCTGTCCTGTGTCTGGGTGGGTGACTCTTGTTCTATGTCTCCAAGCGCTCCTGCTGAGTCCCTCTTCCAAGCTGACACTCATGTCCTCCTTCAGTGTCTTGAACCACCTTTCCTTGGATCTTCTTCATAGTCTTTGGCCCATGACTACCAGATCTTGTACTCTCTGGCCAACATATCCTGTGTGTCATCATCTCACATGACCCAGCCATGTCAGTAGATCCTCCCTCAACTTTTCTGTGATGGAGGCTAAATGCATCCATCATTACATCATTTCATTGTGTAGCCTATCAGTTCTCATCTTACCCAGCATCCACCAGAACATTTTTATTTTGGCAGTGTGAAGTAGTTTTTTTCTCTCTTCCACATTGGCCAGCATTCTGACCCTTACATCATGGCTGACCTAATCATGGTCTTATACACTTTGCTCTTTAGTTTACTTGGCATATTTTTATCACAAAAAAACTCCCATCAACCATCTTCATTTACAATATATACATTTTATGTGGCTCCTAACATCCACATTCCTGTCATAGCTCAATGCTGAGTGAGGTATTTGAATTGTTGCATGGGCTTTAAATCTATACCATCTAGTTTTACTGGCTTCTCATGGTCCCTCTCTACAAAGCATTGCATGTATTCCATCTGTGATCAGCTGATATGAAAAGTGTTTCCTTCTAATGCAGCCCTCCATTGTTCTAGATCCCTTTCCAGTTCGTATTTATCTTCATGGCACAACATAATGTTGTCGGCGTAAGCATACTCCATGGAGTCTCTCCTCTAACCTCCCGCGTCACGGTGTCTGTTACAATCACAAATAAAAACGGACTTAGGACTGGTGCTTGATGTAGAGCTGCCTTCACAGTGAATAGCTCGCTATAGCCACAGCTCCTTCTCACCACTGTTGAACTATCCTTGTGCATGTCCATGATAGTCTGAATTTATGTCTCCAGAAGATTGACCACCGCAGGCACCACCCTATCAATTTTCTAGGGACTCTGTCCACAAACACTGAATGCAATTACTTATGTTTCTCTCTATACCTCTCCTGCAATATTCAGCTTGCAAACACCATCCATTGTTGACCTTCCTGGCATAAACCTGAATTGGTTGTCACTGACTTGATGCTCCAATTCCTCTTCTTAAAATGTGCTGTTTCGGTGAATGTTCCAGCCAGGAATCTCCTTCGCCAGAATAGCCCTGGAAACCAAACACATAAAGGGCTCAGATGCATGAGATTGTAAGCTGCTTGGGGGCAGGGAGCGTCTTGTTCTGTGTTTGTACAGCACCCAGCACAATGGGGCCCTAGGCTCTGAGGAGGGCTGCTGAGCACTACTGCAATAAAAATAATAAATGAGCACTTGAAGCAAACCCATCAAACATGTCTAATATAGATCCATCCGTAGCTGAGAAGCAGGCTGTTCCTTGAGAGGAAGACTTGTTCAGTGGTAACGGTATGCATGGGGGCTCAGAAGATCCAGGTTTGATTCTTTCCTCTGCCACATACTTCCTATATGACCTTAGTTAAGTCACTTAGGCCCATGTTTGTAAAGATATTTAGGAGTCTAACTTTAGTTGATTTCAATGGGAATTAGGCACCACAATATATTTAAAGATCTGATCCTTAGTCTCTAAGGCCCAGATTTTTAAAGGCATTTAAGTTGCTGCACTCAGCGTCACAATGCCTATCTGATTTAGGAGCTGTTGACTGTTGATGGAATTTAGACTGCTAAGGACATGCATCCCCTTTGAAAATGAGATTTAGGCTCCTAAACCAGGTAGGTGTTGTGACGCTGAGCATGGCAGTGCCCAGATAGCTTTAAAAATCTGGGCCTCTGTGCCTCCGTCGCCGCTCTATACAATGGGGCTAACAGCACATTCCTTCCTTGCAGGGGCATGGGGAGGGTAAGTGCATTAAAGATTGTGAGGTGCTCAGGAAATGGGAGCGAGGGACCAATAAGCATCTCAGATAGATTCAAGGCTTGTTTCTTTTTGTCAGCTCAACTTTAAATTTGCACGGAGAAAGGCTCATAGGATGTGAGGCCCTGGAAAGTTGGGCTCTGATTTAGCAAAGCACTTAAGCACATACTTAGCTTTAAGCACTGGCTTAAGCCCAACCCTGTTCAGCAGAGCAGTTAAGCATGTGCTTATCTGAACTGGAGCCTGAGCAGTGACTAGAATGCAGTTCAATAGCTCGCTGTCAAGGCTAATTCCCCACTCTGGCACTTCGAGTGCAGGAAGTGGGGCCCGCAAGGATTCTAAAAATTAATACTGGCCACTCCAGGCTTGTATTAAACTCCCAAGGTTACAGCTTCTCTCTGAACTTGGATTGGTAAATGCTACCACCACCCAAGTGCAGAACCCCTTTGAGAGCCCAGGAAGGTGCACTTGGGAATTCCTTCCGGTGGGGTACCCTCAAGCCCTTTCTCTCACGCACACACACACACACACACACACACACACACCCACACACACACACACACACACACACACACACACACACACACACACACACACACAAAGAGCTGAGAAAGAAAAACAAAGGAAATCAGCTGTTGCCACCAGCTAATTTAAACAATATGTGCACAAACCTCTTAGACACAAAAAATCCAATTCTGTTCTTAAAAAAGGTACATTTTAAGAGACTTTTTAACCCATTACAGGTAGAGCAATTAGAGAACAGCTACTAAGAGGGATTTTATAGTTACTGGCTGGCTGGGTGTCCATAAAAGGAAGCTACCCTCCCCCCCTCCCATGGCAGCTGGCGAGGGTGACTCAAAAATGAGCTGGTGAGAAACACTGCAAAGACAATTCAGAGAAGACTGCAGTGGAGCTGTAAGGACATTGAATGATTTTAAGCTGATGTGCATGAATGACTAGATCCCTTTGCTTTAATCTTCATGACCATATAAAAAGTGTCATTGGTATAATAGAATGACAGCATAATAGTTAATATAATGAATATACAGAGCACAATGCCTTTTTGTCTGAATGCTGCTTTATAGACAGTGAGAAGAGCAGGGTTTCCCTTGTGTGGATATAGACTGTTTCACACTGTCCCTCCAAGGAACTCAAACCAGATTCAAAGAGGAAAGAACAAAAAGGTTTAGCTGAATTCAGAACTCCCAGGAAATCGTGTTCTGAGAATTGAACTGGGAAGCGTTGGCAGGATGGTTCAATTCGGCTCTGGGAAAAGGTAGTCTCTGGGGAGCTCTCTGCGTGACTTTTCAGTTTGATGATCTTTTGGGCAGGATCAGAGCATTGATTGCTTACACAAAAGTTTCAAAGCCTGGATTTTTTTCCCCCCGATGTGGACTTTTAGGCAGCCCGTTCTCTAGGGCGTCTGCTCCTGGAATTGCTGTGTTTACACCATCTGGTGAATTTCCAGTAGAATTAGAAGGAGCTTTGAACCACTGCAAGGACCGTTGGGGATAGTGTGAGATATCTGTGCCACGGACAGTCCTGTTACTTTTTAGTGGTATATAAAATTTGACTAGTCCCAGATGAAAGAACTATTTCTTCTTGACTTAACATCTCCCGTGTTTAATGAGTTGTCTGGCAGTGGTGGAGGGCAATACCCATTACTAGCAGTGCATGGCACCATCACCGGATCCACCTTTGGATAACAATCAGCATTTTTCACACTTCCTCTGAAGACTGGCACTGCTTGAGTCACTTGTTGTAAGTCGCATGGTGAATTAAGTGCAGAGCCTGGAAGAAAAGCCAAGAATCCTGGTAACTAGCTTCCCTGCTCTGCCCACCAAACACACACAGTCCTTACTGGTATCACAGTAGAGTGAAAGTTGGCACTGGCATGCAGGGGGCACTAGTAGGACATTACCAGATGTGTGCCTCTCCCATGCCAGTAGAGTGAACCTGTGAATGCCTGCGCCTACAAGTTGGATACACTCCACCCAGGATTACTGGGGATTTGGTTTATCCTGGTGCCTTTCTTCAGAAAACTTCCATTTTCCCTTCCAAGATCTGCCAAGCGTTTGATGTGACAGTTTCAGGCAGCCGAGGACAAGAAGCCAACACTTAGTGAGCATCAAAGAGGCCAGGCAGTGGTCACGAAAGGCCAATATGGCCAAGGTTAGTGAGGCATTGCCGGGCCAGCTGAGTGCCATGAGATCCCAAAGCCCCGCACGGTGCTTTGCTGTTGTTGTCACAGTTCTGTGCTGCTCCATCTCACCGGAGCTGCAGGGAGTGCTGAGGCCGCGGTTAATGATACACAGAAAAGGCATTTTTCAGTCACAAGCTGCATCCATCACTCTGTAAAGTGCAAGCCCTGTGCATAGCTGGAAAGTCTAACCCGGGTGACTGACTGGCAGCAGCAGCAGTGTCTGCGCACACGTGCGTCAGGCTCTGCAGCAGACTGTGCTGTGCCTTGGCCGGAGCACATTTGTCAATTACTTGCCATGATATTGCACTTTTCTAGCCAATGGGGGTAGATGGCTTGGGGCCCTTCCAGGAGGCTGCCGTGCCGACCGCAGCTAAACAATCAAGAGGTAATAGTATGGAAGCCATTCTGACTAGTACATGGAAAGGCTTGGTCCTTTTAATCAGGCCAAGGTCACTAATGGCTGGATTGCTAACTGGCTATAGATCTTTTTCCCTCCCACTGTTCTGAATCAGGTCCATTTCAGTAGTGACCAAAAGTTGTTCCCATCTGATGACCATTTGGCGACTCTTTTGTGAAACAAGTTAGCTGGTCTCAGTCCAGTTCCAAACAAGCCACTGCCCTTATCACAGAAGTCACCATCGCCCTGAACACTAGAGAGCACCCTGTTCGGCGGTCACCTCAGAGAGCACCCTGTTCGGCAGCCACCTCAGAGGCCAAGGCCAGAATGCATCGTGGATGTGGTGTTCAGGGATCTCGCGGTGCTTAGCGAGTTTGTGAAAGCTCTGCTTCATTTGGTGACTGACTCCAGCTGGCTGTTCATAACAGCAATAAGTGCTTCACAGCACCCCACCTAGAATCAGGGCCTGGGACGCTCAGCCCTTGAAGACACAACCCCTAATATCACAACAGAGACTGAACTTCTATGACTAATCTTCTATGATTCTATGATGGGGTTAATGTGGGCCTGAGAGACCAATTAACATATTAATCACTGGCAGCACCTGTGAAAGAGGGAAAGCCAGGCTTAACTGATGAGAGAGCCCAGCTGGGGAGGGGCTGGTGGTGATCAGAAAGCCAGGAAGTTTGTAGCAGGAAGAGGCTGCAGGGAGAGCATCTGCAGTCACTCTCTGGGGGAACGGAAGAGGCAGCAAGTGGTCCAGGGAGGCAGCAAGAGGTCTGAGGGAATAGACTTTAGCTGCCAACTTCAGGGTCCCTGGGTGACAACCCAGAGGAGCGGGCTGGCCTGGGTTCCCCTATCAGCCACCAAGGAAGGTGGGTGAAACCCCCTGAGGAAAGAGATATAAGGACCCTGGAGTACAGAGATGGATGGAAGACCTTCTGTAAGGTCATTGGACTATAGCTTGGTTGGACTCTCCGTTACCCCAGAAGGGGTGGACTAAAGTGTGGCCTGTCCAGAGGGGCCAAGTTGTGAGAAAAGAGCCCACTGCAGTGACGGAGCAACTGTCAGCAGGGGCGTCCAAGGAAACAGCCACTCTACCTCGCCTGGCCATGAGGAGCACACTTTCGGTGAGTGGACCCCTTTACACAGAGGCTGGAGTGTGTGCAGAAAGCCCCCACTCCCATTAAATAAACAGAGTGCTTCAACTTGCGGGGATTGCCCGTCTCTCACCTCTTAGTAGCCAGGCATTCAAATCCTGCACCAAACCCCCCTGCCATGAAAAGGGCCTGGCTTGGCTGGCTCCATGTGAAGGCATCTCTGGGAGGGCCTGGGAATGTCTGGCTCTTTGGCATTTCACATTTCCAATTTGGATGGGGCAGCTGGCCCAAGAATTAGTCACTGAAGAGATTTGCACAGAGCTTCAAATCCTGAATAAGTATGAGACTTTTGCAATCTGTTCGAGGGCAGTTAGCAAATGGGGGAAAAGGTGAAATTCCTCCAATAAATTAGTCATTGCAAACACTTCACTCAGCACTAGTAATGACTGTGAAAAGTCAGGCTAAGCCTATTTTCAGAGGCACATTGGCCTGTCCCCTGACACAGCCATCTGTGGGGTTTACCTTTTTTGTTGCTTTCTCATTGTCTCCAAAAAGCGCAGTTCTTCCAAAGCTGCAACTGGTGAGGAAGCTCCATGTTCTGTTGCACTTAGTATTACCTGGGAAATCAGAAGCTATAGGTAGGCTTAGAAAGACTCGATTTTTATCTGTAAATGTCGGTAAATGTCAATTTCACCGTTCACACACAAATCAATGAAAAATATTTCCATCGATAATAACCTACATTTACAGATAGGCAAAGTAAGAAAAATGCTGCTTGAGAAATTATTAGAGTTTGATTTAAGGATATTTACTTTGTATGCTTTGACGTGTTTTAATGGTTACAAAGCTCTAACTTTTTGAATCTTAGGGTACGTCTACACTACGGGATTACTCCGAATTTACGGAATTTGATTTTTTGAAACCGATTGTATAAATTCGATTGTACGTGGCCACAGTAAGCGGATTAATTCGGCGGTGCGCATCCATGTACCGAGACTAGCGTTGAATTCCAGAGCGTTGCACTGTGGGTAGCTATCCCATAGCTATCCCATAGTTCCCGCAGTCCCCCCCGCCCATTGGAATTCTGGGTCGAGATCCCAATGCCTGATGTGACAAAAAATATTGTCGCGGGCGGTTCTGGGAACATCCTCCCCCTCCCTCCGTGAAAACAACGGCAGACAACCATTTCGCGCCTTTTTTCCATGGTGAACTGTGCAGACGCCATAGCTCGGCAAGCATGGAGCCCGCTCAGCTCAGGACAGCAGTCATGAACATTGTTAACACCTCGCGCATGATCGTGCAGTTTATGCTGAACCAGGACCAGAAAAGCCAGGCGAGGAGGAGGCGGCTACGGCAGCGCGGCGACGAGAGTGATGAGGACATGGACACAGAATTGTCTCGCGCCACGGGCCCCGGCGCTTTGGAGATCATGTTGTTAATGGGGCAGCTTCTCGCTGTGGAACGCCGATTCTGGGCCCGGGAAACAAGCACTGACTGGTGGGACCGCATAGTGCTGCAGGTGTGGGACGATTCCCAGTGGCTGCGAAACTTTCGCATGCGTAAGGGCACTTTCCTGGAACTTTGTGACTTGCTTTCCCCTGCCCTGACGCGCCAGAACACCAAGATGAGAGCAGCCCTCACAGTTGAGAAGCGAGTGGCGATAGCCCTGTGGAAGCTTGCAACACCGGACAGCTACCGGTCAGTCGGTAATCAGTTCGGAGTGGGAAAATCTACCGTGGGGGCTGCTGTCATGCAAGTAGCCAAAGCAATCGTTGAGCTGCTGCTAAAAAAGGTAGTGACGCTGGGAAATGTGCAGCTCATTGTGGATGGCTTTGCTGCAATGGGATTCCCTAACTGTGGTGGGGCGATAGATGGAACCCATATCCCGATCTTGGCACCGGAGCACCAGGGCAGCCAGTACATAAACCGCAAGGGGTACTTTTCTATGGTGCTGCAAGCAATGGTGGATCACAAGGGACGTTTCACCAACATCAACGTGGGATGGCCGGGAAGGGTTCATGACGCCCGCGTCTTCAGGAACACTAGTCTGTTTAAACGGCTGCAACAAGGGATTTACTTTCCAGACCGGAAAATTACCATTGGGGATGTTGAGATGCCCATCGTTATCCTTGGGGACCCAGCCTACCCCTTAATGCCGTGGCTCATGAAGCCATACACAGGCAGCCTGGACAGTACTCAGGAGCGGTTCAACTACAGGCTGAGCAAGTGCAGGATGGTGGTAGAGTGTGCCTTTGGACGTTTAAAAGGTCGCTGGCGCTCGTTACTGACTCGCTCGGACCTCAGCCAAACCAACATCCCCATTGCTATTGCAGCTTGCTGTGTGCTCCACAATCTCTGTGAGAGCAAGGGGGAGACCTTTATGGCGGGGTGGGAGGCTGAGGCAAACCGCCTGGCCGCTGATTACGCGCAGCCAGACACCAGGGCGATTAGAAGAGCACACCAGGAAGCGGTGCGCATCAGAGAAGCTCTGAAAACAAGTTTCAGTGCTGCCCAGGCTCCTGTGTGAAAGTTATGTTTGTTTGTCCCTGTTGAAAACCCGCCCACTTGATTCACTCATTCCCTGTAAGCAACCCACCCTTCCCCCTTCCCCCTTCGATCCCAGTTTTATTTAAAAAAAAATAAAGTCAGTGTCGTTTTCAAATTACAAATCAAGAACTTTTTATTAACGGGGGGTAATGAACATAGGGAGAGAAATAACCAGGTAGTCCGGGTGGGGTTTGGGAGGAGGGTAGGAGTGAAGGAACAGGGCAGGAACAACATTCAAAATAATGAGAGCCTTTTGCTCGGGCTCTCTAATGGGGTGGACTGGCAGGTTGCACGGAGCTTCCCCCCCCGCGTTCTTACACGTCGGGGTGAGGAGGCTACGGGACTTGGGGAGGGGGGAGGGCGGTTATAGAGGGGCTGCAGCGGCACCCGGTAATCCGGCAGCTGCCGTTCCTGGAGCTCCACCAGACGCCGGAGCATGTCTGTCTGATCACGCAGCAGCCCCAGCGTTGCATCCCGCCACTTCTCCTCTCGGGCGTCCCTCCTCTCCTCGCGTTCGTCCCTTCTCTCCTCACGTTCATCCCTTTTCTCCTCCCGTTGGTCCCTCATGTCCTCCCGCTGGTCCCTCTTCTCCTCACGGTCACTGGCCTCTTGACGGAATTTCAATACAGTCTCCTTCCAATCGTTAAAATTAGCTCTCTCATCCCGGGTCGACTGCATTATTTCCGAGAACATATCGTCTCGGGTGCGCCTCTTTCGCCTCCTTATCTGGGAGAGCCTTCGTGCTGGGGGCGGGAGGATGGAAGAATTTGCAGCTGCAGTAGGAGGGAAAAAAAGGAGAGAAGTATGTAAAAAGATACATTTTATAGAACAATGCTTATACTCTTTCACGGTGAACACTTTTCACATTACATAGCAATGTACAAGGTCGCTTTTTGCATCTTATATTGAGTGCCCGCGGCTTTGGTGTTAGAGATCACAGCAGACGCAGGGCCGGGCAACAGATTTCGGCTTGTATGCAGCCATGGTAAGCCATTGTCCTGCTGCTTCTGCATTAAATCAGCGCCCTCCTTTCCCATAGCAAGCAAAGCCCTTTACGTGCTGCGGTTTCCCTGTTACCGTGCAGCATCAGATAACATAACAACCACCCCCCACCCACCCATTCAATTCTGTGGGATGACCCCCTCCCCCCACCACGTGGCTGGTACCATGGAAGATCCATGCAGATCGCAAACTAGCCCCCCCATCCACTTCTGTGGGATGATCGCGTTACCCCTCCCCCCACCACGTGGCTGGTATCAGGGAAGACCCCTGCTAGCCAAACGCGAAAAACTCAGCGACATTATCCACCCCCTCCCCCCCGCCCGCTTGGCTAACTGCAGGGAAAGATTTCTTTTCAGCTACAGGCAAACAGCCCAGTAGGAACGGGGCCACCTCTGTCCCCCTAATTACATTCCCATATCTCAAACAGGTTACCCTGAACGATATCACTCTCCTGAGGATAACACAGCAAGATAAAGAGCGGATGTTGCTTGAATGCCAGCAAACACCGGGACCATACGCTGCCAAGCTTTGTCAAGCAATGATACCGGATTACTTGCTGCTAGCATGGCGCGGTCAAGTGTCCTACCATGGAGGACGGAATAAGGCTGCCCTGCCCAGAAACCTTCTGGAAAAGCTTTTGGAGTACCTCCAGGAGAGTTTCATGGAGATGTCCCTGGAGGATTTCAACTCCATCCCCAGACACGTTAACAGACTTTTCCAGTAGCTGTACTGGCCGCGAATGCATCCCAAGTCCCCAGGGCAAATTAATCATTAAACAAATACTTGTTTTAAACCATGTTTGATATATTTGAAAAGGTACACTCACCAGAGGTCCCTTCCAGGGGGTCTGCGATGCCGCCTTGGGAGGGTTCGGAGGGCACTTCGGTCAGGGTCAGAAACAGCTCCTGGCTGTCGGGGAGAATGGAGTGCTGTGTGCTCTCCACAAGTTCGTCCTCCTCCTCCTCCTCCTCTTCCCCGTCCGCAGATTCGTCATGCAACGATGACATTAACCCCTCCTCGGAGTCCACGCTCAGGGGTGGGGTAGTGGTGGCGGCCCCTCCGAGAATTGCATGCAGCTCATCGTAAAAGCGGCATGTCTGCGGCTCTGCCCCGGACCGTCCGTTGGCCTCCTTCGTCTTCTGATAGGCCTGTCGGAGCTCCTTCACCTTTATACGGCACTGAATGGAGTCCCGATTGTGGCCTCTCTCCATCATCCCCTTGGAGATCTTGTCAAAGATCTTTGCATTCCGTCTCTTGGAACGCAGTTCTGCGAGCACTGAATCCTCTCCCCATATGGCGATCAGATCCAGTATCTCGCGTGTGGTCCATGCTGGTGCTCGTTTGCGGTTCTCGGACTGCATGGCTACCTGTGCTGTTCAGCTCTGTGTGGTCACCTGTGCTCACCAGGCTGGGCAGACAGGAAATGAAATTCAAAAGTTCGCGGGGCTTTTCCTGTCCAACTGCCCAGAGCATCCGAGTTTAGATTGCTGTCCAGAGCGGTCACAATGGTGCACTGTGGGATAGCTCCCGGAGGCCAATACCTTCGAATTCCGTCCACACTAACCCTAATTCGAACCGGCAATGTCGATTTCAGCGCTACTCCCCTCGTCGGAGAGGAGTACAGAAACCGATTTTAAGAGCACTTTAAATCGAATTAAATGGCCTCGTTGTGTGGACGGGTACAAGCTTAATTTGCTATAACTCTGCTAAATTCGAACTAAAATCATAGTGTAGACCAGGCCCATATGTCTACTGTCATTAAATAATTATTGTCTGACCCTCTTATTTCTGCCCCGCCCTCGTAATTTCCCAGAGCTGTGTGAATTTAACTTGATGAAATTGCTTTAAAATAAACACTGATATTATCTGTTGAAATTATTACAACAATCTGTAACCCACTAACCTCCACCAACCCCCCTTTTTGTCCTACAACTACATCTTGAATGGCCCCTCACACTATGTGCTAACTACTTATGCTAAACTATCTGTTCATTCTGGTATTTAGTACCTTTCCCAGACCTGAGGACAAGCTCTGTGTAGCTCAAAAGCTTGTCTCTCTCACCAACACAAGTTAGTCCAATACAAGATATTACCTTCCCTGCCTTGTCTCTCTAAAGCCCAGCTATAGGTCTGCATGACATCTCTGATGGGTTCGGATCTTCGCTTCACGTAATGGCTCCGTGACAGGTGATAGAATTACAGAGTCCATCAACATGATGGATACATGAAATGCCATGGTATGAGCTAGAAGAGAATTAGCATGAACTCAAATAACTAACTGAACTATTTGTTTGTCAGGAGATATCCTTTCCGGGCTGTCAGGATTGCTGGGGAATTGTTCAAACAGGAGCAGCCTGCTATGCACCCAGAGGAGATGCACAGAAGCTGGCTCAGCCTTCCTGCCTTTCTCTTACAACCTCTAGAGAACAGGACAGGGTGAGCAGCAGTAGAACCTCTCCCTACACACACATCTAGGGTGACCAGACTGCAAATGTAAAAAATCAGGGGTGGGGGGTAATAGGAGCCTATATAAGAAAAAGCCCCAAATATTGGGACTGTCCCTATAAAATCGGGACATCTGGTCACTCTACACACATCTCTGTCTCCGTGCCTCCATGCCAGCACTGAGCTGCTGAGAGTTCAGTTCCAAGGGTCTTAATACGAAGCTCATTGATTTTTCTCATTTGCTTCATTAAATGATTTCATTCATTTGCAAATTTGGGAAATACAATTTGGGACATGGATTTGGGGTCTGATCCTGTTCCCACTGAATTCAATGGCAAAACTTCACCAAGGTCCCTTAGTAAAGGGACCAGTCTCTGAACCTGAATCGGCCAAAATATATATGTTCATCCTCTGCTTTGTGCAAAGCCTTGGAAACCAGATTTTGGGTCTTAGGTGGCCAGAAGAGATGAGAAAACTTTGTGTTTGATTCTGATCTTGATTGTAACAAGAGCTGGTCAGAAATGTTCAGACAAAACTTAGTTTTGTTGGAAAACACCAATTTGCTGAACTGAAATGGTTTGCTGAAGCTATTACACCTTTGATGAAACACAGACAGGTTTCCACTGGAAACTTGCCTGGGACCGTGTGTTCCAGGGTCCACAGCCTGACAGCTCTGGGTGTCCAACTCTGGCTGGGCTTTTGGGATTGCTAGATCCCGGGATCCCTAGCATCAACATGCCAGCTCCCAGGACCCTGCCTGAAGATGAGGCCATTGGGGCTGCTAGACGCCCCCTTTGAGCGGGGCTCTCAGGGTCCTTGCTGTGGAGCTGGGAGCTGTTATGTTTCACAGTATGCAAACAGAGAAGTTAGATAAAAACATTGATCCTCTTGCTGGAAGGTTGCAATATAACACAACTTCATTTCTTAGAATCCAGAACCTTAACACAACATGAACCCCAAAACAAGGAGAGACAAAGCAGGCTGCTCCCTAAGGCACAGAGGCACAACTCATCCATCTTGTTCTAGGCTGGCCCTTTCCAGACTCAACCTGATCACATGCTTCCCTACAGAGTCCCCTAAACTGCAAGCAGGACTAGGAAACCTTCCCACCCTTAAAGTGATAACTTGCAATTCCAACACAGTCCTTAATATACCACAGGAGCTTGGAAGTCCTAGGACAGGTTTCCAGGATCCACAGCTCTGGGGCAGGCCCACCATGTGGCCAGCTGTCTCCCTGGGCTGCCCGACTCCTGAGTGGGCAGTCTGGGGTGCCAGCTGGCCTGAGAGTCTGGAGTGTCAATTTCACCCATTTCCATTTTGGGAACACGGTATTTTGGTGTTTCTAAGATGAAACTTTGGGGATTGCCAGCTTGCCAAGAAATGTCGGTCAATTTGCTTTCATCTGAATTGTAACAAAAGCCAATTCTGAAATACCAAAACTTCTCACAAATCAACTCCCCAAGTTTTAGCCAGGCCTGGTTGTAACTCCATTGGTTTCAACAGAGTTATTTCTGATCTATATCAGTGTAAGGATAGGAGTTGGCTACCAGCCCCTGTATCCTTACCCAGCTGCTATGATATGGAACCTGAATAGGTCTGGCATTGGAATGGATAGTTAGTGCCCTAAGTGATGCCACTCCATTTAACCAGTGAACTGGAACTGACGCTTGCCTCTTTTTTTATAAGAGCAAAGCAAAGAGCAGCAGATGCTGGTTTGGATTCTTTCTGCACACAGAACTGGGGACCAGCTATGGAGCACATCTAGCTTATCTACTTGATTCTGTTCCTGAATTCTTGCTGACTGTGTTTTGATGACATTGAAGCAACTATAGGGAAGACACACACACACCCCAGTAGCTAATTTGACACCTAAGGTCAGCAGGGTTTTAGCTAAGACCATGCAGTACATAGCTCTTGATTTTGTATGTGAATCTAGGGTGGGTTTTTCAAAATCCCTCAGCTATGGCCTGACTCAACTCACTCCATAAAAGAAGGACATAGCTTTGGATATATAAGGCCATGTCTACACTACAGAGCCTAAGTGGCATTGCCCCCTAGTGTAGACACTGCATATGCCGACAGATGGCGTTTTTTGGCTGGCAGAGCTACACCACCTCCCCAAACGACACATAGGTGTATGCATATCTGTGTCTACACTGAGGGTTTTATCGGCATAACTATGTTGGCTGGGGAAGGGGGAGTGTTTTTTCTACAACAGACTTAGCTATGCTAAGAACATTTTGTAGTATAGACCTGGCCCGAATCCATCAGTGAATTACATTAAACTCCCTAAAACAATCTGTGGACAGAGATAGCTTTTTATCTAGTAGAATCCACCACACATCTGAAACAATTTAAGCAAAACCTTCCAACCATCTGATCCCTGAAGCTGCAAGTAATTTGTTCATTCTCTGAAGACACTGACAGCATATCCTTTATAGGAAAGATGCTCAAGTAAAGTGCATCCTTCCAGCTTGTCTGCTCTGAAATGGAAAAAAAAGTATTCAGCCCCGGAGGAGTTGGACAGCCCATGCGCCCCTGCTGAGAAAGGAGTTTAGGAAAAATGTAACCTTCCAGGCGACAAGAGTATAAAATAACCTGCTTGTCCCTAAGGAATTTGACATTCACTGCATTCCAAAGGGGAGAGCATGTTGTGAGAAAGCAGCTAATAGAATACTGCATAAGAGACAGATCTAGCTGGAGGAGCGAGAAAGGTCAGCCCAAGAGCTACTTCCCCCTGTGAGCTGATATTCACACCTATCTTACACTTCTGGTTCTCTGAAGCTATGGTGACCTCTGGAAAGGCCTCGGGTAACATTTTCAAAAGTGCCTAAGTGACCTAGAAGCCTAAATCCCATTATCCAAAGGACCTAGGCACTGAGGGCCCAGATCTGGAAAGGTATTTAGGAGCTCAACTCCCACGGAAGTCAGGGGGACTTAGGTGCCTAAATACCTTTGAAGACCTGGGCCTCAGTTACTTTTGAAAATGGGACTTAGATTCCTAAATTAGTTAGATGCTTTTGGCAATTCTACCCCAGGGTTATTTTCTAAAAGTGAAAGGAAATTCCTCGATCTGATAAAATGTCTATTTCTCCTCTATTCTCTGCTAAGCGAACTGCATCCCTTATGCTGTTTCCACTTTCCAATTCACTCATCTTGGGGAGTGAAACCAGACAGCTCCAGTTCGCTGTAACGCTGTTCTGACGAACTTGGCAAGGTCTTTTTTAATGTATTATTTTTTTATTTTTTTAAAAAAGATCATGGATCCATTTCTATTCATAAGCCATCTGGGTTTGCTTTTGTTTAACAAAGTTTAAATTTTAAGCTGCAAACTACCCAGTACCTTTACAATGAACATAAAGGCTACCCACATCCCATACATATAGCTAGAGCAGATGGGATATTATTTGCAAAAACATTATTCATCCAATGTTGCCTTTATTCATGGAGTAATTTTCCTCTATTTCTACCAGCTCTGCTGAGAACAAATAGACAAGGCAAGTCCCCAACCCTAACAGCCATTGTTGTTCAGTAGTACAGAAGAGAACTGTCTTTCCATTATGTCTAAAGCACCCCTCTTCACACAGCCTGATGTTGCCACCCTTATACTGAATAGCACTTTAACCCATGAGTTGTCCCATTGAGACAACTTTTGGAGGAGGGCTCTGCACAGTGTGATGCTTTCTGGGGGTACCCAGGGTTGTGATGCAGCTTGCTACCACCTGTCATTAGCTTTAGGAAGCCTGTCTGTGCCTGCCAGGGGCCCAGCACCCCAGCTCCAATGGCCACGGGCAATACAAGTTATCCCCACCAGGCCCACAGAAGTCCCCACTCACTTTCTACAGGTTAGCAATAGGCGCCCTGCAAGCCCCGACCCCTCGGAGCCTCCTCCTGGGGTGTCCAGCCCCTGCTCCACTGGACATGCACAGAATAGCCAGACTCCCAAAGCTACAGTGCGCCGCAGCTTACACATGCCACCACAGATCACTGCTCTGCTCAACTCACAGCACTGAGCTCTGCATATCATGACAACAGGCATAATTTTATTCAACAAATAATAGAGATTTGGGAAGTAGCCAGTAGAAGTACTAGAAACAAGTGGTTACATAGGAAATAAAATCATAAGGCACATTCTAGAACCTAGACTTAATTAACAAGATATTCTCTGGTCTAATACAGTATGGCCCATCAGCACTTTACAGCCAGGCCTGGCTGTGATCCCTCCTTCAAGAGACATAATATCCTGTCATCTTGTCTCCCAGGTGAAAGGATCGAGGGTGTATCTCCGCACCCCCAGTTATGCCTTCCCCTATCCATTGTCCTTACTCCTAAACAAGATGCCCCCTGCTGGCTGTTTTGCCTGTATAGTTCTTTCTTGTCAATTTCACAATCTCTTGATGTGTTTGGTTCAGCCAACAAATAAGTCATCCATTGTGAAGCATACACTACAGCACCAGGCAGAGAGAGCTAAGTGTCTATCACCTCCTGCCTGGTGACTTGTCTTAACTCCCAGACTTTAAGAACATAATTCTCAGATTAGGTGCACAATTCCTTAAATATTATCTGCCTGCGCATTTCACAGTGATTACGATGACCAATGGGCTACTTGATTTCAGTAGAGTCCTCACATGCCACCCTTTGATCAACCTAACCCAAGAGATACCTGTAAACCCCTATGCACCCCTTACGCACTCCATCAGTTGGCACCAAGGGTTCACAGTGAGGAAGGCAGAATCTGTCCCATAGCATCTAGGGCCTCAAACAGACAATAGTATCTACTGTAGCCACCTTGCCATGAGCCCGATTCTGGCTCCATTACTCATGCTGAATAGCCCCTCACTCCACCACTGATATCAGTGGGGTTGCCTAACGCGAGTCAAGTGTATCAGCATCTGGTTTGCAAAGGAACCCATGCCCTAGATGGGTGCTGGGGCCAAAAGGCACTACTGACAGAAGGAGGATTTCACCTGCAGCCTGACACCTTTGGGTGGAATCATCCTGAAAGCTCAAGCTAGGCTCCGTGCTGAAAGGAGAACCTGGGATCACAGCTGTCTGGGAGGGCTGATTTTTAGGGCCCAGCAGGGGGTCATTTCATGAGCTCTGGGACGCTGCACTTTTAAGGAGCTTGGCATGTGGTGCAAGTGTAACCAACTGGTGAGTGTGTATTACAGATCCCCCTCTGTCCTGATCCACAGAGAATGGGAGTCTGAGAGGGTACAACACCCACGGCACGGCTGTGGCTGGCCCGGGTCAGCTGAGGCAGGCTCACAGGGCTATAAAATTGCAGTGTAGGCATCCGGGCTCTCAAACTCGACTGGGGGGGTGGGACTCAGAGTGAGCCCCCATGTCTACACTGCCATTTTTAGCCCTGCAACCTGATCCTCAGATGGCCCAGGCTCTGAGACTCAGCACTCAGACCCATGTAGAGGTACCCTTACAGCCCCAGCTAGGGAGCGTTGGCTCTTTAGTTCAAGGTAGCAGCTCATGCTTTCCAGTTTGGGGGTCCCGGTTTAATCCCAGGTGTGTCTGCCAATATAGCCCCTGCACAAGGAAATGTGGCTGGTTCCTCCAGAAATCACTGGCTGCAGAGCCTGTCTCTGCAAATGCAGCTAGTGAAGCCCAGGGTATGATTGCTGTACTTAGCTGAGTGCAGCTCTCGATGCTTCAGCAGAGAGTGGTTAAATCCTTGTCATGTAATATCATTTCTTTCAAAACATTTTATTGGATATTAAAGATATTTCATTCCCTGGGATAAGGTTCTTTTCCCATGACAAGTGATATGTCAGGGAGTTATTTTGTTATATCTTAATTTTTTAATTTATTTCCTGTTTTGCCCAGGATCTGAATTGTCATGCAGTTAATTAAATAAGTAATATTTTCTCATTCCAAGAAATCTCATTAAGATCATTAGTATGCTCCATCAGCAGATGAGTTTGATTATACTATATTAAACATGTATATTATTTATTTTTCTGCTTGCAGTACGCTGGGTCCCTGTCTTCCCCGTATGACGTTATAGGCAGCAATAACGCAGATTAATGTGTAACCCCAATCTAAGTGTCACCATGAGATAGCTCAAAGAGATGACCCTATGCTGGAGCATTTGATTGGTCACCATTCCTGTCCTTCTCAGCCTCACTTTAGTGGTTCAGAGAGAACGTAGCCCAGAGCCAAACTGCCCTTGCTTCTGCAAAATCAAAATCTGACCTCCTCGGCCATTAGGGTCACCAACCCTCCAGGATTGGCCTGGAGTCTCCAGGAATTAAAGATTAATCTTTAATTAAAGATTGTGTTATTTGACGAAATCTCCGGGAATACATCCAACCAAAATTGGCAACCCTATTGGCCATCTCTATCAATGAGCTATTTAGAATTTAACCGCACAGTGTGAAAGCAGGGGGCTTTGTCTCACTCAGTGAGGTGTGATGTTGTTTCTAGTGACTGGCTCAGGCAGGTGACAACTTAGCAGCTACAGCCTTTAGCTCGTGGTGTTTTCTGCCTTTAACTCCAGAGGCAAAGGACCTGGTTCTAGGCCCACCTCCCCAGGGGTTGGCGTGACTCATATAACAATTGTGTCTGGTATTGTGCCTTCTAGTTCTGTAGCGAGTCGCTCTGGCTAGGCCTACAGTGGTCAAACTACTGTGTGGAAAAACAGAAGTGTAGTCATGGCAGCAGGGGCCTGAGTATGAAGCCAGTGTTTTGGAGGGAATTGTGTTCTAAGCAACTACCCCATTGTGCGGCTATAGCCACACATCTATGTTGATGGTGCTAACCCAGGGCCGGCTACCCAAACTGGAAATGACACTTTCCAGCTCCAGGACAGGCATACCCTCGCTCACCTCACAACAGGATGGCTTCTGCCTTCTGTTGACAAGAGCCAGTTGTGCCTTTTCTTCAAGCCAGGTCTACACACACACCTGCACTAGTTTAACTAGAGGTGCGTTTAAATTGAGCTAGTTACTTAGTTATACTGGTGCAAACCCCCACGCAGACACTCTCTTTTGGGACTGATTTCCTTAAATCAATTTAGATGAAGTCAGTTTTTTACAGATTTCAGTTAAATTGAAATAAAATTATCTACACAGGGTTTTGCACCAATTGAACTAAATCCAATTTTAAGCTGATATAAGATAAACTGGTGTAGCTTTCAGGTGTAGATAAGGCTTCTGTTTCCATGCACATTGGGCCCACCCAGCCTCAGTTTCACTTTGAATTCACGTTCCAACAAACATCACTGTTCAAAGGGAAACTCACCCAAAACGGTGACTTTCACTTCATTTTATTTCGACATCTTGCAATGAGGTGAGTTTAGCCTGGTATCAGTTCCAGATGGGCCCAACTATAGGGGTGCCAGTTCAGATATTTCTGGGGAAAGGGCAAATTCTGGTCCCTGCCTCCCTCCCCCAGTAGGGACCCTGTTCTGGTTCCCACTCTCCCCTCTCTCTGCCACACAGTGCATGAGCCGATGCCACCAGTAGCTGAGTTCTCGGTGGACTCCCCTGTGCTGTGCCATACAGGAACAGACACCCCATGCACTAGGTTGCAGCAGCCTTTGGCCAGGTTGCCTCTCTGTCCGTCTGCCCCTCACGTGCCAGGTCGCAACGCCACTTACTGAAAACTTACAAAAACATAATTCAACCCCCTTTAGACTTATCAGCAGTGTCTGACTTTCCACCCTCCAGCAGGTGCAAATTCCACGTTTGAGATTTACCTGCCATTGGCTATGAGTGACCTGTTATCTCAAAGTTTGATGGTGAAGATTGGTCAGAGCAGAAGCCCCTAGGAGAAAGGGAAGCTTTGAGCCTGAAATAAGAGGGTTGATGCTGGAGGGTGGATCCCAGGAGCAGGGGTCGGACTCAAAGGCAGGGAGCCCTGGCTGAGTGGATCGTTGTGAAGAGTTCTCTTGTCGGAGACGTGACTTGGGGCTATTGGAGAAGTGTCATGGGGAGAAGTGATTCTGGGAACTTCCGGGTGGATGGCCTGGAGAGTGGAGCCCTGTCACAAGCCTGGGAACGAGTCTGGGAACAGACTGGAGATGGACTCTCCGGAGTGTGAGCTACAAATGATGTCCCAGGATGGAGCATGGAAAACGGCTGTACTTTGGGATTTGGGGGGAAGTGGCTTTATCATAAGAGTTCTGTGCACTTGTACAGGAATAAATTATGGCTAGAGGTGGTCTTTGTGTTGGACAGTGAGAGAGACTTGGCTCTTATTATGGCCAAACTAAGGGGAAACTGAGGCAGGCACCACTGTCATGCCGCAGCTTGCCATTGATGGGCTCTCAAGGTAGCGCTGCTCAATGATAGCCCCCCATGAGACTGCCCCATGATTAATTCACTACCGTTGTAATAGTGTCTGTATTGGTTGCTACAGACCAGGGTATTTGCTTTTCAACTCTATCTATCGTACTTATATGGCCACCATCACTGGAGCCCCTGTGCAATCATTTTACAGATGGGGACCTGAGGCCCAGAGTTTGCCTGCATGGCAGGGTAATGCGCCCTATGGGGGTGTCATTCCTAAAGCGCACTAACGTGCCGCGCATTAATTGGTTTATGTAGACCCTGCAGGTGAGCACAAAAGGTTCCCTAGTGCCCTGTCACCTAACACTATTTCAAACAGCTCTACGTTAAAGTGCACGCGCAGAGTCTGCCCGGCCCAATCAGTGCACAGCAGGTTAGTGTGCTCTAGAAGTCCAACGCCAAGACACGCAGGGAGTCTGTAACAGAGCTGGTTTCCACAGTCCCATTCCACTCCCTTAACCACAAGGCCTTCCTTTGTCCATTGCTATTGCTGAGTGCGACAGCACATTTTCACTGAGCATTCAATGGCCCTCAAGTCTTTTGTCTCAGAGAATCTTGCAAGTTCAGAGCTCACCTGCGGGATGCTGACATGTAACCCCCCTCCCCCACCCGAGAGCAGACCCAGTGGATGTTCTCACACATAGCATTAGTGGTCTGCTCACTGGTCCACACATTTGTTGTCAGGCGAACTACCTTGGCCTGGGAGCCACTGAAAGAGTCCACTGCCCTGGGGAAATAATCTGAATAGATGTGTGCCACTTAGGAGCTACACATGGTGCCTACTGCCCAGAAGAGCCCTTCCCCCCTGCAAATGAGAAGGGGAGTAAATTGACTGCCAGCATTTTCCTCCCATTGGCATTCAGCAAGGAGGTTCCGGTGGGTACAAGAGAATTAGATCCAGGGGCTGGGCCTCAGCAGGAATTAGTTGGATCTAGACGGTGGTGAAATCTTTCAGACCAAACTTTTGTTTGCTGAAAAATACAGATTGGGGGCAACCGAAAGAGTTCACAAATTCATATTTATTTTGCCAAATTATTTCAGCTGAGAAACAGATACATAAAAATTCCAAACAGGTTAAATCTTTTCATTTCGGCATTTTCAAAATGAAACTTTTTGACTTTTTGATTAAAAATGACTTTCATTTCGCTTTGTGCTTCGATTTTATTTAAAATATTTTTCAAAGGTGAAAACCCCTACCCAATGAAAGACAACATTTTGTTTGGGGTTCAAGGAAACATTTCAGTTGACCTGAAACAAAATTGTCAGTTCACTGAAAATTTTAAAAAAAGTCATTTCGGGTCAACCCAAAACTAGGGTTTTTTTTCCAATTTTTCAATTCAACTACCAAACCAAAAAATCAGTTATTTAAACAGCTCTGGTTGGATCATGTTCGGCAGGAATTGGCTGGCTCATGCTCTTTATAGATTCCAAGGCCAGAAGAGACCTTTGTGATTATCCAATCTGACCTCCTGTACAACTCAGGCCAGAGAATTGCCCCACAATAATCCCTGGAGCAGAGCTTTTAGAAAAACACCCAGTCTTGATTTAAAAATTGCTAGTGATGGAGAATCCACCATGACCCTGGGTAAATTGTTCCAATGGTTAATTACTCTCACTGTTAAAAAATTCCCAGTTTGATCCCTGATACTCGCTGCTCTTTTCTAGAGATGATGGATTTGTCTTAGCAACATGTGCTTGTCCGGGTGGAAGAAAATGGTTTTCCCTCCTTGTCTGGTATGGCAAACTCTTGCTCCCCAGCAGTCAGACTCTTCTTCTGCTGTTCCTTACATGGAGCGGTCTACCTGCTCTCCAGGCCTTTGGCCACGGGAAAGTGGTAGGAATCTTTTAGTACATGTCGTTGAGAGCTGTTCAGGGTCAATATGAATGAGGCTTTTATCACCCCTTCCTTTCCTCTGAGCCTGAGCCACTACATCCTGACCCTCTGCATTCCTCTTCCTTCTTTTCCATATCCTTTCAGTGTCTCCCCCTCGGCCCCTCCCACTGCCACCAGGAGCCCTGCCACCAGTGAACATGTATCCCGGAGGTTTGCCACCAATGCCACAAGCTGTGCAGAGCCGGCTGGTTTATCAGCCAAAACTTTGTGAAAAGGAGCTGGGCAAAATTCAGAATTTATTTCCCTGGGTAAGTGTCATTTCAATATTTGTTTGTGTTCCAAATCAGGATGCAAAGTTGAAATTTTGAAATTCTGAAAAATTTTAATTCCAAAATGTTGATACACTTTGTTTTGACATTTTTGATCAAAATTTTGATGCTTCCAAAATCTAAATGTTCCATTTCAGTTTATTGAACTGATTCTAAACACTTGATTTTGAGTCAGTTCAATATTAAACTGCATTTTCCCATAGTGGCCCATTGCCTCATGGGAGCTCTAATTTGGCTGCATGATGCCCCTGTTCTTCTGGATGGGTCACACTTCCTGCCAGACTACCTCTCCCATAGAGCACTCAAAGTCATGTGACTCCCATAATGCAGCGCACAGCTCAGTCTACATTGCATCATAGGAAATGTAGTCATCCAGGGAGCTTGGTACACAGAGAAAATGGGGGCCCAAACTACAGTTCCTCCAAGGCAATGCACCAAGATAGGGAAATGCAAATTAATGTTTTATTGAACTAATTGGAAATGAAATATTTAAATCTGGGTCAGTCTGACTCAAAATGAAATATTTCATTTTGATTTCCAATCAGGAAAATTGAAAGCTTTCAGCCAAATCAAACTTTTCCAGCAGCAATTTTGGTTTTGTGGAAACCACATTTTCTGTTGAAAAATCATTCTGATAGAAAATTTCTGACCAGCCCTAGCAAAAATCAGTAAATGTAGCATTATCCCCAGATATATATATATATATATATATATATACACACACACACACACACACACTAGCCTGGTGCATCCTTTCCCTGACAAACAGGCTGCCTTTAGGCCACTCACATTTGAGGCATATTTAACATCTGCTGCAGGGTTTTCAATCTTGCTTAAATAGTTTAAAGGGTTTCATGCTTTCTTGCTAGGAACAAAATGCAGATGGGATTTCATCAAGTCCTGGAGCTAGTGAAAGCATATTCTGTGACTCACCCCGCTGCCACCTTCCAGTCTCCTGATTGTTATGCAGAGAGTGGGGCTTGAGGTTTCCTCCGCTACACACCAGTAACAATCACCACTTAAACAGGTACACAAGGGACTGTGTAATTAACTTGTTTCTCAATCCAGTCGGTGGCTGCACTGCACATCTGACTTGTAAGGCCGTATGGAAGCCATATGTGGATTTGCTCCCAAGCAGAATATGTCGTTCCCTTTGGACTTAATTAAAAGGTGAGCAATTTGCTTGCAGGCAATCAGTGCAGAAAATTAGGCAGGCCTGAGGAAGATGTGCTCTGCCATTCTTTCTTTAGATGAAGCTGACACTCTACCTGTTCACCATTAAAATAAAAAGAGTTATGGCTTCCCAGTGACCGTGCATCCCATGGACAGAGTTGCTTGTATAAAGAGACTGGGGTGATGGATTCGGGGGGGACAAGATTTGCTTTGATGGGGGCACCTGAGAAAGCAGGAAGGAGCCTGGAGTAGAACTGGTGGGATGACACAAAGAGCAATTGGTAGATATTTTCTGTGGGCAGTTCAGTTGGCTGGTTCTCATGGGCTCACAGTGGGCCGAATTCACCCGCGGTATGGGGGACTGATGCAGAGCCATTTTCAGCACTGTGGGTTCGGCCTGCTGAGTGGCCAAGTAGGGGTGTCTGTGCAGCTCCTGCCCACGGTGGAAATGCCCTCCATGCCATCCTGCGTGGGCTGGTGCTGGGGAGGTCGTGTCTCCCCTCTGGGCCCAATCTGCAGAGCTACAGCCCCAGCTCAGAAGCCACAGCACTTAGCTTGGGAGTTCAATCCCTGGGGTGTCAGCCAAGAGGGCGACCGTCACCCTGGCATGGAAGGTCACAGGAGTGGCCACAGATCCACCTTTACGAGCAAGGAGTGCAGAAGGGCTGTTGATGCTACTCCAGGTCACAGACTGCAACAGCAGCCCCACACCATGAGCCGGGGTTGGGATGTGGATTTCACTTTCCCACCCATGCAGGCTGGTCTGCATTAGAAGAGTTGCACTGGTGTAGGTAAATCCGTTTCAAATCAGTCCAGTTAAACTATCACCAACCCCTCATGCAGATGCAGTTAAACTAGTTTAAAGTCCACTTAGGCCAGTTTAACTCCAGGCCGTAAAGTATTAAATTTGCACAGCTGGAGTGAACTCAGCCCAGGCTTTGTGATTTGCAAGTACACAAATCACTAGAACAGCGGAAATGCACATGAAATCCCAAAGCTGCTTCCATTCCTTCCAGGCCCAATGCTTATCAGTTCAGGCATTCCTGCTAGAGTGCCCTAGCCTAGTCTCTAGGTGTTAGTCTCCTCTTTAAACAATTGCAGCCATGCAATCAAGGAGCAGAAACAAAGGCCCTGTGATTCAGCAAGAGGAGGAAGGATGGTCCAGTGGCTAGAGCACTGATGTGCTCCACCACAGACTTCCTAGGTGAGATTGGGCAAGTCACTTGGTATCTCAGTGACATAGTTCCCCATCCGTGCAGTGGGGATAATTGCCCTGTGCTGTGATAAACACACTGAAGATTGTAAGGTGCTCGGATACTATGGAAATGGGAGTCATATAAGTACCTAAGACAAAGGCGCCATAACCTTTGTAGAAGTGGGGGAGCCACCAGCACCAAAACCAGGGGTGCCAGGGAGCCATGCCCCCCACTTTTTAACATGGGTGTAGTTTGGGGGTCAAGAGGACATTGCCTTCCCCCCCAAACTGCAAGCCATGGGCAAGCGCGGAGTTGCAGAGATGTACATCATAGACAACCCCCACGGAAGTCAACTGCAGCTCAGCACCTCTGAAATGTAGGCTATGCATGCTCCTGTTGAGTAATTACGCTGTTGGCTTGGTCAGAAAGGGCATTCTTTCCCATTACTACCTGCTTTGGTCAGTTAAATCTAAGTAGAGCTGAGTGGGAAACATCTTGAATCAAGACAAAAAAATCAAAATCTCAAAAATATTTGTGACCCCACAAACCCGTTTGTTTTCATTTTGGGTCAGTGAAACCATTTTGTTTTCATAATTACAAAATGTTTCATTTTGATTTCATTTTTTCCCCTTTTTTTCATTCTCATTCACTTTTAGATTTCTGAAAGAAAAGTCGTTCTGAAGCAGGGAACCAGAAAACTTTTTAACAATGCTGTAACTTTTTTCTCGACATTTTTCAGGGTTGGGAAATTCATCGAATCTAACCTTGTTTCGTGAATAGTTTTCGTTTCAACAAATCTGGATTTTTCAATGAAAAATCATTTATTGAAAAATTCCCAACCAGCTATAAATCTAAGACCTTGATTCTACAAAGACTTACCATGTGCTTAACTTTGTGCATTATGAGTGTTCTCAGTATAAGTCCTTGCAGGATTAGGGCCTTAGAATGGAAGCAAGGCATGGACTGGGATTTACTATGCATTTGTACAGCACCTTAAGACAACAGGACCCTGTTCTTGACTGGAGTCTCTATGCACTACTGTGTTACAGTTAATAATGCTATGGTGGGAACCACAGATGGCGCTGTTACACATAGTTTTCCAAGTTTTTTTTAATTTGCCTGAGAGCTAGAAGAAGTGCTGCAGTGTTGTTGTTGTAGATTCTTTTGGGGAGAGCTGTTGCAAACAGAAAATTTGTTCTCTATCTTAATTTCTTTAATAGAGTCAATTCTTGGGGCAGAGCTGCCACCTAGGAACCAGGCACAGGTGCTGGGCTGCGATTCTTGAAAGAAGGAGTTGCCTGCATGCTGTTTGTGACCACCTCTGTTCCAGGACTGGTGTATATAATATAATTAAACAAGTTACACTGTGCATATGCCCAGACTCTGCCATTGATTTCTTCTCAAATGAGAAACTGACCTGCAAAGCCTTGACATCTGCTACTGCACAGCAGAGTCAACACTAATGATAAATTGGAGATGCAGCAGGAAGAATCTGTTTGTTGGTATTCCCATGTCCAGCTGAAACCAGGAAACTTTAAACAATAAACATTACAAGAAGAAAAGCTGCACAAGCTGCACAAGTTGTTATTGAACATCAAGAGCTTAGGGTTGGCTTTGAGCTTTGAGCTCTGGAATCAGTCCATATTTTATCAAATGGTTTGCCCATAGCTAATCTTGAACCACTACCGAGCTGTAAATGTCTTCAGAATTATTATTGAAAATGAAAGGTGTTTGGAAACAGGAGGGACTTCAAAAATGCTTATTCTTACAGTGGCACCTATCGGCTCTAACTAAAAACCCTGTAGTGCTGTATATAGTTAGAGACAGACCGGTCCCACTCTAATTAGACAGGACAGACAAAGGAGAAACAGAGATAAAGCCACAGTCACACAGCAAGGTCCAGATCAGAACCCATGACTGACAAGTCAGTGCCCTACCCACTAGTCCATGCTGTTCCCTGAAAAGCTGCTGTTTCTTTTCTAGTAAAGCCTCTTGTCTAGCAAGATGATTGTTGGCAATTGAATTTCCTTTATATGCTCCTTAAATATTTCATTGTGCTTTAACTCATCACAGAGAAACATGAATGGAACAATAGAGTTGGCTGACAAAGGTTAGTGGATTAGGTGTCTTCTCCCGCAGCACCAATGAGGATGAATCTATGTAACATTCAGGTGGATGCCGTGTTTACTTCAATAGGCTCTCCATCATCATTTGTCATTCATTGATCTATCATTACTGGAAAGTGTTAGTGATCCTACCAAAGCTGAACTGCATTCTCCCACAGCTATGCTGCAGCCTGAGTCAGCATAGCCATATTGGCATTATGAAGAGGAGACATTATCATCTCTGAATAATTGAATGAACTCGCACTTAACATGAATTGTAGCTGTAAAATTGGGCAGGCTGCATTTCGGGCGAGAACTCTTTGTTATCACATTTATGGCTCCTTTACTGCTTTATAATAACTCCATGAAGGCCCATTGTAAAGGCTGAAAAATATTAGCATAATTCACTGCCCAAAAAAGTGAATGCAGGGTTAAGGATGCCTAGTGCTGCCTCATGCCCTTCCACAATGTGTCTGCGGCTAAACATAACCCTCTGAAAAATGGGAATTACAGAGTTAATGAACATACCAGCCCCACCCTGCCTCCTTAGCTCTGCCCCCTGGAGCTGGCTATAGCCACTGGGAATACAGTGCAAGGATGCTTCAGCCAGGGCTGCCCCATAATGAATGGACATGAGGAGTGAGCAACAAACTGTGCCATTTTATGTGCTGTGTTGTGTTCGCTCATGCCGCTGCCTGCACTGTGAGGGATGCTGCATCGACTGGGGCAGGGACTAGGGGCAGCAGGTCGCCAGAGCTCACGCTGTGACATGAGAGGGGCACTTGTACCGGAGGGATCATGGACCACGCGTTTCTGTGCTTTGGCAGAAGAGGAGCACAGTGGCCAGTTGTTGCTGTGGGGCTGTGTAGCAGTCTGGGGGAAGACGTGACACGGCACTACAGGGCCGGGGTCAATGCAGGTGATGCTCCAGAGGGAATCCTTAGGACAAGGGTCAGGGGGTGGTAACATCTGGTGACCTGGGGTGGTCTGAGCAGGGGAAGGGGTCAAGTCTGGGCCAGGCGGCTCCAGCTGGAGCTCACTAAGCCTGACCTAAGTGTGGCTGCTGCCTTAGGAAATGGTCTGACAGTCACCCCGCGCTGTCCCCATGATGATCTGGGTCCCCACAATGCTCCATGTCGCCCGGAGGGGTGGGGTGGGGCATCACAAAGAAGACAGAGCTAAACTCACAGGGATGGGCTGCTGTGCACCTTGACTTTATATTTCCCAGTTTTCCGAGGTTTAACTGTAGCCTGTGCTGGCAGGGCACTAGGAGCAAAGACTGCATCCTGGAAAGCAGTGACTGGGCAGGATGAGGGTTAATAGTGGATAACCGACTGGACGTGAGCTCCCAGAGCTAGGCTGTAGCTAAGAGGGTGAAAATAGTCCTTGGATGTATAAGCAAGGCAATATCGAGTAGGAGTACAGAGGCAGCAAAGGAATTGCCATCTGCCTATTCCTACTTGATGTTGCCTTGCTTATACATCCAAGGATGTATGCATATGGCATTAGTGAGACCAGACCGGAGAGTGAGTCTAGTTCTTGTGTCCACACAAAAAAAGAGGTTGAAACATTGGAAAAGGTTCAGAAAAGTGCTACAAGAATGATCTGAGATGTGGAAAATCTGCCGTATAGTGAGAGAGTTAAGGAGCGCGAGCTATTTAGTTTATCAAAGCAAAGGTTAAGAGGTGACTTGATAACAGTCTACTAGTACCTACACTTGGAAGAGATTTGGGAGAGTAGAGGGGTCTTTAATCTAGCAGGAAAAAACCATAACAAGATCCATTGGTTGGAAGCTGAATTTAGACAACTCCAGACAAGAAATAAGGTGCACATTTATGACAGTGAGGGTAATTAACCATTGGAAAAACTTACCAAGGTTGTGGTGGATTTTCCATCACTTGACGTCTTTACATCAGACTGGATGTCTTTCAAAACTATATGCTCTTGCTTAAACAGAAGTTATGGGCTTCATAGAGAAATTAGTGTTGGTTCGACAGCCTATGTCAGGAGGTCAGACTAAATTATCATAATAGTCGCTCCTGGCCTTAAAACCTATGGCCTGGTCTACACTATAAAGTTAGGTCAATGCAAGTCACCTTGGGTCAAACTAATTGTGCATGTTTCTACACTCAAATTTGTCTCTGGCTGATGTAAGCACCCTGTTACAGACAGTGACTCCGCAACACCACCTCCCTGAACGGCATTGAGCCCTGGTCAACATACTGTGGCCAATGCAGTGCGAGAGTAGACACTACATGACCTATGTCAACCCTAACAGTCCTCCAGCAGCTGTCCCAGAGCAACTGACACTGACTGCTCTGGTCACAATTGTGAACTCCACTGCCCGGGGGGTCACAAAGACCAGAAGCCACACACACCTTTAAAGTCCCTGCATAGTTTTGAAATCCTGTTCCCAACTTGCCCAACCTGGTGAGCACACCTAGAAGGTCTCCCTTGTTACGTGCAATGTCCCAGGTGATCATGCCATTTACATGCTCTAGACATGCTCCTGCCTGGAGCAGACAGGAGGTATTGGATCTCCTGGGTCTGTGGGGAAAGGAGGTTGTGCAGGCACAGCTACAGACCAGCCATAGAAATGTAGACATCTATGAGCAGATTGCATGAGGGATGCAGGTGAAGGATATGACAGGGATCAGCAGCAGTGCTGCATGAAATAGAAGGAACTGCAGCAAGCACACCACACAGCCAGGGAGGCCAACAGTCATTCTGGTGCAAAGCTGCAGACTAGCTGCATATTTAGTGGAGACCCCGCCAGCACCCCACAGAGCACTGTGGATACATCCGAGGACCCCAAGACACAGACTCCTGCTGTGAACAGCGTGGAGGAGGATGGGGGACATGCAATCAGGGGGTCCAGCTATGCCATGAGCCAGGACCTGTTTGAGACCCCACCGCAGTCCAGTCCTGTGTTCTTAAAGATGCGAGCGTCATGCACCTTCCTTGACCACCCAACACCGATGTCAGTGAAGCATCCTCCGTGATCCACCAGTGCACCTTACTAGGACGCGGCTATGCCGCTGCAGCCACACCATTGTAAGGTGCGCTGTGTGGCCACTCCTTATCACCAGGAGAGAGCTCTCCCAGCAACAAAATAAAACCAGCCCCAGCGAGGGGCAGTAGCTTCATCAAGGGGAGAGTGGCTCCCACCGACGAAGTGCTGTCCACACCGTCACTTTTCGTCGCTAAAACTTTTGTCATTCAGGGAGGTATTTTTTCACACCCCTAAGCGACAAAATTTTAGTGATGAAAGTGCCAGTGTAGACATAGCCTAAGGGCTTGTCTACACTGGCACTTTACAGCGCTGCAACTTCCTCCCTCAGGGGTGTGAAAAAACACCTCCCTGAGTGCAGCCAGTTTCAGCCGCACTCCCAGCGCTGGGAGCTATTCCCCTCGCGGAGGTGGGTTTTTTAGATACTGGGAGACCTCTCTCCCAGCGCTGCGCCGCGACTACACAAGCAATGCTAAAGTGCTGCCGCATCAGCGCTTTAGCGTTGCTAGTGAAGACGTGCCCTAAGTGTACCTGCACAGGGACTTACACTGGTATATATATACTCCACAGTTATGCTGGTAAATTTCCCAGTGTGGACAAGCCCTTTACTGACAATCCATTAGCTCGAGTTTCAATACAACTGAAAAATTAATCTAGACAGAGTCACAGAAACTTTTGAGGGTGGTGTTGGCTCGAGGCCCCCTAAACAATGTGAATTGGAGTTAACAACCTATTGAGATGGATGAGGCAGCTAACACTTCTCATATACATTGTTTCAGTCTGACTGCAGACTCAGGCAGATATTGCTGCATTGGCTACATGTGGGTCCTGTTTTCAAGCTTTCCTCTGTAACTGTGATCCCTAGAAACATACGGTAACACTCTGTACCTCGGGGGAACACCCTATACCCCCATGTTCAACTTTATAAAATGATTGTGTGGTATCCAATGCAAAGTTTGTCATGTTGGGTGTCTTCGGAAGGCTCATAATGCACTGAGCATGGTTGTTATAGTGATGTTATAGTCATTGTTACAGTAATGTAATAATAAAGTTATAGGTTATAATTTCATGTATATAGTTATGAGGCTGATAATGTATCCTCATGGCTTAAAGCAAGCCCATGCAAAAACTCTCCAAGAACAGAGAAGCAGTTCACACCTCATCAGGGCATGGATGGGACAAACCCAGCCCAGCCTCACAGGAACAATGGGCACTGGCTTAGGCAGCAACAAAATAATCTGTTAGACCCTCGAGGGAGTCACGCCCTTCCTTTGGGCAGTTTGGGACTGCGATGAGGTAATGCTCACCTGACTCTGAAGGGGGGCGGGGCAAAGCCAAGAGGAAAGAAAGGACATGATAAAAGCGAGAGACATTTTGCCATGCTCTCCCTCTTCCACCTACATCTACAGACACCACCACCACCAAGCGACCGAAAGGCTGATCAAAGGGGAGAGCCTGACTAAAAAGTAACCGGCCAGCCTGTGGTGAGAAGCATCTACATTTTTAAGGACATTAAAGTGTTAAGATCAGCTTAGAATGCGTTTTGCTTTTATTTCATTTGACCAAATCTGACTTGTTGTGCTTTGACTTATAATCACTTAAAATCTATTTTATAGCTAATAAATCTGTTTGTTTATTCTACCTGAAGCAGTGCATTTGGTTTGAAGTGTGTCAGAGGTTCCCCTTGGGATAACAAGCCTGGTACATATCAATTTCTTTTTTAAATTGACAAACTTATATAAGCTTGCAGCGACCAGCGGGCATAACTGGGCACTGCAAGACGGAGGTTCCTAGGATTGTATCTGGGACCGGAGATATTGGCTAGTGTCATTCGCTTTCAAGTAGCTGGGAGCACCTTACATGCCAGAGGCTGTGTGTGAACAGCCCAGGAGTGAGGGTTCTCACAACAGAGCAGGGTAAGGCTGGCTCCCAGAGTCAAAGATTGGAGTGGCCTAGCAGATCACTGGTCCAGACAACACCAGAGGGGAACGTCACACGTACTTTTAATTTTTTTTTAATGCAAGCTGAAATTCTGATGTAATTTGAAGAGTCCAGGGTCTGGATTTTCAAAAGAGCTCAGCTCTCATTTAGGCACTAAAATAAATAGCCAGATTTTCAGCACAGCACACAAGGTGTTGAGCTCTTCTGAAAATCTGGGCCCTGTTGTGGGCCAGGAGCCCTTTAAAATTGGACCCTGAGCTCTTATGTAAATCTGGCCACTGGTGTCATTCCCCAGGCTTTACCTACAGTGCCTATGCCTTAATCCGGCCCTGCACACAAACCAATCATTAAGGCCCAGATCCTCAAAGGTATTTGGCACCTATCTCCCATTGATTTCAGCCTAAATGCCTTTGAGGATCTGGACAGTAGTGTCTGTGCTGAGGGAAAAAATTCTCCCATGCACATCTTCTTTCTTGCATCTTCCTCTAAAGCATCCATTGGAAGCAGAGAATTCGACTGGACAGATGCCAGTGTCCGTGCAGCAAGGCAGTTCCTGCTCTAACATTCTGTTTTAGCTACATTCCAGCTAGCATGTGTCTGCAGCTGGAGACAGGGCGGTGCCAGGACACTACACATAGCATCAGTGGTGGATTAATGATTTTGCCGCCCCTAGGCCCTGAAATAATTGCCGCCCCCGGCCCCATATGAACTCATTAAACATCAATATTTTCAATATCAACACCAATATTTTCACTTTTTACTTCACTATTACTTTCAACTATTTTTTCTGTCTCACTGTCAGCACTAACTGATACAACAAAGGAATCTATTTTGCGCATTTTTGCTATCATTTCATTTTCCCTTTCTTTCTTTTCTATAGCATTTTTTTTTTAACTGAGAACTGCTTAATTTCTTCCCTCCGGTCATATTATTAACGTTTAAGATTCTCGCGAGTATGTTTACTAAATGGCGTCGCGCCGTCATTGGTGGTTTCAATACGCACTATGATTGGTAGAATCACGGCGTCACTGATACCACGATTACAAAAATGCTGCTATTATAAATTTGCCGCCCCTGCAAATTTGCCACCCTAAGCCTAGGCCTTGTCAGCCTAGGCGATAATACGCCGCTGCATAGCATGTTGGTGAGATTGCTGCTCATGCTCTCAAGAGGTCAATATCTTCAAGTCTGGCTAGCTCAGTTGAGTATCAGACTTTTAATCTGGAGGGGGTCCAGGATTCAAGGCCCTGGTCAGATAAGCAGCTCATGCAGCTGCTTCATGCACCAGGAGTTAAAAAGGTCTCTATGGAATTCTTCTAGATTCAGGCAGAAGTTAACCATCTACTAAGAAATGGGGTTTTTGGAGGCTGCAATGCACAACTTTGATGGTATGCTGCAATATGGGACTGTGGTGTGGAGTGTGGAGCAAGGTCCAAGTGCTTCCAAGGTGGGGTCTGCTTTGGTCCCATCACTGTGTTTTAGGAGAGCACTTAATAGACACTAATATGCACTGAGCGACACTAAGAAAATGGCTGTTGGCTTCTCAAGCACGGACCCCTGACGCGACTGCCTGCTCAGAAGCTAGTTAGTAACCACCCCCAACTGGCTTCTGTGATGCTGTTTCTACACTGCCTGCCAAGCACTCACCCAGCTGTCACTGAGCTTGATAGCACATTCATTCCTCCCATCTACTGAGGCTTAATTCCACCACCGAGAGCTGCACCTGCATACAACTAGCCACGGGCAGTGGGGAATCCAAGCCTGTAGCTGCAGACTGCTCACCTGGAGGAGATGCTCCTCACACAGAAAAATGAGTGTATTCAAGAAGAAAATTACCCATTACACCGTGATGCCTCCGGTATGTCTCTGCTCTGGAGTCCTCCCTGGGTGATACACCAGTCCGGTGACTTTAGTGGGAATAATTGACTGTCTGAGTGCTCCAGATGGCTGCCAATTTGTAAAATCAGAGTGACACTCACAGGCAGAGGATTAGTGCTTTGGAAACCATGCAGTGCCCCAGTCCGAACAAACAATACACATGGCCACAACAGCTCAGGCGAGCTCCCGGGAGGCTGCCTCTTCCTCTTTCTTTCCTGATAATTGGCCTTAGTAAAAATATCTGCTCAGTGAGGGCTGCAGCAGCTGCTCTGCACGAAGCACCAATAAAGGCTCCAGTTCTGAGGGCAAGGGGAAAGCTTTCACTGGCTGCAATAAGTGAAGAACATTGCCAAGCAGAGACTGCACCCATGCTCAGATTGTGTCACAGATGCCCCGAGAGGCTGATGGTTTGAGTGGCCCATTGGAGGGTGCCTGAGAGCAAGTTGGCCTCATCCTGATCCAGATTCCCCAAAATCTGGGCTGTCACCGTAGTCCATTCCTGAGAACAGAGATCAGGGATTATTTGGACTGGGCCCATCCCTAGGCCTGATGGGTGATGTGCCAAGTGCTCCTTGGCTGAAGAGCATCCGTGGCTCCCACTAGCCTCAGCCTCACAGGATCAGGCCCTACATGAGGCAGAGTGGTGGAGCCATTTTTTTACATCCATGCAAAAACATCATGGAAATTCCCCAGCTCAGGCACTCAGATGTATTCCCTGCACGATGCCTGAGACTGTGGTGGATTCATACTCACTGATCAGAGAAAAATGAGTTGCTTGGGCCAAGGGGATGGACAGGATTTGATTGCATCAGACTAAGAATGGGGTGAGGGATGGATGAACAAGCTTGGGGGAGGGAGGACCAACCCGCCACTTTCCTCCCTGACAGTAGAACCCAGTGGGAGCCAAAATTTGAGAAAGGTCTGATAATGTGGGTTGTTCTTCACTTCTGATTTGTGTCTGGGAGTGGAATCCGATGTGCAGAAACCTGCAAGAAAGGCTAATCCTGTCTGTGCAAAATCTACCTGGTGCAGAGGACTTGTGCAAGGCCTAGGTGCCGCCTCAGTCACATGGAGATCCATGGCACTAACATGATGCAGAGGATTTGTGAAGGCTCTCAGCAGGGGCTGAAGTTCCCCCTCCATGGTTGGAAGGAGAACTACTAGAAGTCCTATGAGATTCCAAGGCCAGCATCATAGACTTCAGTGGTGCAGATCATCTGACTTTGGGACTTTGGAGTGCTTACTGTCATGACCCCACAAGTCTCAAACCTGGACTGATGGATGCCCTGTTTGGAAGAACACTGGAACCTCTGTTTGATCACAGGTAAACCCAAAGAGAGGCACAGGAAGTTGTCTGTACAATGGGGTGAATTCCTGGCTGGCTGCTACATTGTATCCTGACTTCTCATCCAACTCCTGAGCCCAGCTTTCCTGCCTTCTTGCCTCATTACTGATCCCTGCCACTGGTCTGTGACTCCTGGTCTGACTCAACTCCCGATTCTGACTCTGGCTATGACCCTTGGCTTGACTCCTGATGCCAATTCTTGCTCTGACCACTAGGTCTGACTGCCCATGCAATGGTCTTGACACTTACTAGACGTGGTCCAGACCCCAAAGTCTAATTCTTCCTGGAAGTTCTGGGATATTTGGGTTTAAGCTAAGTCCCTTCTAGTGGTGGATGATCATCTGCCAAGTTCAGATGGAAGTTTGGTTCCAATCTTTCCCAAAGTTTGCGGCGATGTCTGGATCTGGGTTCTGGTTTGGGTTCCTCCCTCGTGCTTATAGAAACAAACCTGAACTTGAAACCATCTGAGATTCTTCCTTCACGAGTAGAACTTTGGGTGAATTAAGATGAACTCAAGGAACAAAGATCCTATGTTCATAAAAATTAATAGCCCTTGTCATTAAAAACATGGCAGAGAGAGACAGAAGGTAGCTAACACAAGAGCAGATGTAGCCCTAAATAGTTTGGGCCACTGACTACAGCATAGATATGCCAATTTACACCAGATGAGGATCTGTTCCCCCATGTTCTAATATTTTCAATAAAGGGTCATTGGCTTTTAAGAAATGGTCAAATGGACATAAATTAACCTGTTTAAATTTCCTCTGCCCAGCGATCCTCAGGGTAATGCAGCCAGTCTACAATTATGAATTGTGCTATGATAAACACCAGCTTTTCAAAAAATGCAGTCACTTCCTGAGCTAATCTCTAGTATCGCTTCATAGATCTGGCAGGAGATCAGCCCTACACCTTGCTCCATTGCATCTCCCCAGCTTCATTAAATGATCACAGAACTTTTACTGAATGCATTTTTAATTACACATTATTATCATCCATCAATACATTTCCTTCATAAATCATCTTTACAAACTTTTCCCCAGCATGCCTCAAAGCTTTAAAAGAATCTACCATACTTCTATGATTTTTTGACAGTTAATTACATAGCTCTTTCAGATTTATTGTATTAGCAAAGAAACAATCAGATTCTCCTACCATGGGAGATTTCATAAAAAGAAGACATAATTCAGGACCAAACGGTCCTCACACAAATCCCATTCAGGTGCTGGAACAATTTGTATAGTGGGGGTGCTGTGAGCCATTGAACCAAACTGTAAACCCTGGAGATAATGGAATCCACTTCAAGTCAGGAGGTGCTGCAGCATCTCCTGCACCCATAGTTCCAGCACTTTTGATCCCATTGGTTTGTAAACTGCACAAACAGCCCAGATTTATTACTTATCAGATTGTGTTTGTACCCAATAGTCAGAAACAGGTTTCTTGTGAGGTTTCCATTTCTTCTTTGCTCCAGCCACATAAGTAGCTTCTCTGGTGGTGCTTCTGCATCCAGGGCACATTGTCTGTCTACAGCAACATCCATCCAAAGATCTTAACACACTTCATAAGAATGAATCTACTCAGGTTCATGGCACCTCAGTGGCACAAGCAAATATCATTCCTATTTTACAGCTGAGGCACAGAAAGATTAAAGTCTAATTTTCAAAAATGTCTCCTGCTCTTGGGTGCCCCCGCTGTCAGTCTTCAACTTGAGCTGCGTAGGGCCTTGAACGCCCCTAGTTCCCATTGGAGTTGAAGCTGCTCATCGATTCTGGAAAGCAGGTCTTGACTTTCTCAAACTGGACACAAAACTCATGGGCACTTTAGGCCTGACTTGCTCAAGGTCGCCCCCTGGAGGCTGAGGGCACAGGTGAAGCTTGAACTCAGATCTCCTGCTTTGTAGGCTTGCACCACAGGTACCCATCCTGCGATACACCTGGGTTGAAACCTGCTCCTGCCACAGCTCCTGTGCATTTAGGAACCCCTTATAAAAACATCCTTATTGGAAACCTACGATCTGACAAATCAGACAATTGGAGCCAAGGAGGGCTTGGACTTACTGTCTACTGGCAAGAACAGGTCTCCCTTTTCTGGATGACACCACCTAGGCAACACTGGAGTATTATAGTCTGGTGCTCCTGGGAATTGTAGGTCTCCCCATCATTAGGGGAGGTGTAGGAGCTTGTTGTAGCTCCTCCTACAGGGCAGCTGAGGTGAGTGCTTGTCTCAGCTCCCCCTACATAGGAAGTATCTGAAAGAGGGCTACAGGCAGAGCTATCCCCAAAACACATCCCAACCCACTTCTTCCTGGAGCGGACGAACCAGAGTCAAGGCTGTGTGACAGTAATTGCCATCTGCCTGTGTACAAGGCACTCACTTATCCTGCTAACTAAAGCTGCCTCTCACAAATGTGCTGCCATTTTTCTGTTCCATCTGCTTACAGACGGCACGTAACTGTGTAGAATGGAACTGCAAGTGACATGTGACACGCTGTGGCCCACCATCTGCCATGCTCATCTCTAGGATGCTCATCTCTAGCATGTTTGTCGCATCCGGGGCTCCTATTACTTCCCTCTGCCTCATCTGCAACCTGAGCTCTCCTTGCTCATGTATACACTCCCACCCCCATCAGTTACTGCAGATCTTCCACACCAGAGAGCTTGATTTAATTATGATGCACTACAATCATCGGTACTTGCATTTAACCATCTGAGGCAGAAATGAGGTGGAGCATATTGAAATCCCACTGTCACCGCGATGGGAAGAAATAAAAACCCCATAGTTTTCCTGAGGAATGTTTGCCAAGATGTAATAAAGACAGCATACCAGGCCTGCTGAGATCAACCTGTCATTATTTCCAACACACACACACACCCATGCTCTCATTACACAGCTCTCTGCACAATCCCCTGTGCATGTCAGATTGTTGTCTTGTTAGCCAATTAGCACATCATTAGCCACCATCTGCACTGTCTACTCCTAGACAACTTCACTTGAGTATCTCCTAAGCTATTATTTAAACAGCAAAATCCACTGCTCTTCTTTATTCTCATTGGTTAGAATATCTGCCCCCTGCCGACTAACTGCCTGACATACCCTTGTGCAGCATGGGGAACAGCCGGTGACGTTCTATAACCTGTATAACGCAGAAGGTCAGACTAGGTGATCACATCGGTGCCTTCTGGTCTTTACATTTATGGTGATAACAAGATTATGCCAAGGGCTGTGCAATCAAAAATGGAGGCAGGAGGACAGATTCCCCCTCTGCCTTCCCCCTCTGTCATTATTAGAGCAGGTTAAAAAACAATGTTGGAAAATGCTGCTTTGCAGAAATCAAAATGTTTTGCGGGAACACATCAATTATGATGAAATTTTCAACAGATTTAGAAACAATTTGTTTCAACTTTCTTGTTTCATTTCAATAATGGCAAAATGTTTGGTTTTGACTTTATCATTTTGTTTTACTTTGTTTCAATTTCTATATGATAGAATCATAGAAATGTGGGGCTGGAAGGGACCTCGCAAAGACATGAAGTCCAACCCCCCAGGCTGAGGCAGGACCAAGTAAGCCTAGACCATCCCTGACCGATGCTTGTCCAACCTATTTTTAAAAACCTCCAGTAGTGAGGATTCAACAACCTCTCTTGGAAGCCTGTTCTAAAGTTTACCACCCTCACAGTTAGAAAGATTTTCCTAAAATCTAACCCAAATCTCCCATGCTCCAGATTAAGCCCAGTACTTCTTGTTCTGCCTTGAGTGGATATGGAGAACAACTGATCACAGTGCTCTTTATAACAGCCCTTAACATAGTTGAAGCCTGTTATCAGGTCCCCCCTCAGTCTTCTATTCTCAAGACTAAACATGCCCATTTTTTTTAACTTTTCCTCACAGGAAATATTTCATATTTGTGTGTGTGTAGATATACATAATTGTATATTATACTTTTACATCAAATCAAAACATGTTTACCTCATTAAAACAAAATGTTTCAGCTGGAGATTATTAGAATGTTTTTGATTAAATGTATTTTATTTGAAATATGCTGTTTTGGCGAAGCCAAACATTTTGAGAAGACATGTCTGTTTTGACAAAGTTTTTGATGGGAAGGTTTCTGAAGTCTAGGGCTCTCTGGTTACTTCTGGCCAGAGAGGGAGGGAGAGAGAGCTGCCCTTTTTGCTCTGAAAACAGACATTTCAACACATTTTCATTTTACAAAAAAGTTCCAAAGATTTTGGTTATTTTCCAGTGTGGAACAAAAGCAAATTTCAGAAGCTCAAGAGCTGCCATGCAATGGAATCATCATCCTGTGGCTAGCTCTAGTTTCAACATGATCAAAAAGAAACAATTCATTCAAAGGAAACTTTCTCAGTGTTTCCAAATTTAATATTTTTGGAATTTTTGTCTATGAAAATTTTTTAAATTTCAACTTTTTTTTTTAAATGTCAGAATTTCCTACAGGGAGGAAATTCCACTTTCCAACCATTTCGAATCACAGTTTACACCTGGGCAAAGTGGCTGTAAAATGCTACCAAATCAGAACAATAGCATTTCACATCCACTTTGCATAAGGATACATGACATTGCAAGGAGCTAGAGCAGGGAGAATCAGGCTCTAAAGTCTGTTCACAATGGATTCTTTTACACCAGTGCAACTACTCTGCTGCACTGGCATGGTGCAAACCCCAAGTGTAGATATGCTGCATCAGGGTCAGTTGCACCAGTGCCCTCTATTTACACTGATGAACATAGAGTTAGCCGGACTGGATCAGACCGGAGGTCTATCTAGCCCAGTATTGTATCCAACACTGGTCAGCACCAGATGCTCTTGAGGAAGTGTATGAAACTTCCAGCAGGCAGACATGGGATAATCTTTTCCCATGAAGGTCTTATCCTAGCCCCGAATAGTTAGAGATTGGATTATGCTTTAAAGCATGAGGGTTAATATCCCTTCCAAAGTCTGTTAGCATTAATAAGAGTAACAAGTTACAGTTATACATATAAATGTCCAATCCTCATTTTTATCTTGTTAACTTCTTGGCCTCAATGACATCCTGTGCCAGCGAGTTCCATAGTCTAATTACATGCTGTGTGAAAATGTCATTATGTTGGTGCAAATTTCCCTAGTGTACACAAGCCCAAAGTTCCTGCCCCAAAGAGCTTACACTCTTAATAGGAATGAACACATTATATATCAAATAGGCTGACTTCCAATCTTAGCAACCTGTTCCATTTCATTAAAGATGCTGCTAGTTTTCTCAGCACAATAAGCTCTATGAGAACACAGCAGACAGGAGGATGCAATGGCATTGTCCGCATTTTTCATTCCTTACACAATAGCTTATGCTGCTATTTAAGGAGTGCTAAGAACGGGCAGGTGAACATTACAATTACTGTGTGATTTTCTATTGCAATACAGAGGCTTGTAACATGGTAACTGAAACACAATTAGTTCCCATGGAGAGAGAACAGTGGAATATGACAGGTTTGTTCATAATGAGCCACTAGATACAAGGACAAACCTGGATTGAACTTTGGACTTTGCCAGCAGAGGCAGCCAAAGACCGGCAGTCGTTCTTATTGGATCCCATCCATTCTCAGGGAGCTTTATTTTTATCTGCCATTCCACCTAAAAGCACCTCCTTATGGAAGTGGAGCTTATGGGACGTACAGAGCATGCACCAAGAAGCCCCCTGAACGAATTTGTCCCCTGTAATGCTCCCCCAGCAGCAGTGCAGCTCCATCTCACACCCACATCCACACCCACACACACACACAGGGGTGTGCATCAGGACACACAAGGGACACCTTTCTTGGTTTGGCAAGCAAAGGAATTCCCTTGTTGCCCCACAGCTCAGCATCCTGCCCCATTTCCTGTGCTGAGCAATGGGGGAGTCTGCAGTTTCCACACCTGAGCTATATGGTGGCCATACTACTGCAGGGATACCAAACATTTTCCACAAGAACAATATTTTTCATAAAAACTTCCATTTAGTCAAAAATCCGTTTTCCATAAAAAAAAATGTTTTAATGGAAAATTTTGGACCAACTCTAATTGCAATGATGAGCATAATATAAATAGCTAGACAGATCTGTGTCGTGGGTTGGGGCTCAGCCCACACCCTTAAAGGACCATCCCACTCTATGACAATCAGATAAGGAAATAAAGATGGACAGAACTATCTGACCCCATCACTGGAGTGTCTGAGCACCTCACAATCTTTAACGTATTTACCCTCACAAACCCGTGTGGTAGAGCAGTGCTGTTGTCCCCATTGTGTAGATGGGAATTGAGCTAGAGAGAGGCTAAGGGTCTGTCTCCACTACAGAGTTAACCGAGGCATTGCCCCTACCCCTCATCCACACACGAAACTCTCTGACCTGAGTATGGTGGTGGTTTAAACCCAGGCCAGCTGGGGCTATGTAGGCTAAAGCCTGTGTACTGTTAATCAACCCACTTTGCACTGAAGGCTAAACCGCTCAGTGCTGATAGTCCTCCAGTGCCTTCCCACAATCCCCCCCATGTGCCCAGAAGGACAGACAAGTTCTCCCATAATTCACTGGGAAATAATCATAGAACAGATCAACTTATGCAGCGCTAAGAACCATGGGATGTGGTCCCAGAAGTCTTAGCGACACACATGGGGGAAGCAGAGCCCCAGTGAGGACATGGTAACTTACACCCAGGTGCTGCTCATCCAAGTTAACGCTGTAGTGCAGGGGTCGGCAACCTTTCAGAAGTGGGGTGCCGAGTCTTCACTTATTCACTTTAACTTAAGGTTTTGCGTGCCGGTAATACACGTTAACGTTTTTTAGAAGGTCTCTCTCTAGAAGTCTATAATATATAACTAAACTATTGTTGTATGTAAAGTAAACAAGGTTTTCAAAATGTTTAAGAAGCTTCATTTAAAATTAAATTAAAATGCTGATCTTACGCCGCCGGCCCACTCAGCCCGCTGCCGGTCTGGGGTTCCGTTCACCTAGTTCGGCAGCGGGCTGAGCGGGGCCTGCGGGACCCCAGCTGGCAAGGGGTCGGCAGCCAGGACCCCAGACCGGGGGTGCAGGTGGGAATGTGGGGGTGCAGGAGCTCCCATTTGGTGCTCAGGGTGCGGGTGGAGATGTGGGGGGGTGCAAGAGTCAGGGCATGGGGTGTGGGGGTGCTGGGTATGTGTGGGGGTGCAGGAGTCAGAACGGGGGCTGGAGGTGTGTGAGGGGGTTCAGGGGTCAGGGCAGAGGGCTGTGTGTGTGTGTGGAGGTGCAGGGGTCAGGGCAGAGGGCTGGGTGTGTGTGGGTGGGTGCAGGGCAGAGGGCTGGATGTGTGTATGGGGGGTGCAGGGGTCAGGGAAGAGGGCTGTGTGTGTGTGTGTAGGGGTGCAGGGGTCAGGGCAGAGGGCTGTGTGTGTGTGTGGGGTGCAGGGGTCAGGGCAGAAGGCTGGGTGTGGGGAGGGTTCAGGGGTCAGGGCAGAGGGCTGGGTGTGTGTGGGGCGGGTTCAGGGATCAGGGCAGAGGGCTGGGGTGCTCGGCTCATGGGGGTGCTCACAGCAGGGGGCTGGAGGGGATATGCCCCGTCCCCACCTCTTTCCCCAGAGCCCCGTCCCCACCTCTTCTCTGCCTCCTCCCCAAAGCAGTGAGCATGCTGCGGCTCCACTCCCTCTCCCACTCGCAAGGGCGATCAGCTGATCGGCGGCAGGGAGAGGGAGGGGGAGGGGCAGGAAAGCACCACGCTGGGGGAATAAGCGCGGGAGGGGGGAGCTTGGCTGCCAGCAGGACCAAGCTTCTGCCTCCTGCCCCCGCAGGAGAGAGCGGTGGGGGGGAGGGGCTGAGTGGGGCCGGGACCCCGGCAGGCAGCAGTGTGCCATTAAAAATCAGCTCGGGTGCCGTCTTTGGCACGCGTGCCGCAGGTTGCCGGCCCCTGCTGTAGTGAATACATTACCCTTAGTGACTTACACAAGGAGCCTGTGACAGAGTAGGGAATGAACCCAGGCCAACCTTATTCTGCTAAGAACATCCAATGCTGCCCTTCGCATGGTATCTAGGTGCCAGCTTCTGCATCTGTACAATTGTTTCTATGAAATTTAAAGGGACTCTGAGTTCTCAGTAATACTGTGCAGCCATTTCCAGAGAAGTAAGTAGAAAAAGGCAAAGGTCTCTCCGCTGGAATTAGTGACGGACACAGACGTTTTGCTGCAAAACAAATACAATGAAAGGGCAGCTTTGTTTTCACTGTGACATTTTCTCGGCTATTTCCAGCCAAATACAGGTCGTATCTATCTCCATGTCAGCTCCTTGCTGCGGTTACACTATTTGTTATGCACAAAACCTGCCATTTACATGGAGGTTTCAGTGGAGCCCTGCCAATAAAATCAGATTGAAGGTGGGCTGCGTTTTACTGTAGGGCGAGCTCTAGTCCCTTTGTGGTGGTGATTTGGGCACATCCACTCAGAGCAGCCAGTGGATGTTGTACTAAACAAATACAACTCTTGCCACTGAAGGATTAACTGCTACTGCCAGGTTTAGCCAAAAGTCTGACACATTCCTCACATAGAGTTATAGGGATCGAGGGACCAGGTAATCCAGCCTGACCTCCTGTATGTCACAGGCCACCAACACCACCCAGCACCTCTACCTGAAACCCAGCACCTACTAAACCACAGCCCACAGGAGACTAGACAGGCAGAGAAAGGAGGGACCGAGGTTCACCGGGACCGAGGTTCACCATGCCCGAGGCCCCCAGAATGGTAGGGAAAGGATAAAGTGGGATGTCCCCAATTAATCATGGCAAGCGATCTGCACCCACACTCTGCAGAGGGAGGCCAGTGCTTCTATATCGTGATGCCAACTTTTCCCAACCTAGCGCTAAAAATTTCCCAAATCTGGTGAAAAATTCCCAGATAAAGTTTTTTACAGTGCTTCTATATCCTGGGAAATTTCCCAAAACCTGGGAATTTGTGAGTAAAATGTTTCAACTTGGAAAATTGGAAATTTTCATTCAAAACATTTTACTCAGAAATTCCCAGATGAACCCTTTCAAGGGTCCTATATCTTCGTGACGCCCTCCGTTTTGGGGTTGTTCCAGTGAGCCAATCTGGCCTGGAGAAAATTCCTTCCTACACATGGTGATGAGTTAGACCCTGAGCACGTGAGCAAGAACCGGCAAGAGAGAACGCTTGGTGTCACCACCGAACCCTGGACCTCCTCACCAATGTCCCATTTCCGGCCAGGGCCATCCCTGATGGTTCAGAGAGAGGAGATCAAAACTGAATCATAGTCCACTTCCTTTCAGAGAACTACTTTCCACCACCCACCAATGGCACTTGGCCTCATTACCATAACATCCAAACACACCATGTATTTAGCCTCAGAGCACCACTATGATGTAGGAAGTGCTATTATCCCCATTGCACAGGTGGGGAACTGAGGCCCCGAGAGACTTGCCCACAGTGAGTGTGCAGAGGAGTAGGAAGCTGAACCCAAGTCTCCTAAGCCCTAGAATAGCACCCCAACTGCTGGACCATCCTCCCTCACATTCTTAGCTTCCTTGATCACATGGTCAAATCCTTCCAGCAGTCTGCCCTATAGTGCAACATTTGCATAGAGAGCATCTTTACACTGCTTTATAGAGCTCCATCTTCACCAGACTTCCAAGCAGGGTTGGGCAACATGGGTTAGAAGAAATAACCCATCCCAGCTCCTTTCGTCTGTCACCCAGTGTCAAAACGATTTGGAACCAAAGCTTTCTTCAGCCTCTGATTTTTGGTTTTCAGCGAAAAATGTTTGGCTTTTGGGCTTTCATTTTTCAGTGAAGACCCAGAACATTTCGCCACAATCATATTTCCCAGGGAAACATCTGTTCTGATTTTAAAAAGCTGTTTTCCATTAAAAGAAAGCAAAAATATTGTGCATTAAGCATTTTGCTCAGCTCTATTAGTAAGGTTTTGTTTTATACCACTTCCTGCAGGCTACCGCAATCTGCCTCCCAGCTCCGTATGTTCCCATTGTATAACACACGTTGCTAACCATCGAGTTCCCCACAGCAGCTGGGCAAAGAGGCAAAGTGCCGGATCAGATACAAGAGCTGGTGAGATTTCCACTAGATTCTCAAGCAGTTGCAATGAGCTCAACATTATTTAAAGTTAATTTTAGTAAACCACAGCCACAACAATGTAGCCATATAATTATAGACAGCATGAAAAGGACCATCCTTTTTTACTCAAATTAAGGAGATACAAGTCAATCATAAGGAGAAAAAAGGGCAACCATAGCACCATTCTTTGTATTTACAGTAGTGCTTAGATGACCCCATTCTGGGTCCCATTGTGCTAGGTGCAGTAAAACCATATTGCAAGGGACAGTCCCTGCCCCAAAGCATTTACAGTTTAAATAAAGACAAATTGACTTACCCCAGATCACTATAAAAAGCCAGGGATAGAACCCAGGTCTCCCGATTACCCAGCCATGGTACAAGCCACTCTTCTAATACTTGTATCTATTAGCATGTAGACAAGGGGATCCACTGGATATAGGGTACTTGAACTTTCAGAAAACCTTTGACAAGGTCCCTAACCAAAGGCTCTTAAGCAAAATAAGCAGTCATGGGATAAGAGGGAAGGTCCTCTAGTGGATAAGTAACTGGTTAAAGATAGGAAACAAAGGGTAGGAATAAATGGTCACTTTTCACAATGGAGACAGGGTCCTCCAAAGATGTGTACTGGGACTTGTGCTGTTCAACATATTCATAAATGATCTGGAAAAAGTAGATAAACAGTGAAGTGGAAAAATTTGCAGATGATACAAAATTATTCAAGATGACAGTCCAAAGCTGACTGTGAAGAGCTACAAAGGGATCTGACAAAACTGCCACTGACCCGTTGTTTTACCGTCTACTTTAAGTTAGTTGATAATTGCAAAGTAATGCATATTCAAAAAAAAATCCCAACTATACATAAAAAATGATAGAGTCTAAATTAGCTGTTACCATTCAAGAAAGAGATCTTGGAGTCATGGATAATTCTCTGAAAACATCTGCTCAATGTGCAGCGGCAGTCAAAAAAGCGAACAGAATGTTAGGAACCATTAGGAAAGAGAGCGATAAGAAAACAGAAAATATCATAATGTCACTGTATAAATCCATGGTACACCCACACCTTAAATACTGCGTACAATTCTGGACATCTCTTCTCAAAAAAGATATACTAGAATTGGAAAAGGTGCAGAGAAGGGCAACAAAAATGATCAGGGGTATGGAACAGCTTCCATATGATGAGAGATTAAAAAGACTGGAACTATTCATTTTAGAAAAGAAATGACTGAGGGGGGATATGATAGAGGTCTATAAAATCATGAATGGTATAGAGAAAATGAATAAGGAAATGTTATTTACCCCTTCTCATAACACAAGACCTACGGATCACCCCATGAAATTAATGGGCAGCAGATTTAAAATAAACATAAGGAAGTACTTCTTCACACAACGCACCATCAACCTGTGGAACTCAATGCCAGGGGACATTGTGAAGGCCAAAAGTATAACTGGGTTTAAAAAAGAATAAGATAAGTTCATGGAGGACAGGTCCGTCAATGGCTGTTAGTCAAGGACACAACCCCATCCTCTGGGTGTTCCTAAACCTCCAATTGCCAGAAATTGGGACTGGACAACAGGGGATGGATCACTTGAAGTTGCCTCTTCTGTTCATTCTCTTTCACTGTGCATGGTCAGAAGACAAGATAGATAGATCATTGGCTTCACCCAGTATGGCCATTCTTATATGTATGGTACAACTCAGCCATTAACAAGTAGCTTGCCCTGAATTAGCTAGAACCCAGACTTGTAGCGCTACCAGGTAGTTGGCAGGTCCAGGCTGCACCCCAGCAGCAGTAACCAGCTTGCTCTCCATTTCCCAATGGCCTGCTGTGAACACAGCCCAGGGGAAGTTCCGCCACAAGGGTTTGACAGCCAGCGGCCTCATGGCTCCTGATTGGCTCCCTGACCTATATAAAACCCAGGGGCCTTCCAGGAAATGTCAAGGCAACAGTGTAGCTCTCCTGTAACTGCCATGACTGTTTCTGCACCTTGCTCCTGAATTTCTGGCTTTGACCTTGGCTTGATTTGGACTTTGCCTCCTGACTTTGATATCAACCCTGCCCTGGAACCCGACTATCAACCACTCAGCTACTCTCAGCCTCTGTTCTGTCCAGCAGATCCCAGTCCCTTGCTCACCCTGAGGAATTATCCCTAGGAACAAGTGTGGCTCCTTAATAACACCACCACCACCACCTTGCAGGCCGGCTAGGCTCTGAGATACATGGGCCTGAAGGCTGCATGCCGGGAGAAGCGTGTACTTGTGTATTTCACCCCTGCATATGTAATAATAACAGCAACAGGTAATTGTAAGAACAGGGGAACAACTGCTGGTCCACCTTTTATCACACAGCAACACACACCCGGCTTCTCAGACAGTCAAGGCTCATGCTCTGAAGGCGGCTGACAATCCTTCTGTTGCTTTGCCTCTAGATATGCAGACTGCTACTGCTTCTTTGTTGTATGTTGTCATCTGCCTTTGGACTAGGTGTCTGAAAAAAAAACCCATATACTCTGCATCAAAGAAAAAATGTGAGATACAGCAGAAAACATGCCTGACTTTATTCTCAGCCCTGACAGCTACAGAGAGCAGCTGCTTCCATTCTGCACTGCAGAAAACACCAGGTTGGAAAAAGAAGTGACTGAAGGTAGAACAAATGTTATTTCCTGGGGCTCATTCTACCATACATAGTCAAACCTGCCTTGGGTGTGCTCAGACAGAGTGAAATTCTGCTGATAAGGAAATTGAAAGACACATCTGCAATTTTTCCAAGGTCTTGTTACTAAAGTTGGGAGAATAACTGATTTTTCAGTTTGCTTGCTGATCGAAAACTCAAAAGGGAAAAAATTGGTTCAGGTTGAACAGCGCATTTCATTTCATTTTCAAGGTTTTTTAATATTTTAAATATTTTATTTAATAAAACCAAAGTATATTTTGGAATGAAAAGGTGCCTCAAATTGAAAAATCAAAACTTCTCATTTTCAAACTGTTAAAATGAACATTTTTTTTGTTTTTTTTCTTAAATGCTTTTGTTTTTTTTGGTTCCCCCCCCCCCCACTTTGTGGAATGTATCACAAAGTGCAGAATGTTTTGGTCAGCTTGAATCTGTGCTTTTCAACAAAAAAAATAAATTGAAAATTTCCTCCAGCTCTACTTGTCATATGAAACCAAGCATTGAACCTTCAGCTAGGGTGAAATTTTTCAGATATAAATTTTTTACTGAAAAATGGCATCTGTGCAAAGGGGAATCTAAAGGAAGAAGTTTTCATCAAAAATGTGCAACCAGTTGTAGTCACTAGCAGAGCTGGCCAGTGCTATTGGAAGTGCCTCCTTGAGTGGGAATGGCTTTTTGTCTCTACCATGCCCATATGAGTAGGGTCCTTTCGCTCGCTTATCCATGGATAATCACAGATCATTGTTGTTCACACACAGGTCAGGGAAGAGCTGTTCTTCATGCACACATCTGGCTTCATATGTGACTTGGGGAGGGGGAACTGTGCCCACATCTGGGCCCATGCTATTCACGCTGGACATGCTCACCCTTGTTTATGAAGTTAGCAACATCCAGTCAGGGAGCAGTAATGTTGTGGGACCTAGATGGCTTCCAGACAGGACAAATAATGGACAGAGAGAAGCCAGAGTAAAAACAAAGAGTTCATGAGCCACCCACCGCTCTATTCCAGAAAGTCCTGGGACACTCACCAATAAAATTAATCTGTAACCCCAACCTTCTCACTTCAGGGGTAAAGGTCCTGGTTCTTTATCTTGATGCCTGGAACACAAAGGGTGCTGTCCCTTGGGGAAATGTTTACTATCAAATACTAGAAGTGTAGTCCAGTACACAAGGGGTAAACTAGTTATCACAGTCCCCAAAGTAACAACACAACAACAGGGGGAACTTTATTAGGTCCAGGGAACAAAAGATAAGGAAAGAACAGGCGTAACTAGAATAATAAAATAGCAACAATACCTTAAACTCTCCCCCTCCCAAGGTTTACAACATATCCATACCACCCAGCTCCCTTCCTGCCTCAGCAGACAGTGAGTTGAGACTCAATTCTGCACTGGGGGATGCAGCGCTGTAATTACTGGCCGGCTTAAAACTCACAAGCAAAATAAATAGACATGGGATTTCTTACAGGCTTTCCATCCCTAAGAGGGTAGGATGGTCTTGAAGCTCCCTAGTCTGGAGCCCAATGGAGAATTAGGCTGGCTCTCGGTAGCCTGACCTAGAATCGCTCCTCAGCCTCCTGAGCTGCTGGTCTCTGCAGGGCTGACATCCTTCAGAGACCCAGTAACCACCACCAAGTTCAAAGCTTCCTGTTGGGCAGAGATGGGAAGTTGAATGGGGACCTCCCCGGCTCTGATGCTTCTCTCTCTGCTCCAACAACAGCCAAACCCGAAAGTGAAACGAAACCCTTTGCCTCTGAGTTCTGGCTTCTGATGGGTTCTGGGAGTAGCTCCCAGCTTGTTCTATCCCCACCTTAGGCCCTAGGCAATCTGGGAAATGGAGCCCTGAGCCTCTGTAGCCATGGCTGCTGCAGTCCAGGGGCAAGTCCCCTAGAGGCTCAGAGTAATATGTCAGGAACAACCAACTGCAGAGGGGGTTGCAAATCCAACCAGAGGCTGTTTGTAGGTAATTTGGGGACAGGGAAAGGGCTGAATTTATCTGCTACATTGTAGCTTGCTCCCTTCTCATCCTTCATGCACTGGTGCAGGGGGAGGGATTGGATCAACCCGTAGCCCCCTGCTGGAGCACTGTCACAGTGTCAGCATAACTGCACCTGAATCCAACACCCTCCCGCCCCCCACGTTCCACTCCAGGGGTGCCCAGTCAGGTCTCAGGTCTCCAGCTGTTATCTGTCACTGGGCAGGGACCCTTGTCCCGTTCCCTTCTAACTGGGTGGAGTTAAGGTGCACAGCTCCCTGTCTTATGCTGTGATATCCCCAGCAAGCCAGTCTGCCTAATGGCCAGAGCCTGTGTGTCACTTTCTCTCGAGAGCTATGGCCCGTGTATTGCCAGCAGTTACAAGTTCCCACACAGCCATTGCTAAGCAAGCAGTTATTCTTAAGGTAAAGGCATGACAGAGAAAACATATAAAACAATGAACAGATTTAACACACACTAAACATACCAGGAGTCACCCGCCCGTCTTATGGGGCCCTACAAGGCTTCTGCAAGGGTTGGGGCGCTTGGACAGCACCTCCTGTCCATTTGCTGGATCAGAAAGCAGGCCCGGAGTCAGTTTAAATCCAGCCTTTTTATGCCACAAGCCCTTTCTTTGTCTGTTGGTCTCTGGAAAATCCAGTCTGCACCAGCCTCCCCAGCAGGTGGCACCTCTCTGGAGAAGTTCAGAACCTGAGTGATTCAGGTCACCCCATACAGTTTTGGTTCCTGGAGGAGCTGTGCTAACCTTCCCCCCTGGAGCTGCATGCAATCCCTGGCCCACAGTGATACAGAAACCATTCATAAACTTAATGCAATACGGCCCCCAAAGATACCACATGGGGCTGCATTATCTGCCACACACCCCTCCTCCATAAGAGTGGCAGAGGTCACTCCCTCCTCCCTGGCTCTGGGGCCACCTTGAAGCTGATGGGCCCTGGCCTCGGGCTATCCCCCGAGAGCAGCTGCATGGCTGTGTCTCCTCCTGTGGCTGGAACTCACCTCCTTGCAGCCACATGAATGCTGTGTGTCTGGGCCCAGCCACTGGCAGGCTTTTCAGGGCCTGCAACTGGCTGCCCTGTCTTGGAGCCGCCACAATAGCAGGGGACCAGGAACTTCTTCTCTAGCCTATCATCTATGAGACCAGTTCAACAGCTTCCTCCTCCACCATATCATTGGTCAATGGGGACCAATCACAGATGCTTTTCACCTTCTAGGTGCCATGGAAAAATCAATGCTGGCCAGGTTTGCATTAAGGAAATGGGCATCAGTGCAGCTATCCCTGTGTGAACCTCCCATACTGGCATTCTGCACTGGTGCCAAGGGGCTCTGACACAGGTGCTGCGTGCTTGGGTCCATCTCTGTATCACAGTGGGTTGTCATGAGCCCTGCATGGCAACGTGCAGCAATCCACATTAGGGGGAGGACATCATTACATCAGCAACAATTTCCTTAACATAGACAGGATCTGAGCGATCAAAGGATACAAATGCAGTGCCAGCTTCTGCATGCACAGAGGCACATGTGATGGCCATTGTCTTGGCTGACACACAGGGATCAAACTGTTGACCTCCAGAGCTAAAATTAAAAAAGCATAAGGGGCTATAGGTTGAGCCAGGCTGCCTAGCAGGGGCTGCAACAGACTCCTATCCTCTGTGGCTCAGGCATGGTGGGTTACACATCAGGTGAATGGGAAATGCCGACTCATTTTATCTAGATTGGAAGCTCTTTGGGGGAGGGTCTGTCTTCTGTGTTTGTACAGCGCCTGGCATGATAGGGTCCTGGTCCATAATGGGAGTTCCACTGTGCTACCGCAATACAAATAACAACTAATATTGATGTCCCAGTGCAGAATTTGGCTCATTGTAAGGAGTTGCTAGTGACCATCAAACTGAGGCCCAGTTTCTGGTTTCACCCTCTGCAGAGGGGTCAAATATTATTTATTGATTTGGTACTGTACAAAAGCCAGGTTTGGAAAACGTGGTCTCCAGCTCCCACCATAACACACTGCCACGCGACATGGCACCCACACAGCCCCCCTCTAGTGGTGCCTGCGAGCACTGGGGGGTGCCTGGAGGGAATTCTACCCTATGTGAACAGACTTTGGGAACGCCACAGAACACTTGAGAATTGTTCCTCAGTCAGGCCTCTTGGGAGCTCCCCCACATGCAAGAACAGCCTCCTGAGCACACTGCATGGCTGCACAGCTGAAATTGTTATTTATTTATAGAGCACGTGTGCTGAGCAGTCTCCAGGCTCCTAACAAAACAGAGCAAAACACACCACTCTGTGTGTTCACCATAGGGGAGAGAAATGCAAATGTTGAGAGGCTTTGACTGTGTGAGAAACCCCGGCTGAGCAGACTGAACTCCAGTCCTCTGCCTCTAAAAGCCTGAGGTTTCACTGCTTGAGCCAAAGGACTAGGCCAATGTGCTCATGCTCAGCAATCATAACACTCTGGCCACTAGCAGAGGATAAAGAGCCCCAGTGTGTCAGCCACAGTTACAGGTGCATGGTTCTCCTGAAGCCAGTTCCCTCGTTATGGCCTTTGCCCAGGTGGGCAGTTCTTGGACACTGGGATTAGACCTAGTCAACAAGAGAAAGTTGTACAGATTTAACCAAATGGGATTAGATGTGGGGGGATGGGGTTAGATGGGGGAGCTTTTAAAAGTGGGAGGGCTATGCTTGGGGAGAAGGGGTGGTGTGAGGGCAGGGCCTCGGGCAGAGGGGCAGCATGGGGGTGGAGCCTCAGGGAGAAGTAGCTGTGCAGGGGCGGGGCATCAGGGGGAAGGGGCGGCATGAGGGTGGGGCCTCGGGTGTAGGGTGTTTCTGCTGCCCCAGGTCAGAGCCAATTTAGTGCCATCAGTGCACCCCCCCACCCCACCCCACCCCGGGTTCTGGACACTGACTTGGGTTTGAAAGAGCCTTATATGGATTTAGCCTATGGTGTTCAGTTAAATCAGTGCCACTTTCCTGTGTAGACACAACCAGAGGCTCTGTGCATCTGGGCAAATTTTCTCCCCCTCCATCTTCTCTTTATTGCATTCACTCTTCTCCATGTACCACCCTGCTCCCCGATCACGTATTTCAGCTCCACTTCTTTCAAATTCATCTCCCCATATGTCTCCTGAGTGGTGTGGTGCTGCAAACCCATGTACCAGGTCACAATGACCAGAGGGGGGAGCTGGGCCCAGTCCAATGGGACAGGAGCAGCTGTTATGGGATGAATGGGAGGTGGGCTCACTGTCCAGCCCCTCCCGCTCAGGGAAGGATTCCGGTTGCCGGTGTGCAGGGTCCTGCTGCAGGTGGTCGGTGGCCCCTTGGCAGTTTAGTACTGTACACCCATTGAATCGGGAGGCTACCTCTGCCCCTGTGCTGTGTTTACACCCGCTGCAAATCTGGCCTGTGGTGTGGTGTAAGAGCAAGCACGGAGGGCTGGGGGCTAGGACAGTGAAGAATGAGCATGTGTGACAGCCCTAAAAAGCTAGAGATTTTCCACTTTCCATCTCTGCTCTGCACTTGTAATGAATGGCCTTTCCCTGCCTTTCAGAACCAGAGCATCCCAGACAAACTATCTCTGGAGATTGCAAAGTCTCTGACCTTGGTATTGCTGATGACACAGCTCAGTATAGATTGTGCCAAGAGCCAAATCCTGCAACAAAAAAGATGATCCAAGCCAAGAGTATATTGGCTCAATTGGACTAAGCACTTGGAACAGGACTAAACAAGAAGAATGATACCAGCCAGATGACAGCTGGCATTCCCTTATTAACTGTCTGTCTGGAGGGTCTAGGCTATGGGATGACGTCCTAATATGCACGTTGGAAATATCCTACCTCCTTCCTTTGGCCCTCACTGCTGAAACAAATCAGATACTGATGCTGGGTTGTAAATTTCAGAGCCATTCAGCTCTAAACCCTCCTTGTGACTTTAGAATTGAATCTTTCATATAAATGGATTGAGAAGTTCTCCCTTTGAAGTCATCCATCTCTTAATGAAACATCCTGACACTAGCTGAGTCAATTTGATGTCCACTGTTGAACTCAGTGTGTTCATCCAAGGCTGACGTGGCTTTTTTTTTTTTGACAGACCTCGTATGTTATTGTAACGCATCCTTCATATTTCGGTGTCTCTCGTCGCTCTAACAGCCTGCTCACCAAGAGAAACTGCTGCATTTACTTACCTTGCTCCTTCACTCCTCCCAGACATTCCCTTCTCCAGTTCAGAGCAGCCCATCTGTCTGACCCACTTTTAAGCAGAAGTTAGCCTGGGATCCTGAAAGGGTCACTACAATGAAAGGTGTTGACACACCAGGGCACTTTCTAGAAACAGGATTTAATTTTATAATCACTTTTAAAAATGCAACGCTATGTTCATCCCAAAGGATCCCATGCACAACACTAAGCTAGGCAGCTATAGCTAGGTATTCACACACATAGGACTCCATGTACCACTAAAATGCAGCTGCCTCTGGGATGGAACATGACAGCTATTACAAGCTCTATTAATTCAAGTTCAAAATCTCAGTCCTTATCTTCAAGATGCTCAATGGCCTTAGCCCACCATACCTAAAAGATCCCTTAAAGCTCAGGGATAAGGACCAGGGTGGGCAACACTGCTCCTCTGGAACAATGGAACTCCCTAGCATAAAGGTAAAATCAGTGCCGGAGGCAGAACTTTATCAGGGGTTGGTCTGAGACTGTGGAACAAACCCCCTCAGAAACTCTAGACCATCCCAAACCTCTTCACCTTCCACTCCAAGTGCCAGATACATGTCTCAGACCTGCCTTCTCCGATATCAACCCAGAGCAGCATGGACATTGTTTATAAACAAAGACACCCCCTCAAAGAGTGGGCAGGGCACCATCAGCATCACTGTGTCTCTGACCTTGGTTGGAGTAGCAGGGGGGCTGCAGGTCAGGACTGAGCAGCACCAAGTGCAGGAGGCAGGTGGCTCACGTCATCAGCTCGTCATCATCCTGATCCCTAAATCTCCTCCCTCTCCCTGTTCAGAAACAAGCAGATCACTGAAGAGAGGCAGTGAGTCGTCCGGCTGGGGGGCGGGGCAGAACCTGGCCTCCCGAAGGCCCGGCCCAAGTGCCCGTCAGAGAGCTGGGCTGCGTGGAGGGGCTGACGACCAAGGAAAGATCCAGAGCAAGGGGAAAAGCAAGCACCCCAGAGTAGGACACTCAATTCTCCCCAGTGGCTCCATCAGGGTCAGTTCCCAGCTGGCCCCTCGCTGCGTTTCTGGCTTGGCCCGGAACTTCACACTCCCCAGCTGGGATCTTCGGTTCAGCTTCTGCTAAGGCCTGAGGGGAAAATTGATTCCCTACTGGGGGTGCAAGGAGGGGTCCAGGCCTGTGACTCAGAGAGAGAAGCTGTCTCCTGTCCAGTGCAGGATGAACAGGAATTGCTAGGGCTCTGCCAGACATGCCCATGGAGGCCACGCCAAGAGACAAAGGTTTCTAATCATCAGAGGAGTGAAGTTCTGGAACAGCCTTCCAAGGGGAGCAGTGGGGGCAAAAGACATATCTGGCATCAAGACTAAGCTTGATAAGTTCATGGAGGGGATGGTATGATGGAATAGCCTAATTTTGGCAATTAATTGATCTTTGACTATTAGAGGTAAATATGCCCAATGGCCTGTGATGGGATGTTAGATGGGGTGGGATCTGAGTTACTACAGAGAATTCTTTCCTGGGTGTCTGGCTGGGGAGTCTTGCCCACATGCTCAGGGTTTAGCTGATCGCCATATTTGGGTTCAGGAAGGAATTTTCCTCCAGGGCAGATTGGCAGAGGCCCTGGGGGGGTTTCACCTTCCTCTGCAGCGTGGGGCATGGGTCACTGAATTATAAATCACTAAGTTGTCAGTGATGCCCCCGAGAAACCTAATATACACTTTTTAGAATTATTTAATAAAAACATTAATTGGGGATGTAGGCGAGAGAGAGCCTGAAGTACAGGGCCAGGTATAAGATCTGAGGCCTGAACCAGGGGCTGTGAACCAACATCAGGCCATGTATTAAAGTAGCTGTTTACAAGCTCCCTGTCCAATATATGACCCTGGCAAAAGTATTGCTAGTATAGCTAAAAGCACAAGCACCCCTAAGAAGCAATGGGATACCGGGTAGGTGTGAAAACACACTCCAAAAGATTAGCCCAAGGACATTCTGAGCGAACACCAGACAGGAGGATGTTTAGCCACCTGGAGTGTAATACAAAGGGAGGTAACAAGCAGATATCCTGAAACATGTGAGGGAGCAAGTAAGTTGTTTGCCTTAGTCTATAAATACAGTAACTCCTCACTTAACGTTGTAGTTAGGTTCCTGAAAAATGCGACTTTAAGTGAAATGATGTTAAGCGAATCCAATTTCCCCATAAGAATTATTGTAATTAGGGGGGGTTAGGTTCCAGGGAAATTTTTTTTTTGCCAGACAAAAGGCATTATATACATTTTAAACAATTTTAAACAAGCAATTTAATACAGGTATATGTTTTAAACAATTTTTAAACAAGCAATTTAATACTACTCGGGGGGGGGGGAGTAGTGTGCACGTGCTGTGTGTTTACAAACAGACTGTACATACAGTACAGTACTATAGTTGGGAGGTGCCTCTGCCTTACCTTACACAGGCACAGCCCACTGGCACTGAAGATGAGGCAGGCAAGGAGGCTGAAGGTGCTGTAAGCTAGGAGAAGCACATTGCGCAGCAGTGGCAGCTTCCCCTACTCTGCAAGCACCAGGGGCGGGGGGCTCAACCCTTAGCCCACCCACTCCCCCCCTTCCCCCAAGCCCCCATCATTGACCTGCCTCTTCTCCCCCTTTATTTCCCACACTGCGTCCTCGCTCCTCCCCCCTCCCTCCCCTCCCTTCTAAAAGCTGCAAGCCAGCTGATTGCCGCCGGCAGGAGGCAGGGGAGGGAGGGGGAGCCTGCACCCCGAGTCCTCGCTCCTCCCCCCTCCCTCCTGCCCGGGGCAATCAGCTGGCTTGCGGTGTTTAGGGGGCAAGAGGGAGGAGCGAGGACACGGCGCACAGGCTCCCTCTCCCTCCCCCCCTGCCTCCTGCCCAGGGCAATCAGCTGGCTTGTGGCGTTGGGGAGGCAGGGGAGGCAGGGGGCGCCTGCGCGCTGAGTTCTCGCTCCTCCCTCCTGCCCCCGAAACGCCGCAAGCCAGCTGATTGCCGCGGGCGGGGGGGGGGGAAGAGGGGAAAGGCGCTGATCCACGGGGTCTGCCAGCGGGCGGGAGGCGCTGTGGGGAGGGCGGGGCGTAGGGAGGCTGCCAGCTGTGGAGAAAGCAGGCAGCCAAACAACGTAAGAGTGGAGCATTGCACAACTTTAAATGAGCATGTTCCCTAATTGATCAACAACGTAACAACGAAACAACATTAACCGGGACGACTTAAAGTGAGGAGTTACTGTATTGAATTTCCTCTCCTTAACCCTTTGTTTGGCCTTGGGGCCAGCAGAAATTCCTGCTGCTGACTGAGCTGCTCCTTACCACTGGACACTCATGTTAGTGTACTTGTAACCATGGAGCCAGTGCACTGGGACTGTCTTGAGGGCAATAAAGCTGTCCGAGTGCCTTTGTCACCGAACTGTGCCTGTGGTCGTTCTTTATGAATAAAACCGAGGTCTCTTCAGCAAACTGCATCCAATGCTTTGTTACCAACATTGGCTTTCCTGAGACAGAGACATTGAGCAGATGTAACAACTCAAAGCACCCCCTGGACTGCGTTACCACGGCAATGACATTCCAGCCTTCAGCACTTAACAACAGGGGACTCCATGTGAGCCTGTAGTTACTGCTATTATATCTGTTGTGTAGTAGCCAGAGGGCCCCATAAAAGATCAGGGCCCCACCATGCTAGGGCTGTAAATGGTCCTGAGCAGAAGATCTTACAGTCTAAGTAGGCACAGACTGCACTGCATCAATGGCCCCTGGAGTAGGATATTGTGATCATCTGTTGTTCTCAGTCATTGATACGCTGATATGATGCTGCAAGCTGGGTGGTTTTTAACCTGCTGGAATTGGACTGGGGACCTCTGGACTGCAAAGCATGAGCCTTTACTGCCTGAGTGTAAATGACCAATGCTGTTAGCCAAGGCTGTCATCAACCTCTCATTGTGGCCCAGCCACCAGTAGAGAGGGACACAGCACCATGTGGAGTGGGTGGAAGTTACAATGACATCCTCATGAGTCACTCAGTGCATCCCTGAGGCAGAGGCTAACGGGTCAATGGGAGCAATCATGCCGAGGCTCTGTGATTGTGCCACAACTGTGGTGGAAGTGAAGGGTTTTGTTTCTGCTCCAATAACCATGGACCTGCATCTGGCCAGGGCATTCCAGGGAATTTGGTGCAACTGGGAGACCTCCACTTGGAAACGGGCTCCAATTTCTTCCACTGCAGGGAGTTTTCTACTTGCTTGGTGGATAAGACTAACTGTGTGTAGATAAGCTAAAATCATAGAGTTCTTGTTCCTTGGGTTCCTAGAGAAGACCAGGTCATGTGATAAAGCCAGAGACCTCCAGGTAAGAACTCACTCTCTAGCTCTCTGATTACGCACCTGGAGTCTGGTGTCTCTCTGCTCACACAACTGACTGGACTGGCCACCTTCATGGAGGCCAACTTCATGGGGGCACACACCATGTCCTCTCTGGCTGCTTTGCAGACTGGCTTGCTCACTAAGGCTGTGGCCATCGGCAGGTCCTGGTGCGTGTGGGCGGGGAAGCAGTGCAAAGAGCCTTTCCCACTGCACACCCTGCACAGTTAGCCACAATTGCCATCTCCATGCAAGGGCTCTCTTGGCTCATGCCAACCCCAAGGAAGAAGAAGAGCCATGACCACACCTGCCACACCTTGCAGTGACCAGCAGAAAGGGCCACTGTGCTCCCATAAGGGGCATGGGCAGTGCCCACTCATATCAGCCTGTGATGAGCTCCTCCAAGCAGCCACCCCAGCATTTCCTGTCGAACTCGCTTCCCACGGCTGTCATTTGGTTCGGGGGTAGTTGCCCTTTCTCAGTCTCCTCCCCAGTGCCTAGTGGGGTGGCTGTGTCTCAGACCTGCTTTCCTGAGCAGGCCTCCTTACTTTGCTCTCCTGACAATGCAATGTGCTTCTCCTCATCTCCTGGAGATATGCTAAAGAGGTTAGACTGAAAAGGGATTTTCTAGGTGGCTGGCCAACCGATGACCTTCACAGTTACAGCTCTGGCCCTTTAAATATTGACAAGGCTGGGTCTGCTGCCTATTTTAATTTCCTCTACAAATGTGTCAGCTATTTTCCCAGCTACTGCAGCAAACGATGCAGATTAAGCGTGTTGAACTGGGGTGTTGCACCAGGAAAGCAATTCCCCTGTGGTTAGCGGCCGAGCACATTCTCCACCACTGGGATCCGCTCCCCAGCCCACAATTCTCCCCATCCATTAGTGCTGCCTTTTGCGCAATGTTATTAAAATGTTCATTAAACCCTAAATACGCCAGGGAGTAAGCATCCATTTCAGGGCGGCTGCCTGTGGGATTGCACTGAAATTGCCACACCTGCTCTGGTTCCAGGCAGACCTCTGTCACGGAATTAATCCATGGAGATGGCACGAGGTGGAGGTACAAGTGTCCTCTGCATTGTCCAGTGTTTGTGTAAGACCAATCCTTGCGGAACTCCACTAGTAACCTCCCTGCAGTCCGATAATTCACCTTTCAGCACAACATGTTGTCTTCTTCCCTTTAGCCAATTCCTTATCCACCTTACAAGGCTTGTACTAATCCCCATCTTCCCTAATTTAACTAATAATTTCCCATGTGGTACCATGTCAAATGCTTTTTACTGAAATCCAAGTATATTAGATCTATTGCACTTCCCTTATCTAAAAAATCAGTTATTTTCTCAAAGAAGGAAATCTGATTGGTCTGGCGTGATCTACCTTTAGTAAACCCATGTTGCATTACATCCCTTTTACCATTTACCTCCATGAATTTTGTTCTAAAGCCTTGCATGCTACCTAGGTCAGACTAACCTAGGTTTGTAATAGCACAGATCACTTTTTTTCCCCTTTCTTAAATATAGATATGCTGTTAGCTCTTCTCCAATCATATGGTGCTACCCCCAAATAGATAGATTTATTAAAAATCCTTGCTACCGGACTAACAATCTCATGAGCCAGCTCTTTCAGTATTCTGGGATGGAAATTACCCAGTCCCCCTGTGTTAAGTGCATTAAGCTCTTTAAGTATTTCTTCCACCTCAAATGTGGTAATTTCCATTTCTCGAATCATTTCCATCAGCTGTCCTGCCTTCATGAACATGTCCCATATTATCATTGTTATTGAAAACCGAGGGAAAGTATTCATTTTGGTTTTGGGCCATAGCTAGATTGTCTTTACTCCCCTTCCCATCCGCACTGCCTAATGGCCCAACCTCACCCTTCCTTATTCTCTTTTATTTATATAACTAAAACTTTTTACCTCCTATAAAAGGTTGCAATAGACTTTTTGCAAAACCAAATTGGCAGTGATTATCTCCTGCCCAGCTTGCCACAGCATTTGACTGACCCTTGATGCTGAGTGGGGAAGGTTTCACTGTCTATTAGTGAGCCTATTACTTTTAGGAAGTTGTGTTAATATATTTCAAGGATATTACAATTAAGTGTCATTACATATCTCCTCATTACACTGCAACCTGCAAACACGCAGGTTGCTAATCAGCCTTTTAGCACCTCAGGAACCAGGAAAAGGCTGAATAGTTTTTGGCCTCCATTGATATTTGATTCATAGAGGACAGATTGCATAAGGGACCTGCGTGTGGGAAACAGAGCAAAGTACTACTGGTTATGTCATCCTGTGTGGTTCTACACTCAAGAGCAAAACTGGGAACTTGGCACCCAGTGGACGGGGGAGTGGATGGGCTATGAAGCCCCCAGGAGGCACTTTGGTTAAGTCACATGGTAGAATGGTGGCCCCATCATCTATGAAGAGGATGCCCCATTCTCTACACCCAGAGATGACCCATCTTTACCCCACCACATTTGGAGAACAAGTCCCACGTGTGACCTAAAGGCTCAAAACCCAGACAGCAAATAAAACAACCCCCTGGATTTACTTATTTTTTTAAAAAACATGATTTTTAAGCCAATTTGGGGGGCCTGGCTCATGATTTTTGCACCGTTGGGTTTAGCAGTGCTGTATTAATGCTTAGATCGTCCAGCCTAGATGCCCTGCGAGCACTGCAACTGTGTGGCTCGCTCTGTGATGACAGTAATAACCTCCTTATAAACTGATAAGGAACAAAATGGTCTCCCACTTTAAAAAAAAATCCTTCTTTCCAGGCCAAAGGGTGTCAATCACAGACCTTGCTGCTGACAGCGTGAACGGCTGTATTTCAGCCACACAACAGAGGCATCACTGTATGTGCTTTCAGATCTGTGGGATCCTTGTTTCATTGCATGGGGGGATGAAGAGGCAAGATTCTATCATTAAGGCCCTGGGCATGGGCTCCATTTCTCCCTCTTTCTTGTTGCTAGGTCCCCACTGTTTCCTCTACCTAGTCATCTTTGCACTTTAATTTCTCTCTTCACCACCTGCACCAATTGTGTTGCCTTAAATAATAGATCAAGCATGCTAGGAATTGCTTTCTGCTGTTCCTGTTGAAAGCCCCTGGCACTGGCCATCTCTGCCAGCGAGTGAATTAATCCTGTCAGTGAACACCTGACCCCGGTGTCTGAAGGTAATTTCAGGGTGCCCCTGTGTGACAGAGAATTGTTGGCACAGCTGGGCAGTTTAGACAAATGGATATCCGATTGTTGGCATCTTTCTGCCTAGCGCTCATGTGGTCCGTTTCTCTGGGCCCTTTCAATTTGTTCTGCTTTGCTGGTTGTTGAACCTCACGGCGGCAAGTTTAACGCTATTCCAGCTCCTGGTATTACTGGGACTCCTCTGGCACTGGCCACTGGTCAATATGGCCCCGTCCCGGAAGCTGAATTCCCAGCTGCCCTTTCACACTCCGAACAAGAATCACACTCATTTCCTCGGCGCTTACTGCTCCAGCGAGGAAGCTGTCGGCCTGCTTGAGACAGGATCCCCAAAGGCAAGAAGCGATTGCATTCCTCCCCCACATGAGGTGAAGTGCAATGTCCCTTTCAGAACCAGCTCCTTGGGGGCAGCCTCCTTGCCCCAGCGCTGCTGAAATGCAGATCGGTGAGTGCCCGAGGGGGGAGAAGCGGGAGTTCAGGCATGCAAATGCAATGACTGGGTGCCCCTGAAGCAAAGAGAAGCATCTCTTTCATTCACTTGCTTCTAACCTGTTGTTCTTAGACACTTATATGGCCCCCTGCCTGGAGTATCGGACACCTCACAATCCTCAGCATCTGTACCCTCACAAGCCCCTGGGAGTAGGGCAGTGCATTATCCCCTTTGTCCAGATAGAGAACTGCAGCCCAGACAGACAGGGAGACTGTGGTAGAGCAGGGACTTGAGCCTGGGGCTCCAACTCCACATGCTAACCACTGGGCCACAGTGCTAAGCCGGGCTTCCCTGTTACAGGTACAAGCCTGAGCTCAGACACATTCCACTGCGGCAGAAGAGGCAGCTCTAGGGGCTATTATGGGAGGCAGCCATTTTAAGGTGGTATTTAGCTAGTAAGCTATTCAACTATCCACCTAACAGCCCCCACCCACGCAGTTCCGGGGCCTGCTGCTAATACCTGCCCGTTAGAAGGAGTGAGGCACCCCCCCACCCCGCCCCGAAGGCCCAAGCCGCTTGTGTGACCATCAGAGCTGGGCCTAAATGTCCCTGCTCCCGCCCAGCTCAAGTGTCGTAGTGGTGGCAAATGTTATGCCCCTGACAGGTGTAGTAGGAAGAGGGCCTGAAACATAAGCCCTTGTATCTGAGGCCTAGTATGAGGCCTGAGGCCTGGGCTAAAGTAGTGGTCAAAGCTTTGCTGACAAAGCAAAACCAGACTGTGAGCTAGAGGCAGGCCCTGCTCACAGAATCTGGCAAAAACTGGGCTGATATTGCAGAAACACACAGTGCTAGGCACAGAGCACTCACACAAACACATTCCAGAAGAGTGGTACTAGAACACCTCAATACCAACACATTCCCCAAAGATAACAGGGACACACTGACCCATCTTAAAGATAAGGTCAGGATGGCAATGTGATGCATAGAGATGTTTTGATCGAATCAACATGTACAAGGCAATGGATGGCAACAACCCACGTCAGGGGGCAGGAACTAACCACGTCAGAGGGGAATACGTAACTTGTTTGTACTGATGTATAAAATGAAGCCTCAAAGGGAGTGTCTCTGTCTGGCCTAGGGAGGAACGGAAAGTCCCGCCGTTCACTGAGCTGGTCCATTGTCAGGGGCATACATATGTTAGTGTACCTGTAACCATTGAGCCGGGGCATTAGCACCGTGCTTCATTGGTAATAAACCTGGCTGGGTGCCTTTGCTACTAAACCAAGTCTTGTGATCTTATTGGGCAGTTTGATCGGCGCCTGCTGTATGGGCTATCTGGCCAGAGCCAGTGCAGCACGCAGAAAGAACACACGCACGCAGCCAAACATCTATCAACAACGGGCAGACCCCGAACAGTTCAGCGCTGGCTTTGAATGTGTGCCCAGATGTTTGGCTGCCTCTCTGAGGCCTGAACATCTAAGGTTGGATGCTGGTTGTGACCCATTTCCCTGGTGGGCTTTTAGCACTTTCCTTTGAACGAATTATTTGTGTCCTTTAATTCTCTGGCCCCCTCCAATGCTGGGGCTGCTAAACCAGGCAGGGACTCTGGGGTGAACAGGCTTTCTGCTGCAATTTCACCCTTCCACCACCACACCCTCTTGTGTGTGGATGTTAGCAGGACAGTGCTGAGGGGCACAAGAGGGACACAAGGTGGTTGCTTCTTAGCAGCCAACCAGCTTTGGAAAATCATAGGCATTTCGGGTTTTTAAATCCTTTTGTTTCCTTTGTTTGGAGCAATTTCAGACAATTTATCACTGTGCAAAGTGTTCCTAGGCTGGGGAAAAAACATCAATCCGACTTATTGCAGGACGGGGGTTCATTCAGGATCCTGCACCGTTAAAGTCTGGAGAATGGCACAGTCATTACTGGAATCTCACTAAGCAAATAGGAGGGTCTGTTTTTAATTCAGTCATACATGGAATATGCTTTGTGAGTGCCCATATGTATGTGTGAGTGATTGTGTGTCTGTAATTGCACATGTGTATGTGACTGCATTGGTAGGTGCATGCCCATGTGTGTGTGAGTGCCCAGGAGCGTGCACGCCCACATGTGTGTTTCCTCCTGTCTCCAAGTGCCCATGTGTGCTCTCCTGCCTGTCTGTGCCCACATGCATGTGCCCCTGCTCATATGTGTGAATGCCCCAAGCGTGTGTGTCTGTGTATGTGTATGTCCACGTGTGTGTGTGTGCGTACAGGTGTGTGTGCCCATGTGCATGTCTGCCAATACTTGTGTGCCCAGCCCACATGGTGTGCCCCTGTTTTCACATGTATATGTATGTACTCATGTATATGTGTGTGCAGCTGCAAGTGTGCACAAGTCTATGTGTACATGTGTTCACTTGTGTGTATGTCCACATGTATGTCTGCATGTGTGTACACATATGTGTGTGCCCTCCTGTGAATGTGTGTCTGTGTGTGTATGTCCATGTGTGTACCCATGCATGTGTGCCTGCATCTCAGTGTGCCTGCACACATACCCAGGGAGCTCTGGATAATGTTGCCTATTTGGATCAGCCCTTATCAATCATTCCTAGTTGCCATTTTCATTCAAATGATCAAGTGTCTTTGGTTTCTTTGATTGGTTTTGCTGCTCAAGAAGGGGAGCAGGGAACTCATCTGGTCCCACTGGGTTCACACATCAAGGTCTCCATATAAACCAGGCCTGGCATGAGTGCTGTGCTAAACAGGTCGGTCTGGGGCGCTGGGAGCTTATGCTGAGTAGCTGAATGCTGCAGAACAAAGGCTGGACATGTCTGAAAGCCCAGCTGTTTGCTTTAACCTCCCTGAAAGTCAATGCTGCATGTCTGGTTCTGCATGAGAAATCACTGTGTCCCATTGAATGGCAGTATGGAAGGTGCTTGCACTCACAGTCTGTGAAATCACAGCATCATTAGGTCATATCGACCCCTTCCCCTAGTGCCAGTGCTGGAGTGAGCCCAGCGATGGCATCTGGTCCCTTGCACAAATGGGCCTAAAACAGGGCCAAGACCAACAGCTTCTTGTGGGGGGGTGTTGCAATCCAGGCCGAGAGTTCCGCTTTGCATATGGCCCTTGCCTAGAACTGGGCGGGAGCCAGATTTTCTGTTTTGTGGGAAATTCTGCAATTTTGAATTTCTTTCTGTTCCATAGACAAGAAATGTCACAATTTCAGCAAAATAAAACTCAAATATATCTATATCTATCTATATATAGATAGATATATTCCGTTCACAGGAATTCAGTTAATAAAATCAAAATATTTCATTGAGATTTCAACCTTTTCAAAAAATGTTTTCAAGTAAGCATTTCAAAATGAGAATCCATTCTGAAAACATTGAAATGGAACATTTTGACTGTAGCCAAATCCTTCATTGCTGGGGGCAGCAGGGCGTACATGAAATTTTAACATCTAGGTGTTTTTCCAAAATGTTTTGATTTTGATGAAAATGACATTTTTGTCCCCCCAAAAAAGTATTGACGAAAAAATCTCTGACCAGCGCTGCACTTGCCTTTGTCTTTAACACCGGCCGAACCAATACTCCGGCTCCCAGTGCCCTTGAGCCCCAGCGTGTTCAAAGTCCTAACCTGGATCATTATTTTCCCACTTTTATTACCTATGTCCCAAGTAAAGGGCGTTCCCTTGGGAGGCCCCAGCCATGGCCTAATGGAGCTCAGTATCCTGTGCATAGCCAGCCAGCACATGGGGAGCAGGGCTATGACACCCTTGAGGCCCCCATGCACCATAGGGACATGGAAACAGATCAGCCCCTGCACTCACCAGATCCCAGGGACTGCTTTGCCCAGTCCCTACATGGGTCATGCAAAGAGGTGGGGCTTGTTATGCCCTCTCCACACACACACACACACACATTATGCCTTCTACACACACACACGTTATGCCCTCTACACACACACACGCGCACACACACATGTTATGCCCTCTACACACACACACCATCCCCGTAAAGGACAAGCCTCATCTGGCCCAGAGACAGCTGATGCATTTCTGTTTCGCTCCATTTTCCACGTCTGCTCATTGCAAAGCGACCTGCTATTTATTTTGCAGCCCATGGTAAAATAAGGACAGTGTGTTAATTGCCTGGGCCATTCAGGGAGAGGGTCATGGATTAAGTCAACAGCCCCTTTAATGAACAGAACCAAAGGGCACAAATGCCGAAAACAAAATTGTGGTGCGTGAAACCTCCGACAGCCTCTGCCAGGGAGTCCGCTCCCAGCCACTCCTCACCTGCTTTGCATAATGCTTTTTCCTAAGGTAATCATAGCCCAATTAGGAAGGTCCAGCTGGCTGTGGGATGACAGTGTACATCCTGCTACAGGTAAACGGCTGCATCTTGTTGTCTGCCTCATGCTACTGTCCTGCCATTTGCGAACTCTGATGTCCAGCCGGTGTCCAAGCAGGAAAAGACTCACCTACTGTTTCACCACCACATACTTCATTTGAGAAGCACATGAAAGTTACCTCCCAGGGGCCCAGCGATGCCCAAGAGTCACAGACTTTATNTTTTTTTGTGTTTAAGACGAGCAAGGATTTCACTGTTAAGCCAAGCTGGTCGCCTGCCATATTTACTTTTCTTCCTACACATGGGGATGGTTTGTTCCTGCAACCTCAATAAGGTTTCTTTAAAATACAGCCAGCTTTCCTCTACTCCTTTCCCCCTCATGTTATTCTCCCAGGGGACCTTGCCCATCAGTTCCCTGAGGGAGTCAAAGTCTGCTTTTCTAAAGTCCAGGGTCTCTGTTCATACAGAAGCAGTGTATGATATACAGTGTGCAGAAGGGGTGACTGCAGATGAATAACTAGTGCTGTGTGAACTGGTAACTGGGGAGGAATAAGCAAGGTTAATGCCAATCACCCACCTGCCTCCACCCAGAATATCCAACCCAACTTGATTATTATCCAAAAGCTTGATTATGATCCAGACAGCCTTGCCCAGCTCAGGACCTAGTTATCTGAGCAATCAGCCCTCTGCCTGTGTCCCAGTGCTGGGGTTATTGTCCACTGAATTGCTTGTCGGTTCTCAAGGTTAAATGCTTCCACACCAGCACCCTTGGCAGCAGCTCCAGAAGCCACTCCTTCTGGAGGTCAGCTGGAGCCAAGATTCCATGAGCTCCAACAGTAGTGAGACACTTATGTCTTTGGGGTAATCAGGATGTCGGGGTCAGAGGAGTTCCTGATCACTGCAGTGGCCAGGGAGAGATTCATAGAGTTTAAGGCTAGAAGGAACTATTAGGCATAACACAGGCCAGAGGGTTTCCATTATCCCTGTGTTGAGCCCAATCATTTGTGTTTGGCTAAAGCATCTCTTCCAAAAGGGCATCCTGTCTTGATTTGCAGGTATCAAGAGATGAAGAATCCACCACTTCCCTGAGGAATTTATTCCAGTCGTTAGTGACCCTCAATGTCAGAAATTTGTGCCTTATTTCTAATTGGAATTTGTCTGGCTTTTACTTCCAGCTTGTGCAGTAGTGGGGCCAGATCGTGCCAGAACAGTGTACGGGCAATTTTGCTGCATGGAGGATGCCATTTTGGTCTCAAAATGGTGTTCTCTGCACAGTGTGACTTCGTACACCCTGTACATGCGAGGTCACGCCTCATTGAGGGCACTATTTTATACAGAAACAAAATGGTTTCCTCCTGGGGCAGCATGGAGGATGCCATTTACAGAGCAAAATAGCATCTTCCACACAGCGTGACCTTGCCTGCTCTGTACATGTGGAGCCACACCGATGGGAGCAGGGCCATGCCAGCGGGAGCAGAGTATCTGCACTTAAAAAATCAGGTCTGCACCACTGCTGCCAGCCATTGCATCTCATGCTGCCTTTCCCCACTAGATTAAACAGCCCTTCAGCACCCAGAATTTTCTCCCCATGAAGATACTTACGAGATTCTTGTGCCACCTCTGGTTTTTGAATTTTGCATTTATTTTCTAGTTAAAGTGCAGTTCTACTCTGAAAGTGACTTTATCAGCTTGGCACAGGGGACTCATTGTCTCCCAATTTCTGTATCAAATGTGTTCAGTTACAAGTAAAAGGACGTTTTCTTCACTGTCAGGCCAACAGACTCAGCCTGGGATCTGAGAGTCAAGCTGGGCTCTCTCCTTGTTGGCAATAAATGTTCTGCAAGCCAAATTAGGCTCTTAATGACACCTCTGCAAACCAATTAACCTCCGTGGGTTTGCACAGGTCTAACTGCCTGGAACATCATTAGCAATTAATTGGTGGTGCACAAGATGGAATAGACTCCAAGCATCTCTCCAGTAGTAGTGCTGGCACTGCAGGGCTAACAGTAGCACTTCTCTTTGTCACTTCAGCAAGCAGCCATGGGTATGTCTACACTACGGGATTACTCCGAATTTACAGAATTCGATTTTTGGCAACCG